>JAOXXN010000001.1:77866546-77910594 GCA_026770055.1 Myrmophylax atrothorax
AGTTGATTACACAAAAATAGCTTTTTATACATAGCTATGTAATCACTGATTTTTTTTATGCATAAGAACTATTTGTAGTTTACAGAAAAAAACAGTGATAAGTTTTTCTTCATTTTAGAGAAATACATGTTAATTTTGCAATACTCCTGCCAGCAAAACTGTCATTGACAGGAATTAACTGAATTACGTTTTAGATGTGAGAGGTGAAGGCATACAATATGGCTCCTGACCTAAACTGTTCTGACAAATGCATTAGCATGGTCTACACCTCAAATACTGTTTTCATTTCTGGCCCCCTCATTACAACAAAGACATTGAGGTGCTGAGGTCAGTACAGAGAAGAGCAACAGAACTGGTGAAGAGTGTGGAGCACAAGTCTTAACAGGAGCAGCTGAGGGAGCTGGGGTTCTTTAACCTGGAGAAAAGGAAGCTCAGGAGGGACCTTATCACTCTCTAAAAAGTCTCTTCCAACCTTAATGATTCTATGATTCTGTAACTCACACTTTGAACTAACAATGCTTCTCTATGTCAAACGCTGTGTTCTAATTTCATTGAACTGAAACAAGAACTCTGCTGTAATTTGAGGAAGCTCAAGTTAAGCATTTTTCAAAGTATTGGGGAAGTCTGGTACTACAGTTCCATGTGGCTTTAAAACGGGACTAGTCACTTAACTGCTTCCTCTGACTTGGGAAATATCTTCCCAGATCACTGGAACATCTGGGAAAAGGAAGAAATAGAAGGCAGGTAATCATGAAAGATGTGACTAACTTGGTCCAGCGCAAAGATGAATGTCCTTAGTTGTCATTCAAACTTGAACAAAGATGGGGGTTTTTGTCTGCTTTATAGTTTTGTATCTAGAATTAAAGCCTGTCCTTAGAGGAGTGATGTCATTTGATCCATGGCTAGAACTCTATTTTTCTATTGTTGGTGGGTCTATTTCTCAATTTCTTATTCTTCCACCTTATATTCCAGCCAGTGCAGGTTGTCCACTGAAGTGCAGTGGTCTCTGTTCACTCTAGGCTTTTGAACGTGTTGGCTCAGATGAAGCTGGGATTCTACCTTCTTCCCTCAGTAGATTTCACACCCTCAAGAATGCCCTCACTTAGCAACTTAAATCACTACTTACTTTGATTCATGATTCATGGTATTGCACAAAATATAATCTTAAATGATTCCTCCTACTTTGCTGTTTATCCTTTAGAATTAATAAAGCCATGGATTCTTTATGGCCTCAATAAAAACAACAGAATTCATCACATAATGTTCATTAAGTATCATTTACTAAAACATTGCTTTCTTGGCCACTCTTAGATCTAAGTATCATTTAAAGAGCCAGAAAACATGGTTTCTAATGTCTGAAAACACTATTCATGTTTAGAGGATATAAGTGATGAAAATCTTACCTGTTATTCCCAATTTCCCACAGTTTAATAAAAACTATTATCTAATTTACACACACAATACCTTGAAAAAAAAGTATTTTCAGTAATTTTTATTGCTTCTCTCTGGGCTTTACATAAGAGGAGTTTGTGAATACTTTTAATAAAATCTGTTGTTAGTCTTTCCTTCCTTCCTTCCTTTTGATGGTAGGAAGCAGAATTTGAAACTGGTAACACTGTAGGATAAATGGAATACGGTATCACATCATGAGGTTATATACAACTCGATCAGAAAGAAAAAAACCTCTTTGCGAGATCTAGAAACAGAATTCTGTTGGTGCCACCTTCTTCAGCCCATATCTGCATAATGGCAGAACAGCAGTTCCTGACCAAGTGCACAAGGCTCTGCTGAAGCTATTCTCCAGTCAAGGTATGTCTTCTGAGCTGCCATTTCTTGGATCAAGATATATGAAGTGCCAATTGTTCTATTAGTCTTCCCACATTTCAGGACCTTGGTTTTATTTATAGTGGATACGACATTTCTATGCTTCCGTGAGTTTAATTCTGTGATAGTGCAAGAGTGTTCTAAAGAGTAAATAAATTTTAAAAATAATGTGAAATTTACTATGATATGTACATCCAGAATGTACTTCATGATCATTTGGGTTGCTTCTTCTCACACATGATGATTTGTAACAACAGGTTTCCCAGAACACTTAGCTGCTTCTGAAAGCCTAGAATTACTCCATAAACTGTACCATCTTACTGTTTTTACTGCTTTTCCTAGCCTTGATCTAAGGAACTGGCTAATGGTACCTGGAAGTATAGACAAGTGAAAGTCAAGGAGTTGGTACATTTTCACTCTAACTCCCATTTTAGTTTCCAGCAGACATGTCACTTGGCTTTTCTGAGTTTTCTAATCTGAAAACCAATGACTCTACCACTGAAGTTCCTCATATAGTTGGAGTAATCCCAAAGTTGAAGAATCACTAAGATGAGTGTAGACAGCCTTACTATCCATCACTGGCCTGTTCAGTAAGGATTCTCTAAGATTTCTTTCATCATTCTGTACTTCATACTTCATCCCTCCCTCCAAAATTCTAGGCATTATTACTCTTCACAAAACCAAAACCATCAAAACAGATTTTCTCTCCTGCTTTTCCCAGAAATGTGGGTCTTAGCCTGACCGGGTGAATATAGCTCTCTGAGAATCATGGTTACTTAAGATGTCTCATGCTGAACACTCAAATGTGTTTTCCATACTTGTACTTGTTCCCCTATGTTGCTTTGTTGTTTTGACCATTTCACTGCTCAGAAGTTTTTTCAGCATCTTGCAGCTTGCCTATTTTTCCCAGATAATGAAGTGCTCATAACTAAGGGATTTTTTCAGATGTAGATTCTGCTTACTGCAGACATGTCATATCAAAACAACACTAGGGAATTACTGTCTGGGGGGGCCCAGAAATCCAAAATTTTAGAAACCCCAAGCTAGCCCCCTACCCTCTGCCTATTCTTCCTGTGTGCTTTGCAATTTCTTCTCTATTCATTTTCTGAGAGCTTCTTAGCCTCCTGTGATTATGCCAATGGGAATCAGTAACAGTACAGTTTGGTGATTTTAAAATCAAATACATGGCATGGATGAGTGGAAACACATGTTCCATTGTCTTTTCTTTTTCCTGCCACCAAGCTGTTTTTAGTTTCTCTGAAAAACTAGTCTTTCAGTTTCTTTTATGTAGAAAAGGCATTTCTAAATAGCCATAGGTCTCACATAATAATTAAAATAATGAGAAAAAGGAATTACCCTTCTAGAAATAAAATATAAATGAACCTTTGGACTAAGGCCTCTAATGAACCTTTGGACTATGATGAACCTTTGGACTATAAGGACTATTTACAGTGAAAGCCATTCACCTTCTGAATGGAAGACCAGCCCCATCACATCTCACTGCAAGATACATCTAGGCCATGCCCTGTGTTTAATGACTTCAAGCTCTAACTTGATGTGAAGCCAGGTTTCAGTGAAACCAGCTGAAAGTGGCACACAGTGACAAATACTTTATTTAAATGGAGTATGTTTATGTTTTTTAAATAACTCTTTTTAGCTAAATTAGACTTAAGAAGTTTAATACATGCCTAAACACATTTGTCTATACTTTGTAAGAATATGTATGCATGTTTTTTTGTTTCTGTTGATCACAAATTCTATTCTAATGCAAACTGTACAGCTGTTTGCTTTAAACACCTAAGTCCCTACTTTAAAAAGATAGACATAGGCTTAGATGTCTTTAAGAGATATGCAGATAAGCCACATAAAGCACATCACTTTGTAACTGCATCTAACATATTTGTTTTACTTACATAGTTCTTGTTTAGCTTAACAAGGAGAGTGCATTTCATTTCAATGCTGGTGTAAGAGATACTTAAGGAAATGGATGTGCTATTGTCTGAGAGCCTAACAGTTGATGAGAAGAAAATGTTTATGTTGTCTCATAAAGTATAGTCATCACACAGAAAACAAGGGTTCACATGAAATAATTGTATCAGATAACTTTATTATGAATTAACATCTCTTTTGCAACTCTGTATTTATAAAACATTTAACAAAACGGTGTCTTTATCCAAGATCAAAGCTCTTATAGGCTTCCACATAGGAAGCAGACTGTAGAAGAGAGGTAAAGGTTTTGAATTCTTGGCATGTCATGTCTCCCCTTGACTCAAGGAGTCATTCTGAAACACACCAAAACCTTTCAATAGGGAGAATTTGCTTAGCATACCTCATATTCTACTCTAAGAGCAAAACTGCTGACTTGTATTAAAATCAATTGATGTCACAAACTTGAATTACTGCATTCTTGACTTCAGTAATGCCAGAATCTTTCCTGCAACCACTGTTGTCTTTCATGGTATTCCCCAAGACACAAAGATATGGTAGTACAACCTATTGACTTAAAATCATAAACTCAAAGAAATCAAACTGCTTCTCAAAAACTATCTGCCCATTGCTCCCTTTAGGCACACTGTGATACAGATATTTGGGTTCCTATCCTGCACTTGGCACAACAATCAAAAATGCTGTTTTCATTTCTCTACCTATGACATTGTCAGATTGTGAGCTTATAAATGGGAACAATAATCCATAAAGTATAACAAAAAGAGGGCAAAATGTATTCAGATCATTTAAGTGAAAAGGCATTGCTGGTCAAAGCCTAAAACAGCTGCCAATATTCAGTTTTATGCACCACTTCACATCTTTCTATATGCAATGAGTTTTCTTCATTTCACAAAAAATGAAGGCAGAGATCATGACTTCTGTAGTTGGAAACTGCTTAACAAAAAGAAAGAAGTGACAGAAATGTGTTTTTCAGTTATCTTCATTTCTTCCTGAGTTTTCAGCTAATCCTGCTTTCTCTCTGCTGAGTTTTCAGGCACCATCCTAAGTATTTCCACAATTTCACTAATTTAAAACAGGAGCACAAGCCCTCTCATTTTGTTCTCTCATATTGTTGGCAGGAATGGGGCTTCATCCATAAGGCATTTTGAAATGGACTATCTGTAATTGGGATTTCTACAGAGCTGGGAAATGTGCTGGTGATAAGTTTTAGAAAAGACAGATAAGAAGGAAGCTGAGACTGTTTGGCTGGCACCCTGTTATCTGTGTGAATGGACCAAAGGCAGCTGAACGGTAAGGTCTGGGGGAAAAGAGTCAGATTGTCCAACAGGCTTTGCATTACAAATATTACAAAATGTTTTTCTTTATCGTGGTTATCACAAGGGATTCAAAATAGCTGTCAGGTTATATAAACTTCTTCTGCTGTTCCAACAGTATCCTTCTCAATTGAAACCTGTGGGGTTTTTTATTTTATTTTTTGTCTTTAAGCTGACCAAAGTAGGGTCCTTCATTTCACTGACCTGTTTGATCAACAAAGTGAGCAATATACTTCCTGTTCTTTTGTATATCAACCTTAGCCTGCAAAACAGACCACTGAAATATAATAAAACATTTAACATTTTGATATAAATAATGCAAGAACATGTCTTTGTTGATGACTGAAATTAATTTGCTGTAAAGACTGCTTTAAGAATAACAAAATATTGTATACATCACCTTAGGCATTATGTAAGGCTAGAGGCTTCTGTGCTAGCATTTGCCAGAATAAGCAAAATTACTTCAGCACAGTTCACAGCTGTGATCACTAGGATAAAGATCAGGGGCTAGGGGCTGCTAGCCTTGATACTCTACTAAAAAGGCAGCTGTACTTTACTACTGGTCCACTGGGCCTGATGCTAATAATTTTTAAATGGCCTGTTAGTTACAGCAGTGGCCTCAAGCTACATCTTATTTCAAATCCTATTAACAGTTGTGAATCTTTAAACTTTATTGTCTTGATTGGTATATATTCATTCATAATTCCCAGTCAGTCTGTTGTCATATACAAAAAAGAAAAATGAGAAAAAATCATTAACAGTGGTGGAAGAGAACTGGTGGACAAAACATGACTATGGTAATGTGCAACCAAACCAATCATACAAACAGCGAAGTGCAGAACTGCTTCAATATGTGTTGCTTTTCTCCACAGTGCTCTGCTGGATCAAACCTACTGCCTTAGGATAATGGATTCGTACTGCTTGCAAGCATACTGGAGAAAAGCAAACCATTGTAGGGAGAGTTTTTTAAAAAAACCAGGTTCAATCTTTTTGGTTTAGTTATAAAATTAGATTTAAAAAATTGAAAAGTTTTCCAGTTTTACTGATTCCAGCAAGATGTACTCAAAACAGTTGTTATAAAGCCAGTTCTACCTTTCTGTCTGAGACTATTTTGCTCACTCTGTGTTCTGTTTCAGACAAAATTTAATTAACAGAACTGGAAATTTTCCCTGAATCAGGCTTGAAACAAAATTTTTAAAGCATATATGCTAACATGCAAAAGTACCTCTCTCATTAACACCTATTTATTTCCAGCAGTTCAAAGCCACCATAATATGTATTTTATTACTGAAGTCCCATTATATTTTTCTTGGAAATGTCTCATGATCTTTACATTTCTAACACACAGAAAACTCATTAGTAATTAGGTACCACAGTGATTGTATTACACAAATATGCAATTACTGGCCAAAATCAACTTCTTCAACACTAGAAAACTCTAATCATGCTGATCATGACTTATCAACCTACCAAAGTTTTAAATGAAATGTTGACACATGCCTAAACTCAATTGGTCAGGAACACAGCAAAGAATTTTTCTCTCCTACACAGTTATTCAGAATCTTACTTACTACCCCGCACCTGTCTAATTTGCTTTGTTTAAGAGTGCACAAAGGAACGCAGGTGCTACTAAGCTACAGAATCAAAATACAAAATATTCTTCACAGCTTGATTTGAAGTGAAAGAGTTGCTGTGAAAAAAATTAATACACAGAAGCATAGAAAACTTGCCATTTTAAAACCTAACTTTCTCTACAGTCTCTTTTTTGGCCTATTTTTGTAGCATTTCCACAACAGTTATGCTTCTATACCTACTTACAAAAGAAAGAGATGCAACAGCTATTATTTTGCCTGATATAAAATATAATCTTTGTTGGGGCATTTAACTTCCTTCCAAGTTCTGATATGTTTAAGGCATGTCTTGCTGAAATCACACTGAGGAGATACAAAAAAAAAACCCAAAAAACAGTCCTTGTATTTTCTTGATTTCCAGTGTCTGGATCATCTACTTCTGATCCCTACTGCACTGGGTAATGTTTCTTCTATGTACAAGTACACTACGATCAAGAGATAGTTCAACAAAACTAGCTGCTTAGTTTGCTTATTTCCTTTACTCTCCACTGAAGAAAAGAGGGCTGGCCTGCCAGCTGGTGGCCTGTGAGGACAGAGAGGACTGCACTGGAGTCTCAAAGGAATCTCCTTCAGCATCATGTTCCTTGTCATAATGTCCTGATCTCAGTGCTGACAACTCTGCACAATCTCACAGGATTTCCTTACCTTGGTACTTTCTATCCTTGAGTTTAACTGAGATCAAAATTTAGAAAAAGCAAATAGAGATTTCAAGTAACCTGTGTGGAGGACAGGAACAGGATCACAAGATAGTTCAGACTCAGTGGGATCTCAGGAGGGCTCTGGTCCAACCTGCTGCTCACGGGAGGTCAGCTCTGAGGTCAGACAGTGCTGCTCAGTGTATCACATGGTCAAGGTTGAAAACCTCCAAGGAGAGAAACTGCACAATGTATCTGCTCATTCTGTGCCACTGCCTGACTGTCATCAGGGGGACATTTCTTAAAAAATATTCAGTCTGAACCCCTCTTGATTAACTTTACTTTCACTATCTCTCATCTTCTGACCTGCTTCACTTCACTGAGACCAGTTCTATCTCCTAGATGATCTCATAGTCACTGGGGGCTGTTGTCAGCTCTTTCACAAAGCCATTTCTGCTCCAGGCTGAACAAGACCAGCTCCCTGAGCCTTTCCTCACAGGGCTGGTGCTCAAGGTGAGTAAAAACTTCCCTTGACCTACTGGCTCTGTGCTCCTGTTCATACAGCTCAGTATACTGTTGGCAAACAATCAAATATTGTTTACTAGGCCCTGTTCTATATATTACCTGCAAGATGTCACAATTTTCATTGCCCATTGCTAGCAGTAATTAACTACTATGATCAAAGTCAGCAAAGCTACCAGAAAAAAAACCTACTCCAAAACATTAAAAGCCTATGTTATTGTTATCAATGATAATGTCAATGAACACAAACCTAGACATACTTTTGAAAATATGGACTTAAAAGTACAATACATTTGAACTTGATAATCATATTGTTCTATCTCAATACATATTTGGACCATGAGTATGGCAACTGTAGAAACATAAAGAAAGTCACACCCATTTATGCATGGATGAGCCCGTGACAAAATATTATTAACACACTGAAGAACATGTTTTATTCCGAATCACTTGCTAAACCCAGAAATCCAGACTGATCATTTATTATGGATTAGGTGCACTATGAGGTGTCGCAAAAACACAGCTCCAATTGATTAAATAATTGCATTGCCATAAAGACTGAGGGACAATATCCCACTTCTGTGTGAAGTCACCTTGCTTCAAAGTCAGTGGAAACTGCTTCTGCACACAGAAGGGCAAAATCTAGCCTGAAGTCATCCTGCAACATCAGAAAATAAAACAACATATATCAATGAGTATTTTAAACAACACAATTTGATTATTTGACACTGTACACAGCCTAAGGCATAGGTCTAGACATGTGAGAACAGGGCAAAAGGCTTGCTCTAGAGGTTATATTTCATCCTGTCACACTACTCTCTATTTACTGTCATACCTTCGTATTACCTCAAGGAAGTAAATGGCTTAACAGAGCTGCAACAGAACCCTTGTGGAAACAAGCCCCTACACGGGCATAGCAGATTCCCCTCACTAACAAAATTAGGAGGCTACACAGATGTAGGACACACTTTCATTAGTGATCTACACACTGAAGTTAATGGAAAGACTGTGAAAAGACATGCAAGTCTTTGAACTACACTTCAATTTAGTGTTTAAGGAATACCACACATACATAACACACATTTAAGAGAATCTGTTAGCTCTTCCCACTTCTTTCTTCATCATTCCCTGCAACTGGATGGATAGAGAACAGTATTTGTGTTTCTCATCCCTCAACCCATCATCGCAATGCTCTAGAGTCTCTTGATCGCCCTTAGTCTTCTTGGTGCAACTTCAACATTGCCTACCTGAATCTGAAGGCCATACCCAAGTAGCAGGCTTTATCTTCACCTCTTCATGTCTTTAACCTGTGCCCCAGAGAGGCAGTAGGCTTCCCTCATAAATGTGTCCAGTCTGCATATTGGGCCTTCTTTT
This sequence comes from Myrmophylax atrothorax, assembly GCA_026770055.1. Lineage (NCBI taxonomy): Eukaryota > Metazoa > Chordata > Aves > Passeriformes > Thamnophilidae > Myrmophylax > Myrmophylax atrothorax. The sequence goes on from JAOXXN010000001.1 coordinate 77,875,793, forward strand.
CCCTTCAGCACTGGGTCTCCTATCGCAGAGAGACATTTTTTTTTCTTTATAGAAGTGGTTTTGACGCAGGACGTAGGATGCCTTAACCACAGTGGCATCTCCAAGCTAGATGAACCAGCATCCTCATCCTTGCTCAGTTCCACTTGCAGAGCCTCACACCTATTACGCCAGGGCATCTGGGAAGCTGAAGCAGTCAGGGAGGAGATGTGGCTGCTGTGTCAAGCAGGAATTTATAGCCATTGTTCTCTGTCCCTTAAGTCACTCTGTTTGGCTAGGTAGAGAGAGGATAAGGAATTCTCTACATGATACATCCTACCTGCCTGTTGGCCCTGTTCTCAGGGAAGGCAGAGTATGATTCCAGCAGTCTTTCTTTCTCTCATATTCCCCATGTTCCTCATGTTCTTCTTCTGGAGCTCTGGCATGGAGCAGAAGAGTTTCTCCACCTGCACACACCTCCCACAGGGGTGCTCACTGCAGCTATCTGACTCTGGCACAAAAGCAGTGCCCATCCTGCAGCTGACACCTGGGTGGCAGTTGTGTCAGTCACGTAGGGTGCACAGCTCAGAGAATCCATTGGCTTTCTGCTGGGTGGACACTACTGCTCAATGGACAAGCTGGCAGAGCCTCAGCATCCATCCTGCATGTTATGTGCCATATGCCATATGACGCCCTTGCTGAAGTGCCACACCTGGCTTGCCCACCTTGTTGGTAGTGCTACTAGTCACTGGTGCTCCCTAGGAGCATGTGTGTGGGAACTGGGGGTAGAATTGGGAAACATTGCTTCTGGTTCAGATCAGGTCTCATCAGTTGCCACTGCACAAACTGTAGGCTTCTGGTGGCTTCTAGTTGCCTTGGTTTGGGCACTCCTGTGCACCACACTAGAGTGCTCTTCCACTGATGGTGCCAGCACTGGAACCACTCTCCTCAGTGACTCATGTATTTCCATGAAGAACAACACTCCACCAGCACTTCACCACAAAATGTGTGATGGATAGGGGTGCTTTTCCTTAGAAATAAAGAAATGAACTGACTTTTACTGAGGAAAAGACCAGCAGTTTAGACTCCTCCTGATGCTTACGTTTTGCCTGACACTGAGCACTGTGACACTTTAGCTCCAAGCACAGTGTTTCGCTTTACACTCATCTGGCTGGGTGAAGTGAGGTTATGGCCTTGCTTCACCTAAAAGCTCCTCTGCAAAAAAACAGGAAAGTGCAAGATGTTTCCTACACTAGCCTTGCAGCAAAGAAATAGTGAATAATTTGTAGAAAACACGCAACTTTGCTTTTAGTGTAATTCCAATTTTCTGCAAAATGCTGAGCAATCAGGAATCAAGCAGCTAGTGAGATATGCCTTAAGCAGTCTCTGATTGAGGGCTCTCTCTTAATCAGAACACTGGCAATTTTTCTCCTTGCTGTTTTGCACCACATAGACAATGAAAAAGTATCTTTTTCTGAGGCTACCATTTTTAAATTACATTTACTACATTATGTACATTTGTTACACATATAATAGGAACAAAGCATAGAAAGACACTCCATACAAATAATGAAGAGAAAAGGTACCTACTTGTGTGTAGATATACACACACTCACATTACCATCTGCTATAATTATTTTTGTTCTGTATATTTAACATAAAAGTTATTAGAAATAGTGATTTTTGTCTGGGTTGGATTTTGTAAACAACATGCAGCTTTTGTAATCGGGCTGAAGATTACTTACTGACCTTATTTTCTGTAATTTTAGCCTTTTCATCTCATGAGCTCCCACATGTCAAAGACTACAAAATTTCAAAACAATAGAAGTATCTAATGAGAGCTAATGACTCTAATTTCAATAAAAGAGGCACATCGGTAATGTCATAGTGTACAGTGTGATCAAAAAAGCTCTCCTTTTCCGACATCTCCTAAACAGGAATATTATCAGGAAAATAAAATTTCTATAAATTTAGAGGTCTCTGCCATCTACTTACAACTACCTGAAGACTCCCATCTTTCATCAATAAAATCTAAACAAATATTTACACTTCAAATAAAATTAAAATATTCCATATTTTTTAAAAAGAAACAAGCCGTTTTGTTTCAGAACTGTTTGTCCTGACTCATCTCCTTCTTCAGACAATTTTTTCGTTCTCACTTGAAACAGAGCTCTCTGAGGAGACTACAATTCCCATGATGGAACACAACATTTCCTCTGGCCTGCTGATCATGGTGATCACAAGACCTGCAGCTAGGGTAGAGGGGAGAAGGAGCAGTGAAAGAACAGTCTTTGGTGACTCAGGTTTTGAACTCTTTAAAGAGAGCCCTGAAGTGATTATATTTTTAGACTTTAGAAGACATTTCACTAAGCTAAAATCAGGCATTTGCAGCTCACTGAACGTTTAGCTCACAACCTGTCCAGAGATGGATTTGGTAAAGATATGGTAGCATCTTTTATATTGTTAAGCTTTCCTCAGGTTAGGAACATTTAACTAGATCCTCCAAGAAACTCAGATTCAGAGTGTAAATAGTCCTGTTTTCAATCTCACATTATCCTATTGACAGAAGTTTCCAATAATTAAAACATATGTGGCTGTGAAAGAGAAAAAGTTTGAAATCATCATAATAAAGGATAACAGGATAGCGCATGTAGTAAGAAAAACGTATAATTTTCAATCAAGAGTACAGTGACAGAGTCTGGGAAAGACATTTTACACTGTTAAACCACTTATAGTGGTGGTTAACGTTTAAAGAGAGGAAATTCTAATATACAGTAATGTTCACAATATATATGATAGAAGTTACACATATGACAAAAATTCTAAGACATCAATAGACATCTAACGGAAGTGTAAAATGTAAAGTAGGTAATATGGCTATGCCAGTGTAGAACCAAATGTCTGAGGCTTACGGAAGACAGGTTGCCTTTGGAAAACAACAAAAGAAGCCCAAGATGAAAATCATGTTTACTCCTGAAGGCAACAGACAAGCATAATAAAAAGAAAGCTGGAACTGTTAATGCTGTCCAAAAGAGCAAGAGAGGCTTCCAACAGGCAAGGACTCAGGCATCAACCAGGTTCATGCTCAAAGCACATGGGAAGAGGAAGAAATGAATGGGCCCTTGGTACAGACTGGACCTCCTATACTTAACAACAGCTATGGAGAAGTTCTAAGAGGCCAGAAGAAGGCAGAGTAATTCTGATAAATACAGAGCAGTAAACGCCATTGAAGAATTGATTGTGGGAGGGAAAAAAAATGGTGGGAAAAACCAGAGGAGCAGGGAGAGAGAAACTTATGCAAGAAGCAGCAACAGCTTAGAAAATAAATAATATAATTTGAAAAAAATTATACATATAACAAGATAGCAAGTTCTCCTACAGACACTCACAGAAGAAAAAGCTTTAGCCAAGTGCTGGAAAACAGAATGGAGAAAATGTAACTGGAGTAGGGAATAAAAACATTCCTTTGGATGTTTTCCCTGAATTGTGTCTCTGTACGAGGTGTCAGCACCCTGGCGCTGGCAGGGAGGGCTACAGGGACCACAGTGAGGTGAGGCCAGGGCTGCCCCTAGCTGTGCACAGCCAGTCCCACCCAGTGCCAGCTGGCTCAGATAGCTCCACCACAGGTCATGGCCAAGCCCTGCAGACAAGGTGGTGGCTGCACTTGCCAGGCTGGGGGCAAAGACTCAGGGAGGAAAAGTTGGTTAATTAATTTTCCCAAAATCATGTCTGTTTTGTCCATGACAGTAACTGGTAAGGTAGCCCTTTACCAAGGTCAGCCAACCACACTCTTTATAAGACTCTTTTGTACCCTTTTAAAAAAAAAAGAAACCAAACAAGACAAAATACAAAGGTGAGAAGCAAAGGGAAGGGAGAAAGAAAATTTCAAATAAAAATTAATTTTAAATTTGCCTCCTCAAAGCAATCAGAAAAAAACATTTCCGAAAGACAGAAAAGTAATAGCTGTGAGTCTGAACACACTTAAATAACAGAAGGATAGAAAAGGTACTTTGGTTTGCACAAATTGCACACTCAAGCAGGACTGAATGAATGTAATGCATGACTTAAGATGAGTATGAAAGATCCACCTGGCCATTGCAATGTGTAGAACGGCCCCATGAGCAAAGGCAGAAGCTCTGCTGCCTCAGACTGAACTGCAAACTAAACACTTGGAAATTTTCATGAACATGGGAGAAGAACAACGCCAACAGGACATCATAGAATCACTAAGGTTGCGAAAGACCCCTAAGAACATCAAGTTCAACCTTCCAAAATACACTGGAAGATCAAAACTCTGCACTGTAAAAGACTGATTTCTAAGGGCAGTTGAACTGATATGGTTTTGAGTAGATGCAGAAAAAAGTCATGCCTTTAAGTCATTTGTACAAGAAACACAATTCTGACAGGAAATTCAGCTGATCACCAATATACATGATTTTCTGCATCAGCAAAGCTTATAGTATAAGCAACTTGGTCTCTCTCAAGGCCAAATACAGCCTATAGTTGAATACTGCCTTCTTCCACTAGCAGAAATTTGCATCAGCCTCTCTAAGAGATGAGCTACTGTTAATCCAGCCAATATTTAAAAGTAAGAGACTTTGCTAACAACCAACCTACCAAAACACCCTGAACAGACAGATTTTTAGGCCAGAAGAAACCACACTAAGATCTGTCTAAGCATCTCCATGATGTAAACTATAGTATTTTATTTGCTTTATTTAAATTGATTTATTCAAAGTTTAACTAATTTTTTATAATTTTTGAAAAGTAACATTTTTTCTTTGTTATTTGTTTGGTTTTTTAACTATAAAAAAATTCAGGCTAATCAGACCTGCAAAAGGCAAGTAGGTATATTTGTAATGTAAGAGTTGTACTTTCAGAGAAAGAACAGGCTGCAAAAGTATAAAAGTCTTTCTTATTTCCAAAACTGCATTTAAAATTACACCTGCTACAGTAATAGCTCCTGGTACCAGACACTTGGATTGACGCAAAGCACAGCCTGCAGCTCTCAGTCCATTAAGTTTTGGGGAACCTGTGCATAAATAACCCAGTACAGCATCCTTCAAATCCTGACTGTGACTGTCAACCCTTCCCATGTGAGGAACTGCACAACTGCATCAGCTTCCACTTGCTTTTGCTCATTGGTCTGAATGTGGTAGATTATATTATATAAATAACTGTTTGACTTACAATCATTTTCCTAGATGGTCCATTCTCAGGTAATACTCTTGCATACACCAGAACTTCAGGTTTATCTGTCTTAAGTTTGTGGGGTTTCTTTTTAATCTTAAAAAGTCTTAAACATAAATCATATTTAAATTAGTCTGTAGTAGAGGACTTCAGTGTGGGGTTTTTTTGCCCTTACTTTATTTTGCCACCAGTTCCATAAAGGCACACTTAATTTCTGCACTGATTCATTTAAAATCTTCTTTTGGGTATCACTACAAAGCTGGTTCATGTCAATAAGGCAACAGAAGACACCATATCCTACTGCCTGAGGCAAAGCCCCTGATTAACCTGGCTTCCTTCCATGCTAGACTGAAGCAATGCTTTTATGGGTAGCTGCTGCAGGCTGGTTATTGAAAATGGAAGACGCTTAGTGCTTTCCATGCATAGCCTTTTATAAATAATATATAAAGGTCAAATAAGTTATTTATTGGGTGTCTCTGCCCATTTTATGCATGCTACCTTGTTTCAGTATTGAAGGTCTGATTTTCAGCTGTTGTAAATTCAAATGGATTGACTTATGTTAATTTACCATGAGCTGAGAAACTGAAAAACAGGGGGAACAGTTATTCTATATTTCAGCTCAGTCAAATGCAGTTGTCTACCCATATTTACTGATTCCTTCTCTTCTGTAACACCCAAGTCTCACATGTTTTTTTCTTAAATTTTTCCCTTGAAGCTGCCTTTTTCCTCCTTTTTTTAAAATTTTTTTTCCTCCAATTTTGCATGTTCAAACACTGTTAGGTGATAGTTTTGTATAGGTGACTCACAGCAAAGCTGCTCCTTCAGCAGTGACCTGTCTCAATTTATTCAGTTCTATAAATCAACCTAATTCATAACTTCACAGTATTTGCTCAAATCCACCAAGGCAAAACAGAGCTCTTTTGTTTGCTCCAGGAAGGGCTTCACCATGCAGTTCTGATATCCCCCAACATAATTTTTACCCCTTTTCCTTGCCTACATCTCCCCCAAAGGTTGTGTCTAATACTAACACTACTTTTTTTCTTGCATTGCATGTAAGATGTTTTCTTTTCTTTGCTCTCCTATTGCACCTTCACCAATTCAATTCACAGAGATGCCTATACACTGGTGTGACAGAATTAAGACCTGTTACTTTCTGGTTCATCTAACAGTCATCTCTGACAGGGTCTCCCTTGCTACTTCCCATCACAGCCTCACCTCTGAGTTCTCACCAGCCATACTTCTGAGATCTCCAGCTGCACCAAACTGAGAAAAATTGTCATGAAGACATGATACACACCTCATTTGTTACATTTCTCACAGCTGGACCCTCACTTCCCTCCATGGTTCAACTCCAATGGGATCACCTTCTCTGAAAGGTTAGGAAAAGCTCCCCACTCCTTGCCAGGTGTCTCCTTAAGTCACCATTCTTCTCCATGGCACCTCTCAGCTATGCATTGAAGGGGCCACAAGCAAAAAGCCCACACTCACCTAGCCAGAACTGTTGGAGGAAAAAGGCTAGAAGCAACCCAACATCCTGATGCTACTATGTGCTGAGTATTCAGAGTTTCATGGGAGTAAAAGTAAAGGACAGGACATGCCCGAATGGGCTAGGAGGCAGTGGAGCAGCAAAGCAAGTGCAAAGCTCTCAAGCATTTCGTAACACAAACGACAACATGAGAGCATTTCCCAACCCAGACCAGCCAGGGCTGGGTGTTAGCATGGCCCTGGAGTGCCTGTCTGGCCTCAGCAGCATCCTCTAGCTCCCATGGCTGTGGGGTTTATTTATCCAGTGATGCCTGTGATGGGCAGCCTCATCCTGGTTCTGCAAACAGCCCTGGCAGGGGGCTGCATGTCAGCTACTCAAGAGCCACAGGCTGGTCACTCCTGACTTAGATGGATGAGTGCAGACAGCAACGGCTTAAATACCACAAATGTGTTAAATTTAGACTCAGAGAGGAGCAAACCTGTAAATAATGAGACATTTGCCTAGCATCAGTCTGACTCTCTGCATATTACATCTGTTCTCACTGCTTTATGCATTTTTTTCAGATGCAGGCTATGCTGTCCTCTGCATTTCTAAAGTGCTTAGTAAATATTGGATAATACTGGAATACTAATAGTAATGATAATTATTGCCCTACTCTTGTCTAAAATACTTACTTCATTCATAATTTTCCACAGTATCAACATTCTGTAATATTGAAATTGATAACTTTTGTAAAAATCATTAGCAATTAGAATGTATTTGTACACTATAATTTGAATATCTGAGAAATAAGATAGTACTAATTAGTGTATGCAGAACCTCTGACTAATGACTAAAGGATATTCATTTGTCTTCTCTTTAATAAAGCCATATTTCTCCAAAATGACACAAACAGTCCAACAAGAAATTAAATTCTACAGAAACAGCAGTTTTCAGCAGTAACCATTTTTTTCAACAATGCACCCGAACTCAAAAAGCAAGACATTACCCTCTGCCTTATGAATACTAAACAGTATTCTTCATCTAAAGGTTAAGCCAGAAAATTCAGTCCCTCTGCCTATATTTTTATGTGAACTGTGGAGCATTTTATGTGCATTGCTCTTTTTAAGTGTAGCCCAAGCTTGTATTGCATGTCAGCAGACTTTAATTTAGTATATTCTTTTTCCATAAAAACATAACATTATAAATAACCTTCAAAACACAATTGCATGTTTTCAATGTGTTAAAACAATTAATTCAAAAATACCTCTATCCTACTCTACCTCATTAAGGAAATCCACAAATGTATTACATGCCTTGAAAGAGATTGCCTATACATAAATATTTTGAGATTCTTACATGTTCTTAAAAGGGCTCCTTTCACAAAAGGGATAGCAGTTGGAAAGCATGACTATGGCTGTTGAATTTAAGTTACTCTGATCAGAGTTTAAATGACACAAAAAGACAATTATTAAGCTGAAAGATTTCATAACAACTGGAGTCAACGGGTTGCATTACTCGACATCTAAATTAGCGATGAGCAAAGTCTGGCTAGAGTACAAAGTGGTCCAGCTCTGAGCTGGACTAACAGCTCTGGTTTTCTGGAACACATATTTGAGGGTTTCAACAAAAAGCAGTGAACACATTAACTTATTTACACCAGAAGTTTCCTGTTTTATACTCTGCTCTCGGAGCTGAACACAGGAGCGTTCTCCCTGCTTCAAATCAATATGGGCAAACCACTGCAAGCCAGCAAGTGTTCCTGCTTTAGATACCACTGGCCTTCAAGACTGACATGATAAACCAGCTTAGTTACAGATATTAGCATTTTACCAAATCTCTTGATGAAAAGATGTGTCTGGGGGAAGGTGAGTTTTGCCAACATATGCAAGGCAATAAAACATAGAAATTTCTGTATTGTAATTCAGCGTGTTCCAAACACAAATGCCTAGCAGTAAGAATTGGTGCATCACCAGCCAATACATATTGCAACTCTTTACGGGGAGTATCTCTAGCATGGTATAACCACACTAAACTCTTAAAGCAAAGAAAGATGTGAATTCATGGCAATCAGAAGCCTAGACTTATCCTTAGAGATTGTGTGTGAAGAAAGATAACCAAAAATATTTTTCATTTACTGATGGTAAACTACAAATTCTGTGTGGCAACTAATTCACTGATTCAAGAGAATAAAGTTCTGTGGGGAGCATCACCAGCCCAGACTGACTTTCCAGGAATGCTGAATTTTATACCTGGAACTCTGCTTTACTAAAAAGTAAGGGTGATCAGGCCTCTTTTTGGGAGAGTATATTTGAAGGTTCAAATCCATATTTTTTTAGCAAATAAAATGTATTCATATATCACCTATAAAATAGTATCTATGGAGAGCACCAGGACAAAAAAATGAAATTCTGCAGACTGGCTACACTTCCTGCCATTGCCTCCTTTTAGAAAAAATATAAATACATCCTTCCAATGTAACACATTTTAGGAGACATAAGGAGAGCAAAGTAACTATTTTGGACAGAGACTGCTATTAGCATTTCCAATACAGAGTTTATGCCAAATTTGGTACTATGCCTCTGCAGATCTCAGATCCGAATCAAGCCTTTAGGCATTAACTGAGATAAACAAAGTATGATACGTCAAATCTAATTATGCTATAAATATCCAAATATTATCTAGATCTCTAAGGTAATTCTAAAGAGCCTCAGTGACAGAAAGGCAAATATGATTAAACTGCAAACAGCTTGTGAAATATGGGAAATAGCATTACATGTGAAAATAACTGTAGGGAAATATCTTCTTTTAACTAATAAGGCAGGATATTTTGTGACATAGTAAATAATTTTTCCAGTAGCTTAAGGCATCTTAAAGAAAAAAGCAAGAGATGCTAAATAACTACTACACATTCTTGCTTTAAAGCCATCATCAATAATACTTGTTTCATAACTACCGAGTTACAAAAAGTAATGAAAAACAAAGCAGTTACAAAAAATAGTGAGGAAAAAAAACCCTTCTTGTATGTTTGCATCACTTATAATTACCAAATAATCAGTTAAATTGCCTAATGCTTCAGTTTTATTAGCGACAAGTAAAACCAAAGCTTTCCTCTCCTCCCCTTTCACAATTTTCTTACTGGGGGAACGCAAGAATAAAATGTCAGCAGATTATTCAAATACAATGCTTTTCCCAGGAACGGTTTGAAGAAAAAAAAATTTGTTAAATGACAGACCTCTGCCATCCCATTTACTACTCACAGAGGTACTGATGCATAAGTGCACCTAGCTACAACTTTAAGATCAGACTGAAACTGAGCTTGTAAATGCATACCAAACATGTCTGACTGCCCTCTAGTCCTCCCACGTGAGTTCAAATCACTGAAGTCCACAGACGCTTCATGGTTTTCTCAATGAAATGATAGAAGTGCCAAAACTACTCAGTGCAGTTTTCAGGAACAAATTTACATGCTTGTAAGGCACCCAAAGCTGGATGCCTTAATTAAATCTTTTTCCTTTTGCATTACCCTAAATCACTTCCACTAATTTTTTTTCTCTTTGAGCTATGTATGCCAACAGTGTCTCATCAGATATCTGGCCAGTTCCACACTCACAGGCACTACAAGAAACCTTTCAGGAGAACCTCTGGAATATCTCCTGCCACGAAATTCCACACACTGCACTCAGCAAACCTCCACCTTTCCCATGAAAACTCTATGGATACTGAACGTCTCTGTCTTACATTCAAAACCAGTTATAGCAGCTACGTTGTATCCTCCCTTATGATCTTCTCTCAGTGATTTAAATTGGACCAGTTTACATGTCAAGTGATAAAATACCAAATCACTTACATATATGCATGAGTAAAGCTAAACCCTACTTATTCTTGACTGTACACTAAGTTTTGTACATAAATGTGCTACTCAGTAATCACTAAGTAGAACTTACTTCAGTGTGTGAGGATTACAGACAGGACACACACCTACCCATGCAGGCTGAGACAATTTGGGCAAGAAAAGCCTTGAGTAGTACAGAACTGTCCTAAGCTTCAATGTCCAGTACAAAATTGTGATCACAGACTCATGCAATTCTAAGACTCAGCTTCCAATTTTGGATACATGAATACAAAAATTTATAGAGAAATGGAACATGAGCTTTGACAGATACAGATTTAACTGCTGGGACAGTTCTGCAGCAGCCAGCCTGCCACATTCTCACAGTCTGAATTGAGGCCAATGACAGATACATTTGCAGGTCTTCTTCCAGGGCTGAAGGAATCTATTTCATGGTTTAAGAAGAGTGAAGTCATGTAAGAAGAGACAGAAACATCACCTAAAGGAAGGATTATTCTGAGCGGCAAGAAGAGACTTTTTTGAGCTGCAGAGAGATACAGCTGTTCAACATGGAACGACAGATGCAACCCCAGATCCCAATGGACATTGGCACAAGTCATCTTGTTAGCTATGTCCTTTCTCAGGTCAATTCACGTGCTTGAAATAGCGACATAAGTGGGCCCAAAGGAAATCTGGGGCCTGCTGGACAAGTCCCCTATTGTCTTGGTACTCTGGTAGCAATAGAACGTTCTTCACAGAGCCTTTGAGCATGGCTTTGCAATCTTAGAAAATGTTCCAGTTTTCTTCACATTTCTTTAAAGCACTACAAAAGAAACTGGAGGCCTTGGACACACTACACGATTCCATTATCATTTGCAGTTCCCTCACTTAGCACTCAGAAAATGCAAAGATTGAAAAAAGCTCTCTAGTCCCTCCAGCAATGCACTTTTTTTCCCCCATTCCATTCACCTTGTCAAAAGATAGCTTCCCCAGACCTTATTGGATAAAAAAAGTCTGGTGAGTTATGATTTTGGTCAATAATATGACATCTTTAAAGAGCATCACAGATGTAAGCAGACACAGAGATTACAGCCCTGATCTCAAGACTCAATCTAAATTAGACCCATTGAGTAGTGAAACATAATATTTGCAGGAGTAAGTGTCGAACAGAGTGATAGAGGGCTAATTGCATAGATTTATTTTGCAAGGACAGTTTCATGGAGAAAACTCTCATGTTTACAAGACTGCCTCTACTGTCTTCCCAGGGAGGATTACAGGATCTTAGAGTCTGCCTGGGGAAAGCTAAGAACCAAGATATATACTCTCAAAGCAATGACATGCAGTTACATTCCATACTATTAAAATATGATGCTATAGACTTAAATAAAATCAACTTAAACAAATATATGTTTCAAAGTGTTCATTTTAAAAGATTACATTTATTTTAGGGACAGAAATTCACCACATATTAAAAAACTACATCCTAGAATTTAAGGTCACAGACACATATTTACTTTGCAGGCAGCTGGAAGAGCTGCAGATATTATTACCTCAGGCCATTTTTCCAGGTCCATGTTGGAATTCACCATGACAACAGCAAAGCAAACTAAATGGAGCCCATGAGTGCTTCCTAAACTCAGTGACCCAACGCAAAAACTTTTTTTTCTTTCAGTCTTAAATCAACAGTGAAGGCATTTCAATCTAACATGCTTGACTCCACCGTCAAACAAGGAAAAGGTCAGGGGAATAGTAAAGGCAGCAGTCACCCACGCACTGAGTTGTACGACAGCAGTAACATGGGAGTTACATGGAGTTGATTTACCAGCATTAAAAGCATCAGCAGGCAGCTCCAGCAAAGAACAGCTGCCATTCCCAGGGAAATTCACTTAAAAACAATCTGAGGCCAAAACATCCTAATGAGCAATGTTCTAGTGGAGTCTCCTGATCCATACTGGGACCTGCTTTGCAGTTTCTTGTCCTTGAAGGATATCAACTTACAGCTGTGACTTAACTTACAGTTAAGGCACAAAATGCTTATAGACAATTCTTTAAGAAAAGATTATGGTATTTTTCTACTGTTCTATTCACTTCTAATTACATGCAGGCATGTAAACTATAATGAATACCAGCTGATTTATAGTTCAGCTTCTCTTTCATGTCTGGGATGAAATACAGATCCCTAGAATTTGAAGTCTGAACGTAAACTCCAAAATTATGTTTCTTCATTTTGTGTAATGTTATCTTCTTTGTAAGTTAACTGCAGGTATCATAAGTTCTTGCAAACCTATTTTCTCTCTGGTTCATAAAGATTTTTACAGACTCGCCTCCCGCCCCTGTTACCTGGATTTATGCAAACACTTAACCATTGTAATATCATGTGTCATGTTACCAGTCTTCAGAAATAACCCATAAAGTTTTTCTTGTAAAATCTGTTATTCAGATAAATGAATGTGTTAAAATTCAGGAAGCTGAAAAAATTGAACATGATTTCTTTCATCAGAAATACCAGGTGCATCTTGCTATGTTTTCATACTATGAATGAAAAGAAGCATTTAACGATCCAGGAAATTTCTCCATAAGTATCTGCAAGCACAGTGTTTTTTTATTTGCATTTTTTCATTGCATTTGCAATTTCAAAATGCATCCATTTCTACAAGTACAGGCAATATTTACTTTATGGAATTCTGTTCATAGTACTTGTTTGTTTCTTACATTTTACATGGTGAAGGAGGCACTTAGTAGGTACGTGAACATTTATTCAAAAGAAACGTTCATTGGGTTATGAGAATAAAACCCAGAAAGATTGCAATTTCTGCATCCTTAAAAAAAATCAGTATTATTTATCATTTTAAAACTCAGAAGTTGGCTGAAATACGGTCACACAAAATTAAATGTAGTTTCCTTCTTTCAGGAAGTAACATGTGCATAGTACCAGAAAAAAAAATTGTGAAAACTAAGAACAAGCTTCTGGTTTTTAAAGCATCCAGAGTAATGACTAACATGCAGAATGGTTTTAGATAACTAGAAAGAAAAAATATTAAGTGACACAAATATAAGGTCATTATTTTATAGAAATCACTAATCACGCAAACAGATATTAGAACTTAGCTGACAGCAGAATATAAGAACATCTATCAATGTTTTTAAGCTTTTCAATACACCACTGCTCATTTTTATTAACTGCATTAAATAATATTTTCTATGTATCAGCCTTCTTATTCCACTGTACTTTTTCCTATTACTCATCATATCATCAGTACCTAATTGTCTGAAAATATGTTGATTTTAAATTATCAGCAGGAACAGCATCTCTGACTGCTCTTTATTCCTAAACTGTTTGTTATGCTACATCTTTCAACATATTTGCAAACATTAGACATCTGAGCCATTTGGACTGGATTGGAAAGGTAACATAATTGCTTGTGGGTTGAAGTGATTGTTCATTTAATTGAGGCTGGCCCACCAACGTGGATTCCAAATGTGCTCATCCCATACAACAAACTTGCATTTCCATTATCTACGATCTTACAATAGCATATTACATAAATCTGATGTTACACAATGATACTGTTATTCAACACATATTGGCAGTGAGCTATTTGGACAGCTGTTATTCAAGTTAGGATGACTATCGAACCTTACTTGTCTCAAGTAATCAAAATATAAAAGTGATCAAGTGCAGATGCTCCTACCACTTCTTCATAGCAAAGGAAATCTATCTGAACTGTCTCCATGTTAGTGAGCAAAGATGAATTTGCTCAAACAGGTTTTTTACCTTTCAGATGTAAAGTAAACCTTAATATTTCGAGTTTCTCCCTGTCTGCCGTGGGAGGGTACCCTGAGGATCTATCCTTTAAAGAGTCTCCAAACACCAGCTATCTACTGGTATTTAGACACCCATATCTCCAGTTCTTTACATTACACCAGCCTCTGAGGATTAACATGAAAAGGGTAATACTTTGAATCAGCTGATAGCTGAGGAGAGACTAGCACTGCTGAATTTTCAGTTTTACTCTCAAGTCTCTATGTAAGCTGAGTCAGCAGTTGCTTTATTTTAAAGACTCTCTTTATTCACCTGCACTGCTGCAAATTGGAAAGACCTATAAATTCCAGCTACTTCTTAGAGGGTTGCTTTAGAGATTAAAAGTATATACTTACTTTCATACCACAGTGTAACTCCCAAAAGCATTAACAGGAGTTAAGTGCGTGCATGCTAAGACGGAGATCCTCTATGCCTTCCCCCCTACAGAAGGCAAGAGAGAAAACAGACCCTGCACAGTCCCTCAGGGGAATGTAAAGGTCACACAGGTGAATGGCTGAATAGACCACCCTTTGCTCCCTCAAGCAAGCATGCAGCACATCTACTACATCGTTCAGGTTAGGAGTTCAAATCAGAGCAAGAAACAGTGCTGTTAATTAGATACTAAAATCCTCTCATGAGAAAGGGCTTCACTGCACATTTACTCCAGACCGTTAACACAATTTCAGTTTTCCTAGTGTACACAAAAATTACACTTCTTTCTTCCACACTCTAATTGCTTCTGATTTCATCGCTGTATTGCATATGTTCATAAATCAGCACAGGGTATTGAATCATTCTGCTGTTTACTTAGTGCTTTTTACTTCATACTGGATAATATAAAATAGAAATAAGACAGTGACTGGTGTTATATAAATTTGGTGATCCATCTGGTGACAACTAAGAGAAAAATTAACATCAGATCAACTCATATGCCCACTAATTCCCCACAGTATATAATGCAACTCGATAGTATTTCTGTCTATTGCAGAACTATTGCTCCTTGCTTATGTGTGCAGAATGTAGTTTTTCTTCTAGATTGTACACACTAAAATTAAGAAAAGAAAGTCATCTAAAAGAGAAAATATCTTCATGGAAGGCTGTGGAATTGAGCTCATGAAGTTGGGCCCATGTTCAGGATTTAAGAGTTTATAACTAATGCAGTCCAAAATGGACTCTGGATTGATTGATTGATTGATTGATTGATTGATTTAAATCATATGACGAGTTCCCTTCTATGTCAGACACTTGTGTATGCAGCATTATGACAAAACTTTTCCTTCAGCAGCTGTACAAAAAGTAAGAAATGAAAAACTGAACACTTTTAATAGCTTGTATATATGACAGAAAGGATATTGTAAATGTTAAAGCAAATAATACACATTTATGCTTCAAATGAGTATAAGTTTCATGGCAAGAATCTTCTAAATTAACAATTGGTAAAACAGTAACAGTGCCATAACAAATGAACACAAAGTTCTTTTATTCTTTAAGGACTCTTTCCTAAATATGTTGTGAACTATCTGAGTGAAAGGCATATTCTTGCAGGTGCCTTCATAGAAGTATCTTTTCCAGACATAAAAGAGACAGGATGCCAAACTTGCAAGGCTCTCTTTATGCCACAAGTGCTGTATAATGCTGCTTATTAAGGAGAAGATCTAGTGATGCAGGTGAAGAGGATAGGAGAGCCTGGAGGAGGACATGAAGACAGTAGCTATAAGAAACAAAAGACCTTTGTAAACAACTCAAAATGTTCAAACTGCCACGAAAGGGGATACAGAAGAAAGGACTTTTCTGGGTGGAGTGTCAGATCATTTCAGGGCACTGGCATGGGAAAAGTATGGTGCACTCTATAGAAGAGTGTCTGTTCCTGTTCTCTACCGAATCCCAAGTCTTACTGGTTGATTTACCTTCCAGTATGCTGCTGTTAGTAAAGACTTCCAAAGAATATATATATTCTCAGCATGTTTACACCATTCAGTATCTCACTGTTTATTCAGAGTGTTTTATCTTTCTAGCTGCAATTAGGGTTAGAAATTAAATTCAAGAACAAGTAGGCATACAATTTCACAAGTAAGTTTGTGTTGGAGTATGGATTTGAGGCACAGGTGGGATATACAGACAGACCTTAGAACCAGGAAACACCTCTAGGTCCAACAACCCAGGTGCAGTCATTGCAGCTGGGACAAACCACAGCCACAGCGTAAGAAACCACCTAAGGAGATTTCGGATCAATGGTATCATGCATTCAATATCATCACAGCCAAATCAGAAAGCTTCTTTGTAAATGAGGTGGTGCAGCTGGTTTTTAGCAAGTTCAAATCAAGACAACTTTCCAAAACCTTTCCAGGAGGCTGATCCCAAAAACTAGGGTAAAGCAACTACTGCAGATTGAATCCCTCTGTCACTTTTTGCCTTTCACTTATTCAGCATGGCCACACAGCAGCCTTCTCAATCCCTGCAGGCACTCATGAGGTGCATAAGGCAGCTGGTTAGACCTGTGAACATGCACTTGAGCTTGAAACACTACTTACTGATATTACTGTTTACATTTATATTTCAATTGCTATGATACTTTACACCCTCCAAAGAAAGAACAAGTGATTTCATTTTGTTATGAGTCTATTATGACATTTGCGTAAAAATGTCAATTTTCTAGAGGTTTTATGCCAATGAGGCAAATTAAGTACAGACTTACATGGCAGAAGTGAATATAAGTACATTACATCTGTACTAGTGTTTTAATGTAATTCTTTACTGATTTTGCAAAGCTCAAAGCATAAAAGCACATGAATGTTTCCTGTAATTTAAGAGAGTACATTACCATATAATTAATATTTAATAAATGCATGAAAGAAAGCTCTGTAGAGAGCAGAAAGGGACACAGAGAAAAATGAGAAGGGTACAGCTTTTCTAACAGTAATGAAAGCAATTTATATTGAAGAATACTTATATTTGTCTTGATTTTCCTTCTCCATAGGTGCTAAAGGGCAATTCTCAGTGCATTCTTCAGAAAAATGAACAACCTTCAAGTTTTCATTCTTGTAAGCATCAAGTCCTGAATACTATTGCACTAGAAATAGTAGAAAACCCTCCTGAGTACATTTCCTAGAAGGCAGAGTTTTGTCCTTAAATAGGACAAGAAAAACAGATTATGTTGCAGATATGTAGATATATGGCAAAACTGAGCTCTCTAACTTCTCTTTGTGGATACAGACAGGTCATTCCTCTGTGATTTAATTAATCTAGTTCTGTCTTTCTACTATAGTCTTAGAAACATGAGAAATTGCTGGAATTATAATTATGCAGTCAATAAACAACCTTTAGAAGAAATTTCTAGATGCAAACTATGAAGGAACACACTCATATATGAGGGGAATATAAAGGCCAACAGCTCCAAATTCATAGTCAGGCCTGATTGTAAGAGCTGCCCTCAGGCAGCTTAACCAGTTAATTTCAGTCTTACCAGGAATGGTAAGACATTCTCACATCTCCCAGGTACTTAAGTACTTGATATTAGGCACTTGTAATTGAAAATTCAGGCTAAACTACCTATTTTCTTTCTTTCTTTCTCTGTATGACTGTTGCATACATAAATATTGCACAGTTTGGTACCACTATTACCTTACCCTTGCCTGCCCATATGAGCACTGCTTCATTTTTATTTTTTGGGGGGGGTGGGGGTGGACTCCTAATATCTCCATTGATCATCTCATGTCTCAGAAGGGACTGATTTTCTACACTGCTATAGTGCCTAGCATAGCATGTCTTAGATGTTACCAACTTCAAATTATAAACAGACAACAGTAATATACAGTAATATACAGTACATAGTAACACACAGCGACCACAGTCTGTGCTTTGTTGAAATGAAATGCTTCAATCAGACGGATTTCTGGTAGTGAACAACTGAACTAGAAAATCAGAATGTGACACATTCCTGAGATGACACCTCACAGTCTAAACCTTTGTTGATGAGTCACATAAGCAGCATTCAGCTATCTTTCACATTCTAAATTCAGTATTTTATATACTAAATTAACACCATTACACTTCCGTTTGACTGCAAAGTTGAATGCATGAAAAATTTTATACTTTCAAAACAGAATTTATTCACATATTTATACACTGATTCAGGTATAAAAATATCTACAAGTCCACTTAAAATAGATGGCAAATGGGCACATAAAAACCTTGTTGAGCTGCTCTAAGTTCTTCAATTAAGTCATAAATCTATGTGATGGTTTCAGTACCTTAGAGTCCAAAGAGAAAAATACACAAGGCAGCCAGATTATGCAGAAGTAAAGCCTCCTTACATATGTTACTGGGTTTTTTAGGATGATTTACACAGTGTATCCATGCTACCAAAACTCCAAAGCAAACACAAACCAGGAACTACCAGGTACAGTCTCAGTCACATTCACAAATGTGGTATAAACAAAACCAAAATGTCAATATAAAAAGTCTAGTCCTACTTCAATACCACACATTTGATATTTAAGGATTAATTCTTTAGCTCCCAAGAATCTATTGGGATCTAGCAAAAAAACCCCAGTAAAATCAAAACATCAGTTCCCCGACGCCAAAAAACCCCTCTACAACACAATCTTGACTGCTGCATACAAAGGAAGTGTTAATGGCACGTAGCTACTATTATCATCTCAGAAATTGTTATCTAACAATTTGAACCACATGAATTTAACACTATCAGCACCAGTTCAGGCTTTCCCTGTCAAAACAGTAAGATCCCAGCTCCCATCATAGTCTCTGACACACCCTTGCCTCACACTTCTACAGGCACTCACATTTGGCAAAAAAACTCCCCAAAATGATATTAGAAAGAGCTGCATAGCACTGATATGGTGCTTTATACCCACCTTGTACAAAGTAGGGCAGGAGCTTGTCCTTCATGTCTCTGTACAGTAATGAAAAGCAGTACAGCCTGATGAGTATGTGAGGTGACAAGCCAAGACGGCACATCAGGATCTTTTAGGTCTTCAACTGGGAAAGTGCATTTCTGGCTCAAACTGCAGCCAGACAGCCCACCCTGGCAAGGCTTGGGGCTGGGACCTGCAACCATGTTATAAGTGGTTCCTCTGAGGAAACCTGGGAGCACGTCAGGTATTAAAAAGATTTTGTAACACTCCTAACTGCTAAGGGAGACACTGCTGACAAAGATCTGTAGAGCCAAAATATTGAGTTCTTGTTCATCTGCATTTCATCAGAGACCATTTCATTTGGCTTTTAATTAGATTAAATAAAATCAATAGTGGACACAAAGGTCATCTGTTTTGTATTGTTCCTCCAAAACTGCAGCCTAGCATTACTTTTATAATATATTTTTCTGAGGAGATAATATCCCATTTTTGATATTATAACTAGAGTTTCTGTATCTAAATAATGATGGCTTCCTAATATTAAATAATACATCACATCTATTCAAAATAAAGAAGAGCACAAAAGACATTGAAAAGCCTAGGCATATGGGCAGATAATCTCTTTACAGAATAAATAAAATAGAAACTTCAAAAGGCAAAGTAACATTAATAATAACTTGGTTTTACAGAACTCATAAAGGTGTTTTCCCTGATAATACCTTTGCTTTTCCACACTGAACATGGTTTGGTGGGTTTTTTTGTTTTTTGTTTTATTGGAAATACAATTACCTTTCTTTGGCACAAGAAAATATTCATCCTGATATCAAGAAAGTTGTTTGTTAGAGAGTGTAGCTGTACTATCTTATTGTGCTTCTCACACTAGGAAACACACACCATAAAGCAGGTTAGGAATGGCAGATATTTTTGCATAAAATTCTACTGAACGAAGTTTTATTTTGTTCAGTAGTGAAACAATCATTTCATTTCCCTACTTTCTTTGAACCAGCCTTTTAAAACATGTTACAAAACAAATTTAAATTTCCCATCTCCAAAGGATGAAATAAAAGCATAAAAATTTCTTAATCCAAAGTAAAAATAATCAGTTTTAGTTGAAGATCTTATTTATGCTCATGTTTAAAACGATCTACAGAAATACTTCAGAAAAAAAAAAACCTGCATTTTTTACCAGAAGTCTGTTGGAAAAAAGTAACATACAGGAAAAGTATCTCCCTTTTCTAGAAACCTCTAGCACAAAAAAAACCCCTTCCTGTGATTGGCCCATGTAAACATATTCATTATGCTACTTTAAAAACTCTATCTCAGAGCTAATTATGTACATGCACATTTCTTCAATCTGATACACCGATTCAATTCAACAGCAGCACTAGAACCATCACTATAACCCTGAATTCACAGTATTAAGAAAAATAATCTTCAATCAAGACAGAGCATGTATTTCTTCAATCAAGAAAATACTATGCATGCTAAATATAAGGACTGAAAATTATGCCCTCTCTTACATATATATGTAAAAATAAGTTCACAGTCATCATCCTACAGGAAGGAACCTCCCATGTTCGGACAAGTGGAAACCTCAAGGTTGTTGAGAGCTTATTTTAGCTTCAAAAAGAAGTCACCTCCCATTAACGCCAGTGCTAGCTCATTTGAAATCATAAAACATTTACTATTAATTATAATATTAATGCTAATGAACCTGTCTGTTAATTACTTTGAACATTGCCTGAATAAAAACATGACTGGCACTTCAGCATTATTACTTTGCTATAATATAATTTTATGAGTCTGAATCTGGCAGTGCAACCTTAAGCACAGTTCATCACTGCAACACTATAATGAATTTAGGCAGTTAAATGCCACCCTGACACCTGATCCCGCACCAGGTTAGTTCTTGGATGGGAGACCTCCTGGGAATACCGGGGGCTGTAGGTTCTAGTCCTGAGGACTTCACTGTCACCGTCCAAGCTCACTTGGACACGGCAGATGAACCTCAGGAGTTAAAGGGTGGGGCCAGTTCTGCACATGCTGTGCCTCACCTAAACAATCCACTGTGCAGGCTGGAAGGGCACACCCACGTGGGGAGAGCCCTGCCCAAATCTTGGCTCATGAAGCTGAGCCATCACTATAATGAATTTATGTTCAGACAGTGATATATTTTGATTATCCTTTGTCAAGTCCACCATGTGTGTTATTGAACTGAGGAAACATGTTGTCAAGCAGTCTCACCTTGGAATTGAGTAAATGTTGTCATACTTTATGCTAGTGAGATTCTATCCCTGTCCTAACACATTGATAGAAACGTGCAACTTGGGTTTTTTTCTTAAATACTGTCAGTGAAATTATTTTATTCACTTTAGCCAACTTCATGCTTTTTAAGTCCATAATCAATTTTAATTTTGAAGTATGACTTCTCTTCAGTAGGGAATTCCTGCTGCTATATTCAGTGGCAACACCACACCTACTGTCAGCTCTGCTGGTTAACATTGCTGCGAATGTCTTTACCTTGTATTGCAAATCTAACCCAACATCTTGAAGTAACAGATTCCTTTCAGAAGTGCACAAGGTCTGAGCCTGAGGTAGCAGCACTGAGATGACCGATAACCTGAATTTCCACACACAGCATCCCATCCCAAGCTGCTCTCACTATTCCTGGTACTAGAAAGCTATTGTTAGCCACAGTCCTCTTGTAAAAATGACACAGCTGGACAGTCTGAATTATTGCCCAGAGCTACTTATACTGGCCTCATTTAAGAGCTGTATGTAAGCTTTTCTAATTTCTATGGCAAGAACAAGTGCTAACAGCGTTTGGCAGTATATTTATTTGATAGCTGTTTGCAGCTACAGTAGTCATCACTGTAGAGAAATGACATTAGCATGGGACCATGTTTATATATTTTTTTTCACAAAAGGAAAGACCGTGTGTTTGCAGCACAGTAAATATTGACTTCCTATTAATGATCACTTTACGTAAATGGTATTTTCTGGCTGTAAGCTTCCTTGCTGATTATTCTATCTCTTCATTAATTTGTGGTACAAAGAAGACTGAGCAGTGTTTAATTGCCACTTGAATCCCAGGGAAATCTGGTGGAGCCCCACTGTAATTTTTTATTTAAATATATATTATCTTGTCAGTCAACCTGAAATAGTACAAGCTTGTTAATGTTATAGTCTACAGACACTGTGATGTATATTTTAAAGGTTTAAATTATAATTTTTAGTCAATAAAGCACAAAGAGATGCAATCTTTAACAGCACATGACAACTGTCCTGCTAGAGAGGCCCCATATGAATTACTGAGTAATTCTCTGAATTTCCAGCTGTGCTTGGTATTGACTCTGGTACAGTATTAGGAGCCTATGGCAGCCACAGCACTGCACCCGCAGGGTCCATCAGCATGAATCTGGGGTGTGCTGGCAGGGACACAGGCAGACACGTAGCTCCACCGTATCTCCTTCCCCCGCCTTTTCTGCGAGCACAGGGTGATAGCTTGGCAGAGGCTTTTACCAGGTATGATGTTTGCAGTTCAACACAGTCCTTGTTTGGTTCATTTTATTCCGGTGAGTTTTACTCAACTTGAATTTCTTCCTCTACATCTCTAACTATACCATTCTAATCAATATGATTAAGTAAGCCCCTCATGGCTTAATTTGGAGCGTGCTGGTGGGCACTGGTCTCAGTACATGAAAATCTATTATTTGATTTGTCAGGCATGACAAATCCTCAGTGTACAACAACTGTGACTCTAACAAAACATCAGGTAAAGCTTTATAATGCCCATTCTACAAAATTCATGATGCATAATGGTAAATTACATGAAACTCTGCATGTGGGATAGTAGAGCACTCTGATAACTGGAACTTATGAACAGTCACCAAACATAAACTTCAGTGTCATAGTTGAGGCACCCATTCAGTGCCAGGAGCTTGGCGTGCAGCTGCAGCGTGAGCTCCACGTTGTGCCCTGGGTGGCAGGAAATGGTAGGAGACCAGGCAAGAGGCCATGAACTGGTGCTGATCCTTTGCACAGCAATGAGACCTTTGCAAGCAGCCAAGAGAATGGACACTCAGAAACAAAACAGGAGCCAGTGATTCAGCAGGAAGACCCCAGACTAGGACATACTTATACTGTAAGGCTGTAAAACATAAAAGCTCAGGGTGTTGCTTGTTCAGGGTCCCTCCTCAGAGGCACTCAGCTTGAGCTGGTTTTGTGTTCTGCATCATTATTAAATTACTTAAAGTATTCAGATGTCTGAGACTCTGCTATGGGAAACCTAGGGTCCAGCCAGTAAGGAAACCTTGTCCAGCTGTGTGAGCCTTGCTGCAAAAGCACTTCAATCCCAGCAGTGAGAGTCTTAGGTGGTGGGTGTGTGAAAGCCAGAGTGCCTCCTCAATGGTCAGACAGAAAAGTTTCCTTAACAGTCTAAAAGATACTGTTCATATTTCTCAATCAGTAAAATGAAAGAGTAAGATATTAGTTTTATTTAATATTTTACTTGCTCTTTTAAAGCAATGCTTACTAATTAACCACTTGTCCAGATTACTGTCCAATCACACAACAAAAGTATACAAGTTGCCTGCTACACTAGAACACAAGGAATTGTATAGAGAGCAGAACAAATCGTTTAGAAAGCAAAATATATTTGCATTATTTTTCTACTATGAAAACATAGGTTTTACAAATGTGTTTCATGACGCTGAATTGCTTTAAGCTCACGAATACTTCTGTTAAAAACAGCACAACTGGCAACCTGCTCAGCTGCTACAGAGGGATATGGTTACTAGGGCAGGGTCACAGTAATAGGTACGCTAAATTTCCCACTGAGAAAGCCTTAAGGTTATCCCATCAGTTTTCTTTGCAAAAGCCAACTTTTCCAGAGATAAAAACTTCCACTCCTATTAGTAGCTATGTTATTGTGTCCAAGCAGCAACCATGCAGAAGTGAGGGGCTTTTGAAGCAGCAGAAAACCTGTGTGTCTAGGAACATGTCCTGAAGTATGTCAGATGTCCGTGTGTTAAACATGATGAATCTAAAGTAAGGAAACGTATGTATGTATAAATGTATAAAACAGGGGGTGGGATTGCACTCAGCATTAAATGTCCAGAAAGTACAGGAGGGAGTGTAACTTCATCCTGTGATGCCCCAGACAGATTCGAAATGTTGCATATCTCAAAGCCAGTCCTGGACTGCCAACATGACTCCTCCTAGTGTCAAAATTGGCTATCACAAACAACAGCCAAAGGCTTTCGCTTCCCACAGGCTCCTTTGTCCTGGCCTCTCTATGAGATGGGGAGTTCAGGGATAATCTTTAATTTCAATCCATACTTCGGGAGTGGAGAATACCTTTGCTTGAGATAAGGTTGTGTATCTGAAAGGGAGTCACCATTCAAAGCAATGGGGCTACTTCTTTCTTTCCTCTATTCTATTTTTTCAGTTTGGTTCAAATCAAGGACTATTTCCCCCAGTGCCCAGAACTGGACCTACAGTCCTGCAGCACTTCACACCAGTCCTAGCACATCTACATGGCAGCCAGTAAATGCTTTAAAAGTAGAAAAATTTCATTCCTGGCTAGTTTGGTTGGTGTAAACACTCCCATAAACATGTTAACTTTTTCAAGCATAAACAAAAGGAGAACAACATGCACACAGCCTTTATTAACCTTAAGAGTCCTTATTTTCCCAAAGTGTTTACAGTTACTCCGCTAGAGGTAACAAACTCGCATCAGAACTGACAACTAGGGAATTTAAGTGTAACATACACACATGCATACCCACATCTGTACGTGTATATGTGTATGCACATTTTGCTGCACTTTGTAAGGATTTCTTTTCTAGAGGAACCTCCAAAATAATCTTATTATTTTAAAATATGTATAAAACAAATAGAAAACAAAAAGAGAAACAAAATTAAGTCTCTTGCCTTTCCCTTCTCTAAAATTTACATAGTCTGCAAAATCCTTCAATATCAAAGTACTAAAATGACATTGCTTTTGCAAATAAAGGTGCACCGCTCAGGGCACTGATTCAGTTGATCTCTGACACATGGAGAGGGATGTTACCTGGAAGAGTCATTGCCAAACTGGTAAAAAGCCATATCCAGTTTGTCTGGGGTAGATGGCTTTTCATACATTATACAATCTCTTCACTACATCGGTTTAAATGAAAAATTCTTTTAAAAATCTGAACACAACACAGAAATATCTGGAAGTTTTCTCTTGAACCATCACATCAAACCCCATAAAGATACTGGCAGCCACATGAGATTTCCCCTTTCATCAAATGGAAGAGACCTCAACACAACACTTAGCACCAGTCTCACTGGAGTATAATAACAAAAGCAAATTCTCATTGAAACCAAACTAATCAAAATTAACAGAACAGCTACAAAAAGAATGACTTACCTCCTCCATTATTTCCCCAATTTCACAGGATTCAGATTAGGGGCTAACTTTCAGCTTTAATGAAAGCAAAGAAATTTTGAAAAACTACTTGTGACATGAGGATTAGAATCGCATTTGCTTTGCCTGGAAATAAGAGCAGGCTTTAAGCTTCCTCAGATAGCTATGTAACCTGAACATAACCACTTCTGAGGTACTCTGGTAGACCAAGCTGCTACCAGTTTCAGTGAAACAGATCACTTTGGACTGTACTGGACTTCACAGACTTCTTGGCTTCTTCAGTCATCTGTGGGACATGCAGACCACAGACTAGATGTTTAGCTGGTCAACTGAAACTGATTGATGATTTCATGCTCTGTTAATAACTAGGTGTTCCTTATCCTAAACATATATTATTCAGTAACAATGGAAAACATCCTTCATACTATCATTCTCATCTATCTGTAATTTTAACACTGAGAGGGGCAAACTTTTTCCAAGTAGCATGGCTTACAAAAATATTTTGCAATCTCTAGATGTCTTTGGAGGTAACTTTGAACAGAGACAGACTCCTTGATTGAACACAGCACCAGCTACTCCTCTTACAACACACCCCTTCAAACAAGTGGCTCATCACACCTCTCCTTTCTCACCAACTCTCCTGGTGAGCATCTAGCAAAAACTTCTGCTCACGCAGCTGGAAGTCTGAAGGAGCAGAAAAATCACCTATATACAGCCACTATACTGCAGCAGAAGATTGTGTTTGCGTTGGGTGGTGAGTATCTGCCTTTGCCCAGAGCATGACTGTGTTGTGAGTTCTTAGCAATGAAGATGTAAACACCCATGTGTCGGTATGGACAAATGACAGCAGTGTGTTATTGTGACTTGAATCCATGGACCTCGACAACTTCCCATGGCTATCAAATCACTGGAACGAACACCTATGGATTGAAGGATTCCTGGAATGAAATTTTATCCCATATTATCTTCTTTTCTCTCTTGCTATGGAACTGACTGCAATTTCAAAACATAAGGGTTAATTTGCAGTCTAAAGTAGACACAAAAGGATTTTGTCATAATTACAAAAAAGAAAGCAAAATATAAGGACTGCTACCATAATAGAGGAGAAGTCAGAAAACAGTTGATTTGTTCAACTATTAATTCTGGATGGCAAAACCTAAAAAAATGTACTGGTATTTGTAAGTAAAGAGTTCATCACCTTCAACCGAACATGATTGTTCATTTTTTAAGCATTTCTCTGTTCATCCATAAATGGATATATTTTTTTCAGGTCAGATAGTCTGCTTTTTGACCGTAAAGCTGGGAACAGTAATTTAGTGAAGCTTTCTACATTTTTCTTGAAAAAAGCATTAATTCCTTAACAAGCAAAAAAGACCCCAGTAGTTACCCAGGTCTGGCACAGAAGTCCTATTTCTTTTCTGTTCCTTAATGTACAGTACCTAGAACATTAGATATGTAAGCAGCACCCTAAATTGTGTTTCTTTGTTCTAATTCTGGTATGTACTATCAACTAATAATGCACATCCCTGTTCATTAGTGTACTGCAGTAGGGTCACATTGGAAAGACCTCTTCATTACTCATGCACTGCTTGTCAGCACACAGACTAGAGCAAGATTACTGATACATCTGTCTAATTTTACTGAGAATATTGATGTAAAATTAGACTTGTTCATTGTCTGCACAACCATAAGCCCATCTCCAACTGGAAAAAAACCCAACTTATTTTTCTTATTTAAATATCCTACAAAGAAATGAGAAGATGCATGTGCTCTACTGTGCTGTGTCCTCAATAGTCATCCAATGCCTTTATTTCACAGATTGCCACATGCAATTCTGAAAATGAAAATTCCACTAAGGGACTGGTGCTAGTTTTGTAGAAGGAAAAAAGACGGGAAAAATGGAGAAAAAATGTACATCCTAATAGATTTTCTTATAAGCTTTATATAACCTTTAAAACCCAAGACTGACCCCTGGCTTTGTACTAATTTTTATTAGCAGAAATCCTCTCCCCATCTTATATTTTAGCTTGCATCAAAAAAGGGGAGGGGTGTTAATGGTTTTTTAACGGCTTTTACAAAAGAAATTACTGTTAATCATTAATTACATTCATATTTAGCACTGAATATGAACATTTGTGGTGATTCTAGTTGTTCCCTGCTGCTTTAAAATACACAAAAAAAGGCCCTCAATATCAAGAGTATCATGAGTATCTGCCTAACTAGGAAGACGGTGATAAAATACAGAGAAGGAAAAAATATAGAGAAAATCTAGTTACACTTATTGTCATAAGGATTATTTCTTGCTCTCCATTAAGAGGCACATACAGGTGAGAGTAAAGCAAGCAAGTAGCTTTTTGTTCTTTCTTAAGGTAAGTAGTGTTCTAATAATTCTGGTAGAGAACAGCTACCTGTAACATTACAGGGTTAGACTTCTACATCTCAGCTCTGTCTCTGCTTGCTGTGCTGTCTTGCTTCATTGACATAACATTAAAAATTGTTCCCACTTACTAAATAATTTGTATTTTTTTGTCATTCATACAGACATGGTAATATCCTTCAAAATTGTTCTGGACTTATTTATCACAAAAGTGCAGTTTTCAAAATGAAGTCTTCAAATACTTTCTAGGTTTTAAAGTTTTAGTGGAGTCGTTTCAGGAAAAGAAGTAGTATATTATATTGTCTATATTATAGACAATTTTACCTGTCATTTTGATAGTTTTAATCAAATACCATCTCTTCAAAGGACTGACACATTCAGAGTGTCCTCGAGAGCTAATCCAATTCCATTTGGATTTTGATTGACTGAGCAGTCACAAGAATCTTAAGGGCACAGAGAACACTGTAGCAACTTCATAGATGTGTGAAGAGGCTAGTTTTTAAGAGTTAACTGTTTATTTGGGGAGTTTAGTGTGACTTGGTCTTGTAGTACTACTGCTTCAGATATTCCATGCCATGTACTAATCACATATATGTTTTTTTATTACCTCCAAGACTGGAGTACACCAGAGAGTACTAAAATACAAATGTCATCTGAGGCTTCTAAAATAAAATCAAACTTTATGTGACTTCTCTGAAGATGTAGGAGGAAAACTGTCTGAATAACTTATTTTTCAGTTTGCTTGAAATTCTGAAAATTAAATCAACATTTTTTTTGGACAGTGAAACAGTCAGAAACATTCCTGAAAGTAAATAAATATCCTTCTAAGTTTGAGCAATTTTGAATTTCACTATATTACACTGAATTCAAAGTAGATTTCAAAACTAAACCCAGAAACTGGTATTTAAGTATATCTAATTTGAATAGAATGTCTCCTAAGGAGATATGAAAAGAGAAACAGGGACAGAGTGTGCTGCCAAACATACTCGCAAAATCTAAATGGATTAATGAAATATATCGATACCAACAGATCTGCATGTTTGGCTAAATGCTATTTTGGAGGAAACATTTTGTCTAGTTTAATTAGTAAGCTTAATGCAGCTTTCTGCATAAACTCTGGAAAAGCAACTGCTAGTAGATGAAGATTTGTCTCCTTCCGATTCATTTCGTACCTTAAAAAAGGAGAGACACTGTAGGTCATGAATATGACATGATCCCATCTCCTTCCCACCCCAGGATGCTGTGAATTTCAGGGGGATACACAAATTCAGAAAGGGATTAGGCGAAGTCATAAAGGGTATATAAACTGATAGAATGAGTTACCATGGCATGGGTAAACACAGTGGCTCCAGAAGTCTCTACATTCTGATAGAAATGATGTAGGTCACAGCACAACTATTCTCACATTGCAGTGCTCTGGGAATTGCTTTTCTTACTTTCCTGTTTAACTCATGGCAGTAAATCCTTCCCATCTGCTTTTTGTTGTCTTTTATTATTTTGAGTGAAAGAGACTACACCTACAACACATTTTTCACCCTCTCCCACATTTGCTGGCCCTTTACTTTTAACCATTATTCATTTTCCCTGTTCTGCTTCCCCCTTCTCAAAATAATGACTTCTTAATGTTTTTTTTTATTTAGTGCCAAACAAATGGCTTCCTGATTGAGAAGCCTGATTTCCTTTTTGGTTTTGATCTATTTTTCTCTAAATGAAACTAAAATTTTATTTGATTCTAGGACCTGTTTCACAAGTCTCCGACTTTGAGTATGGAGAATACTTTTCAAAATGAAACCCAAACTACTGAAAATGAAAATTAGATAAAAGAAAAGAGTTAAGAGCCAAAGTAAATTCATGTAAGTGCCAATGAACTCAGTGTAATTACATTTGTGTAAAGCCATTTTCATTTAAAAAAAAAATCTGTCTAACAAAGAGGAGTCTTACATCAAAGGCCAGCAGTGTCATGTCTAGCTTTTTTTGTTTTGTTGGGGCTTTTAAAAAAAAAATTAAATTAGCTACTGCTTCCACCCTGCCATGTAGGCAGAATTTTAGTATTCCAGGACTGTGAGTGCAGTTTGGGTGGCAAATCACGTGAATTACATTTGAGGGGTTACAAGGCACCAGACACTCCTAAGAATTTTCTGTTACTGTAAAGTAATAAAATAGAGAGGAAATTGGGCTGACACAATTCCAGAACTACAGAAATGCAGCTGACAGACCCAAGCTCTTATCAGTCTTTGACAGGTGCATTTAGGTATTCTTGGGTTATTGCTCTTGGATGTATTAACCTCTACTGAGCCCAGATTTTGCCTCTTACAGTCAAGATCACGCAGGGATACTTGGGGCATGTAATTTAATAGAAACTTCCAGAAAGTACATTATTTTTCACATCTCCAATCTTTCTGCCACCCCCAAAAACCAGAATAAAGTAAAAGTTTTGCTTTATCTCCTAAGCATAAAGAAGCAGACCATGTATGCTGGGATGGCAACAGAACTGCTATAGAATGTATTTCCCCTGTTAGTTGTTTCCTTTTGCAGGCTGCTTCTTTTTCAGGGCTGACAGACAACCACAGCATGTACTGTGTAACTGCGGATGCGGAAACATCTACATTAAGGGCAATTCTATTTCAAAAAGTAACAATAAATAGCACTATAGATTTTATTTTTGACCTCGTATATTCCTGACCTCAAAAAGTGCAGTTTTCAGCTGCCAACTGTACAAATATCTTTTCCTGCATCATCACTACTATCAAGAAACTCAGACGATGAAAAAGAACTCTTTGTTGCATCTATGCACCACAGGACTTTTGACTATATTCTTGAATTGTACCTTGGCATTGCCCATTGCCTTCAGTGGAACCATTATGGTAATGTCTGGAGAAGTAGCAAAGAACTCCACAGATGTAGCACTAACACTGATAAATTAGACATCAATGCTTTTTCTCTGCATTTTGAATACATAGGATACTAAGGTTTTGGCCAAGATTCAATGCAGGGAAGTTTGTAAAAGAATTTAAAAGAACCTCTAGTTAATACTAGTTTTGAGGTTGGCTTCCTTATTTTAATATTTAATGCATATTTTTTATGCCTTGCATGGTAACCCAGAGGACAACACAGTTGCTTTGGCCTCTAGGGAGAAAAATACTTCACCCAAAAGAAACTGAGAAAAACTACACAGCATCACAGAAATCAGCGAATCCTTCAGGTTAGAAAAGACCTTTAAGATCACTGAGCTCAACTATTAACCAAAGTTTGTCTTCGAACAAAAACGACTGTGCCAGACATCCAAACAAGAAGAAGAAATATCCACCCATACTCTTATAGTCTTTAGCTGAATTACTCTACACTAGTAATTTAGCAAAGCCTCTAAATGTCCAGTAGTGATTTTAAGGATTCTTATGCTTTTTAGAACTGTCTGTTATACATAGAGATATAAGATAAATTTATTACTTCAGTATTTCTGGGAGGGGGAAACCGTAACACTACCTCCTCCACTTAAATATCTAGCATGTCATTAAGTTTTGGCATAAGTAGAGTTTGGGGAGGTGAGGATATGCAGGTAACTACTGACATTTTGGGAGGATCACAGTCCATGTCCCAGTGTGTCAATTCCTTTTACTAGTTGCTGCGACAGACAGAACACTGCCACTGCTCCATCCTGCCATGTGGCATTATCACACTAGTCCACTGATGTTAATAGACAATGCCAAACTATGGTTTCACTTCATGACAGGGGTCTGTGGGACTCAACGTTATCAACCCAAGTTGACAGTAGAAACAGGACCCCTCCCAACACCACAAAATTAGAACTTTACTTGAAGATCTGTAGTGGACACAGTGGAGTAACTCTGTCCTACCCTGCTTGCTATGGTGTCTCAAGTATGTACTTTATTACCTATTGAGGGTAATGGGCCGTTAGCTAAGTAGAACATTGCTGTTAATGGGTTCTGTTACAATATAATGCTTCGTTAACGGAGCTCTCAAAGAAATCAACAACTTCAAAACTCCGATAATCAATCCAATTTAATCTGATATATGCTCTGTCAAATTGCATTTCAAAAGGCTTTTATAATACCAAAATTCAGTTATCTAATAACAGCATTAGCAATGTTAATTTTCTAATCAGAACGCAAAATCATTAATTAGCCATGCCTTCTTTAAGTAAAAGAAGCTGCAGTTCCTAATCAGTAACCCTACAGATCCTTTGATGTTTATGACTAGAAAGGGTACATTTTCCTCTGGAAATACCTGTGAGGCTTTCATTAGTGCTGATGTGTGTGCAATGGACACGTAATTGCTTCACTGGTTCTGAGCTTCTCCTGTTTTTCCATCTTATGCCATTTCCCACAGCCATACAAGGCTGATGCTCTATAGCATGAGCAGCACTCTCTGGTGGTCCCTGCTTCCAGGAAACAACACTTGGTAGTCAGTCTCAGCAATCCAAAGACATTAGTTTGCCATCACGGCTAGTCTGTCCTTATATTAGCGCAGTAGTACATAAAAAAGTTTATAATTATAACAGGTCTGGAAACATCCCCCAAAATAACAATGAAGTAGAAGATCCACCTATCTCCAGTAGTGGCCAGAAGTGAGTAATTTCCCTGAATATTCCTCCCAACACTCCACTACTTACATTTACAGCTTCTGTGTCTTTCTGAGTGGTTTGGCCTCATGGATGTCTTCCACTGCACAGCTAATCTGAATTGAATCTATGTAAATGGTTTGCATCCCCAGTTTTCATCGAAAACAGTCCCATAGGACTACCACTCATCATGCAAAAACCACATCTGTTTGTAGGTTCATCATTTGTTTGTTTTTAATCTGTTGCTTACAAACTTTGCTGGGGAAATGTAGCAGAAATACATGAAAGAAATAACTTTAATTTACAGTATTACTACTTAAAATCTGAAAGTTCACTCCATTCTCTGGAAAGAATTGTTTCCATACTTCAATTGCTATCAAAAAGTCATACATAAATTTTCCTTTAACAAAAGCCCAACAACAAACAGAGGAATTATTTTCAAAATTTTTTTTCAGGCAGAGATTAATGTGTGAGAAGCTTATGCTACATACTTAATAAATTACTAACAAAATTTAAAAACAGAATAGCAACTGGTTCAGCAACTGTTCTTGCCCTTTACAATCAGGGACTTAATTTTCCTGGGCAAAATTGTGCTCCATGCTCCAGGAATATACCACTTAAACTTGATGATAAATCAACAAGCAATTGTATACAATACACTAAAATTAAATGACAGCTTAATGTTGCTAGGGAAAATGAAAAATATTGCTAAGGCTGTAAAATTTTTCATAACAACATTGTAAGACAAAAACAAGAAAGTATACATAATTATTTATTTTCGTTATAATAAATTGCCAGGCAATAGTTTATTTGCTCTTGAAAAAAAAAATCCTGTATTTTAGATGGAGCATTTACAGATAATAAAGACAACCATAAAACACAACCATCATGAAGTTTCTTACAACTATATCTGAGTAAGTAAATGACTCTCAAATTGTGCTCTATCTGTCAGGAAGCTAGTCAGGGAATTTAGTCCCTTCCCTTGCCTCCTGGCAACTGATTCCTTAGCCTCAAGTAAATATTTCACTTTGTTTTCCTCATTTGTAAAATATTTGTGCTTTGGTCTGAACAACAATGAAATGGTCTGAATGCCCTGTTCAACTAAGCATTTAGAAGTAAGTATGCTTAACTTTACACATACATGTAATTACAACAGCTTTGACATAACGGGGTTTTTTGAAAAACCACAAAAAGAATTTTTTCTGAGATGGGCCTTGAAGAACAATACTTTCTGTAACTTTTTTTTTTTAAGCAGAATCACTAAATGCACATTGGATGGACCATACAGTAATGATTATTTTAACATGTTGCTTGGCTGTTGGATGCATATTCTTTTTTACTAAAGTATAAAAATGCCCCTTTAAACTCTCAGAATTGGGGAACAAGAACATGATCTGAAATAATTATTGGCAGTGGATAGTTTATGCCATTGATTTAATTTTCTTCAAATTTTTGTGTATTTTCAATGGTAGATTGTTGCTGATGAGAACATCTAAATAAAATGAAATTTCTGTGTTTGCCACAGAGATCATTAAACTGTTGGAAATTGGACCTAGAGTCATTTTACCACGGTATTTACCTAGGAGATGCTACTGCATACACAGTATATATAGCTGAGTATTGAATCTTTTTGAAATTTCCACCTGTCCTAGAAACTATAAAATAAGGTGGTTTTGGCTGATTTTATTTATTTTACAAACTAAAATCGAAACAGAAGCTGATGGTTACCGTCACTTCGCAAAATTACTGGTTCTGTAATTGGGAGGATCCATACATGTGCTTCAGCAGAAACACTGCTGACTTTTTTTCCAGACAAAATAAACTGCCTTTGGCATTCAGTGATTAAATTTCCAAAACTGAGCCCTATTTTTTTGAAAAGTGGGAACCATTAGCTTTCTGGCTGATGGAACAGCATGTGTCCTTGGCACACTATTCCTGGAAATCAGGCCCCAAATACCTGATTAGTAGAAAATCAAGAATCACAGAATGTGTTGAGTTGGAAGGAACTCAAAAGATCACCTAGTTCCAACACCCCTGCCATGGACACCTTCCACCAGACCAACTTGCTCAAAGCCTCATCAAACCTGGAGTTGAACACTTCCAGGGATGAGGCACCCACAGCTTCTCTGGGCAACTTGTTCAATGCCTCACTACCCTCATAGGAAAGAATGTCTTCCTAATAGCTAATCTAAATATTAGCATTGTTCCCAGGAGGTTCTACTCTATGACCTTGCTGGCCACCAAGATAAGACCAACTGGCCTCTAGTTCCCTGTGACTTCATCTTTTCCCTTTTT
>JAOXXN010000001.1:77910694-77930801 GCA_026770055.1 Myrmophylax atrothorax
TTTTTAAAAATGGGAGTTATGTTTCTCCTTTTCCAGTTAATGGGAACTTCACCTGACAGCCACAAGTTCTTAAGCAGGATGGATAATGGCTGAGTCACTTCATCTGCCAGTACCCATAGGACCTGCAGATGCATCTCATTCGGTACTTGGTCTTGTGGTCCTGGAAAGGGCTCCCATTTTCCCTAGTCTTTCCTTAATCACTGACACACTTTAAGAGGCTTTTTTGTTGCCTTTGACATCCTTGGCTGTATTTCATTCTGTCGGGGCATTAGCTTTCCTAACCTGATTCCTGGTTTCCTAACCTGATTCAGACAATTTTTCTATATTCCTCCCAGTCTACCTGTCCTTGATTCCACATGCTATAAGGCTTTGATTTGTGCCTGCATTTTTCCAGGAGCTCCTCACTCATCCTTACAGGCCTCCTAGTGTTTTTGCCTGACTTCCTCTTTGCTGGGTTGCATCGTTTCTGAGCTTGGAGGAGGTGATCTGTGAATATTAACCAGCTTTCTTGGGCTCCTCTTCCCTCCAGGGCTTTATCCCATCGTACTCTACCAAGCAGATCCTCAAAGTGCCCAAAGTCTCCCCCAAAGTGCAGGGTAGTGAGCTTGCTGAGGATCTTGAACTCCACCACTTCAAAGTCACTGCACCTCAGGCTGCCCTTGAGCTTCACATTCCCCCCTAGACCCTCGTTGGTGAGAACAAGGACCAGCACAGCACATCTCCTCATTGGATCCTTGATCACTTGGAGAATATCCTCAATTCATCGCAGGAGCCTCCTGGATTCCCTGTGCCCTGATGTGCTGTCCCTCCCATAGACATTGGGGTGGCTGAAGACTCCCATGAGGACAGGGCTTGTGAATATGAAGCTGCTCCAATCTGTCTACAGAAGGCCTTATCATTCAGTCATCCTTGTCAAGCGGCATGTAGCAGATCTCCACTACAACATGACCTTTCCATCACCTTTGCCTGCTCGCCCTTTAATCCTGACCCATAAACTGTCTGTCAGTTCCCATCCATTCTCAGGCAGAGCTCGATGTACTCCAGCTGGTCGCTGACACAGCACCTCTATCCGCATGCTCCATAGCTGATTTTCCTAAGGACCCCAGAATGTTTCTATTCTCTGTGGCAGCAGCAATGGGAAGCTCTCCTCATGGTCACCAGCTGCTGAACTTTACCTGCTGTAAGGAATAAGAGACCTTCCCTTTCACCCTAACTGTGGACCACTTGCAATGGAGGATAAACACCTTACTCTGCAATTCTGCTCTGCTCATCTCTCCTGACCCATTACAGCACACAGAAAGCAAATCCATCCGAGCAGCAACTGAAATAATAGTTTCATATTCCACAAAAATTGTGAAACATTCAGAAACTTAGTTAAGAGATAATAAAAACACCTCTGAAATCTTCATGTGAAAGACATTGAGAAAGCCAAAAGCTTTCTTTTCCATTTGGAGAAAAATATCAGCTGTGAAGAAAAGACTAAGGAATGCTTCGGAACATAATTTTATAAGCATTTTTTTCACAGTAGGCTATGGGTTGTTTCCACTCGGAAACAGGTATCCCATGTTCTTGCCTTTTTTTGACATTTATAAATTACAAGAACATTTTTCATTCAAAAACATCCCTCTCCCACCTATTAATTGCTCCCAACTAAATTGCATGACATAGCGTAAAATAACTTAGTGGGCCTAGGGCCTCTCTAAGTTCCTCCACGGAGGTTTGCACTTCTCCAGGCCCTCCTAACACTGAGGTGCATGGACTGGTCAAGGTCTCATCCAGACAGTCAAAGAACCCCACATTTAGGAACAATGTAACACCTATCTGACACTAAGCCAAGTACATTGTAATAAATACCATTTTCATCACAACTGTCCAAAGACACCTCCACAAGAAAAAAAAAGGGTATTTCGAACAAACTATGAATTTCTATTTCCCACTATATCTTTCATTTAAACTGGTGTTTCAAACCATAGACAAATATATTGCACAGGTGCCATTTATTCACCTTTAGATTAAAAGCACTCCTACTTACAGTAATTATATCTAATGATATAAAATTAGGTACTCATCATTTTCTTGTGGCTGAGTACTCCTCTAAAGCCAGTTTGATGGTTAGGCAATAGTGTACTCTTCTATCTAGACTCAAGTTACAGCTGAGTATGTAATATATTGAATATACATTACATGTCTCATATGCTACTTTCAACTTAGCCTGAAAAAGAATTGTTGAAGCGGATGATTGTATGTTTACAAGAGAAAGACTGTGAGAAGTTCATTACCTAAACATGGTTTTATGTCATTAAATCAATGACATATCATTGATCATACCACCCAAACTGATAAGCAGTTCTTGAAAGTCAATTAAACTTATATATTCAAGAGCAAATGGAAGGAACCGTTTTATTCAATACCTCTAGAAGTTTAAATGGGTGCTGTTAAGTAACTAGAGAAATATTTGCCACAGAACAAATAAAACATTACAGCTGCTCCTGTGGCTTTTGCATTAGGCAACTCACATCCTACTTACAGCTCAGTTTCAGATTCTGAACATTTGTGATGGATGTACATTTGTCCTAATTCCAGCCCCTCTTCCTGGAACGACTTTGAGAATTCAAGCAAAATAGCTGCAGCAAGACAAAATGGAGGAAAGAAAAATTCCACACATTCTACTCCAGCATCTATTATCTATGCACCTTCATCCATTTATCTTTCTTGCAATGCAGAGCCATCCCAGGCTATTTGTCTACCTCCTATTAATGAATTATGAATATACCTGACAATTAAAATTTGGTATTTACAACCCTGGCTATGCAGTGGCACAATGTGTGATTCAAAGCTGTCGCTCTGTGTTAAAAGCAAGGTATGCATCTCTCCAGGTCTCTGGCAGCATTTCAAGAAATCTTGCTAGAAACACTTAGCAGACACGCTCTTATGATACAGCCAGTGTATTAACCCTAAAGAGCAAGGGGAAAACCCCACATAATTTCAAGGCATACAAACAAGTGCTAGCTGTTTTGCTTATTAAAAGGTCTGAAAGTTTCTCTCTGAAATCACCTATTTTTGGAGTCACTTATATTCATCTTAGTGGTTGCAATTGAGCTTTTAATGACAGTACTCTGCAGTAATCCTGAGGCTGATAATCAGCATTTATAGGCTCTTAACTCTCTGGAAGAAATGCTGATGCCCTCTCCAGCCCTGCTGCCCACCCCCACTCCTGTGACAACGCAGGTGAGCAGGCACCAGGCAGCTCCTAGTCTGGACCCCATCCCCTGGCAGTTAGCCAGCCACTGAGGTGGGCATGGCTTGGCAGGGCTGGAGCTCAGTGCAGGATTGTTCCATTACTCTCAAATAGCTGGAGCTCCCCCAAGGCTTTTGTGCAATTCTACCAATTTAACCTCATCCCCCATCCTGTAACCAGCCCTGCCTGTTACCCCAGTGCATACACACCCCTTCCGAAGGCCAAGCGGAGATGGGACAGTGGCTGCAGAGACACCAGCACCCGGCAGGGAGGGGTGCCACCAGCCCTGCTTGGGAGCACTGGTACATCTCTGGGTGGTGGGGGGGCAGCAGCTCTCCGCAGGTGGGTGATGAACCGTAATACAGCATTAATCCAACACAACACCCGCCCTGGTGTGCCTCACTGAAATGGAAAGAACGAGCTTTGCCCAGTCACCATTGTGGAGTTTCAAATTTTTTTAAAGATTTGTAAGTTTTTTACAGGCAATTCTTGTTTATTGTATTTGAATGTGAGATAAACCAAACCAAACAACAACAAAGCAAAACTATCATTCCATGCATATCTGAAAGATCACACCTGAATGCTCCTATCACTTGTTCACATCTGATCACATCACTAACCCTCTTCTTACAAAGACATGAATGTTAGAAGGACATTTTCTGCCCCCACTGCAGAAGGACCTCCCTTCAAGTCACAGTAGGTATATTTGACTATAGAATGTGGAAAGCACATATGGCAAATATGACAGTACATATACACAAGTCATCCCTCATAGTTAGCAGGCTCCTTTCATAAAGCTTGGTGGATATGATGGCCCAAAGAAGGAAGACAGCAGGCAGGGCAACACCAGATCAGGCAGTTCACTGAGACTTGACTCTACTCATCTCCAGCTGCCTGTTCTCATTTTTCCAGGGTGCCCTTGTTACTGCCTAGACCCAAGAGATCTACTGCAACCTCTGGAGAATCCAGAGTGTGCTCTGGGCAACACCACCAACAATGACAAAGCAGCAAGAGGGGGAGAACAAGCTGCTGAAAATCACCATCATCCCATGAGCATGGGGAGTGGGGCAGAGATAACTCGCTAAATGCTTTTACAGTGCATGTGCACATCCCTGAGTATCAGAAAACAGTAATGAAACTGAAATAGTTAAGTACAGGACCTAAAATAAAATTAAATTACTAATACTAGTTGCTGCTCTGGGCCAAATTTCACTCAGTTTTACCATTCTGCAAATGCTGAAAATTGCCTTAAGTCTCTGAAATGTCTCTGGCTTCCCCACCCTGTGAGGGACAGCAGAGCACTGAGCCAAAGCTTTGCCCCAGGAATTTCTAGCTGCTCATTTTTTTTGTTCTCACACTGGGTGCTCTAAATAACCATTTGGATGAATATTATCACAGAGTTATTATTTCTGTCATAAATTTTAAAAACTACCTATATGAATAACTGTAAGCCAAAGTCCTTCAGGGAGTGTCATAAATCCAAAAGCTGTCTGAGTGCTAGATTTAGTATTTCCATCATTGAATAAGCTGAAAGTAGCATAAAAATACATGTACAGAAGGACAGCTCTCTGTTAGCTATACACATTTACAGAGACTTCTGGGCAACAGTTTCAATCAGAAATTAACAACTTGGTGTAAATAAATTAACTCATCCATACTTCCAACCGAGTATTGGAATTTGTCCTGCCAAGATGTGCAGTGCATTAAGTACCTTAAAGTCTCTACCTGAAAATCATCTCGTAAAGGTTTCCAGTTCTCCACATAAAGCCAAAAGAGGGCATTTTAAAAGTATTTAAGTGCTTTATAAAGCTTTCTTTAGATATAGATAGAAGAAATCAAATAAGATGTTTTTGCATGTGTCTGCCTCTGCAGCTAAACCTAAGACACCATCTCAAAATGCTGTAGTGTAGCTTCAGTGACCTGTCCCTATCACCCCAAACTTCCCTTCTTTGGGGAAAAATACTGTCAGCCAAGTACATTACTTAAAACACAAGTAAAAATTCTAAGAAAACAAATAATCTGAGCTCCAAAAACTATTCTGGGTAGGGGTTCTCCTGGATGAAGAGTAGGAGAAAAAAGGCCCCAAGAAGGTCAAGGTTGACAGTCATCTTCTGCTCTCCTCACGTCCTTGGCAAAGCCAAATGGAGATGGAATTACCAGGGTAAGCAAAGGAACATAAGAAACAAAATAATCCAGCAAACCTCTGCTGCAATTCTTTGGGACCACTGTCAGGAGGTCTAATTTCCAGGGGATTAGATCCAAGCAGGTATCAGGGACCAAAACATTTACTGTTTAGTAAAGATGACCACAGAAGAGAGTGAGAAGTACTACAGCATAACCCCCGACATTTGCCTTCTCATACAATGCTGAGTGGCTAGCCTTGGTAAAGATATTTCATCCAGTGCAGTGTTGGGAATGGCCACATCCAGGCTGCCCTCCATGGAGATCTACTCTGGGTTACTGGCTGTACAGGGAGCCAGAATTGTGGCACACATTGGATTTTAGGAAGTCTGAGCCATTATTTTCTCTCTTGAAGCCAAGCATCAAGATAGCCACATTAATGGAAGTGACAAACAGTTCTTTCAGTCACCCATGCTATAGATGCAGGGAAATAAGTCAGCTGCATTCCCATCTTCTGAGAGGTTTTGAATGCTTCCATCTCAGTCTGCTGAGAGAGGTCAGAAAGAGGGACAGGTTCCCACTAAAAGCTGGAGTTGTTCTGTATTCTCACTCAACATGGAAAGTTACAGTCTGTATCACAAAAAAAAAAAAAAAAAAAGAAAATCTAGGATTTTTAATCACTTTGCTATTTTTGTCTTGGTGAAAAAATTATAGGACCAGTTTATTATGGTCACATATCCTTAAGGAACTTATCAACATCACAGCACTAACAAGAGGTACAATGATTTGAAAACTTCAAGTTGAACCTTAAATTTTTTATTAAATGCAAAACACTTTTTTGGGGGGCCAGGAAAAGGCCCCAAGGGATTTTATTTCAGAAGACAGAAAATGCTAACTTACTGTGCCAATAACCCAACAGTTTGTAGACAATACTTTCACAGAAAGGACCAGATAGGAAGGTAGTGCATTACCTTAATGCATGTCTTAAGAAACCAACTGGCTTAAAGATATACCCACGTGTTACATTTTTGGTTACACACACCTAGTTCTCACAAGTACTTCTAAGATCTACATCATGTGCAGTCAAGAAAGGAAGGTATCTTATGTAAGCATGTTCCCTCTGAACTGGAGAGATTATGCTTTAATGTTCTCCTGTCTTTCATAGGCACACAGAGGAAAAAAAACCTTCTTCATGGTGGTGATTCCCCTCATTCACATTCTCTTTCACGACTTCATTTGTGCAGTCAATTGCTCACAGACATGAATAGGAAGATGACAGTACAGCCCTGCCTTACCATATCAAATATAAGGGAGCAGGAAGGTGAGGCCCTAGAGAGCAGTTTCCCAAGGTGATGCTGCTGGCAGGGAATATCCACAGCTTTTCAAAGGGGTAACATTATGCTGGATCTCATTTTAACCTCACAGACACTAAATAAGTGAAAGGAACTGAAATAATTATTATTATCCTATTATTGTAATTGCTCAAAGGATTTTCTGCTAGTTTCCCATTTAGCATAGTATGTGAAAGACTGACAAAGAAAATGTGATAAGGTGTGAAGCTCTGGTGCCTGCCAGCTGTTCTGAAGCGCACAAGATACCCATCATAAACAGTAACTGAAAGAACAATGGGGTTTCTGGGGCTTTCAGCTGTAAACAAAAATACAGGAGTCCTTCAACATCTGCCAAAGACCCAGAGAAGAATGGAGGCAAGCAATCCAATTTCACCTGTATAAACTGGTTTTTGTGGTACAGCATCACAGCTTCCTCCTTCCACTTACTCCCTCAAAATATTGAAGTATTGACCATGATGGAGCCTAAGGCAGATTGGAGGGACTAAGACAAGAGATAGAAACAGGCAGAGTTTTTCTGAGGTCATATAAGGATGTAATTTCTTTCCTGTTTGTAACCAAGAAACACATGTTTTATGCCCCTTCCCTTTCCTTCCTTTCCCTACAGTAGTTAAGCTGATGGCTATTTATAATCAATACATTACAGGAGCTAATAGGCTGCTGTGGCTTCTAGATGCTGAACCCAGAAGCCACAACAGCCTGTCCCTAGTTCTGGGGTAGGAAAGGAACATGTGACTTAGCTTCTGGGAGGCTCTTCGGCGGTACAGAGCTTAGGGAAGCCCTTTGTCTGCTGCTTCCACTGGTGGTGCTTCTTGAACACTTCTCATTTTGTCATGAAAAGCGAGGGCATGTAACAATAAAATGCAGGGAGATGAGGATGGCTGATGGAAGAGAACAGAATTTTCTCTCTGTATCTTTGAATAGTATTTTTTAGTCTTCAGCTCTTTCATATCTATTAACTCCTCCTGTGCTCCACTGAACATGTGGACTAGGGGTTACTTCCCCATCTGCACTAAGTTTTCAGCCTTGCACAACCACATGTTCGTTAACCTAAATGTTTTTTGAAGTCATGTCAGCTCACATCAGCTGTAATCCCTGGTTCACAAGCACCAGCCACACCTTCATGCTCTATTTTCAGAAGCAGAAAGTTCCCCAAGCAGCAAGCAGTGCTGCACATCAATCCTTTCTCTGCTCTCTGAAACCCCTCATCCCAACACTGAATAATGGTGTTCCTTAAATACACAGCTCCTGCTGTGTCTTGAACCCCTTCTCCTTCCCAGCTGAGGGTCAATGGAGGGCAAAGAATAACTTCAGGTGCAAAGTCTCAAACTCATTCAAGTCCTTATTCCAGATAACCTATCAGTTCTGAGTCTGCAAAGGTCCCCAAAGAACCAGGGCAGACCCATCTCCTACCTGGGCTCAAAATCATCTCACACAACGTCTGGCCAAACTTTGTCAATTATATGCTGCACAGAAGCATTTGCATCAACTGTTCCTGTTCTTTTTCTGAGTTATCTGAAAACACCTTGTCATTTTTCACCTGATTTTAATAATAACTGAATAATAAATAATTTAAGCAAACCAATTCATGGA
Organism: Myrmophylax atrothorax; assembly: GCA_026770055.1. Classification (NCBI taxonomy): domain Eukaryota; kingdom Metazoa; phylum Chordata; class Aves; order Passeriformes; family Thamnophilidae; genus Myrmophylax; species Myrmophylax atrothorax. Next base: position 77,918,996 of record JAOXXN010000001.1, read on the forward strand.
TGTCGTGATAGCAAACAGGATGCTGTAAGTACAGCTTTTAGTACACGAATGCTTAATTCCTGAGGTTTTCTGTTACTATTTCTCCCTGTTTTAGTGAGTTTTTGGTATAAGGAAAGAAAGAGTTTGTCCTCTTTTCCTCTTTTCGTTTGCATTTGCTATTCAGAATAGTGCAACAGATCATCAAAGACAGCTATGGGAGCACTTCTTGAATTCCTTTATTCAGTCTTTTGCTTTCTGCTGATATTCATGTGCATTAAATCTCATTCATCATCATGTTTGTGTTCAGGCTACCATCTCCTGCAACACACAAAGCAGATGAAACTGGAGAATTCCAAAGCTAAATTCATAACTCTTGGTATCTAAAGCTAACAGCCCAATCCCTCCAGGTGAGAGTAGTAACAGATTCACATCCGCTGTGACTCGTAGAAAGTGAAATATGTGTAACATATATGACCACTAAGTTGTATTTGTAGGTAGACAAGTCTGTGAATACAGACAATGGGGATTAGCATACATTCGTTAGCAAAAACGTACTTAGCAGTCTTTGAACATACCTACCAAGCTTGTATTACTGTAGCTTCAAGCCACAGTTCCTTCTGTGGGGTTAGATGTTCTTCCATAGGAGAGGGAAAAAATCCCACTATTTGTGTCCACCAAAGGAACTTGAAAAAGGCCCCAGTAAGTCCTTACATGTCTTGCCCCTGCGTAAGCCATGCTACTTAAGGGTGTCCCACATCGCCTTTCTGTGCAGGCAAGACACAGCACCAACCAGCCGGAACAACCTCAGGGGCTCTGGGACCTGCACAATGGTAACAACTGGATGCAAATCATGCTGATTATGGTCTCTCTCTAAATTAAAGACCAACAGCAAACCCAGTAAACTTTTTTTTCTGCCTGTCTACTCTGTATGACTCCTACAATCAACATAAAGACAGTGAATGACATACCCAAATGATGTGTTGATGACATGATGATTTACCTGCAATTTTTTTCAGTCTTCAATTCAACACTAGATTTATTTGGAAAGAGAATTTATTGGTTGAAAAAAGAAAATAATTGAGGCTGGCTGACTAGAATCTTGATGGTCAGACTGGGTGATCAAAATGGTTCCATCTAGCCTTAGAACACAATAATCTGTGAACATTATTACCTGCTATCCACTCTCCCATTTATTTTTTTTAACCTTTACTTTTTCTTCTTTGAAGCAATAATACTTATAGCCATCAGACAACATTTCATCCCTCAAACTGCTTTCACATCTTTTCTTTATCGTCTGAAAGAATTTGGATCACTTCCATACGGCACTACTCCTGACCTTCCAGACACACACTTTCATATGGGGCATATGTAATCCCGCAAGAGATGCAGATGCAGGTCCTGCCAACACACCACACCTGTTACACTCTTTTCCTTGGATATTTGTTTGTGCCTCTAGACAGCAAGCCCAATTCTTATCTATATAGTAAGGTATCACTTACAGTATAACTCTGCTGCTTTTACACCCAAGAGAACCACTGAACAAAGATACGAACTTTAAAAAAAAGGACCTTAGAAAGAAAAACCCCTGACCAGCTCTCAACTGGAGGCCATACAAACACTTAGATACAAGACATCATTAACAGGATATGCAAACAGTCCCCAAAGCCAGCTTCTTATCTGGCTTGTGCTTCTATTTGGAGAAGTGAGAAAAACTCCTGAGTCAGTCAAGAGCCCATGACTATTGATTTTTAAAGGAAATTATACTCCCAACTGCAGTGTTTCTGAAATGTCCACTTGTAAATACTCTTCACAGTTTAAACAAAGAGAAATTACCAAGGCTGGAGGCCTTTATTAGCAAGGCTCTGCTGGACAGATCCACACAGAAAACCTGGAGGAAATCACCATACAAGATCCTACACTACTCTGCTGGGACCATAGGTCTGTAAAATCTTGTTCTTTCCATGCTCCCATCAGCTTAGGAGAGGAAACACAGGGCTCGGTGTACTGATAGGCATGGGCTTTTTAAAAATTATAAATTACACCTTTTTCTCCTCGATTTTACATAAATGTATCTGTGCCTGATAAAAGTCTTTCTCACTTATACCCAGTGTTCTCCAGACCTTAACACAGCACCATCCAGACCCATATCTCACATTGACTAGTAGTGTGAAATACTTCTACTGTACATCAGGAATATTAAAGTTGAACAGGAAGCTTTTGGGCACAACTAATACACTACATATTGTACTTTCTTTGCTCTAAAAGAATTTCCTCTCTTCCCACCTTGAATCTGTGTTACACAAATCACTTTATCCACTGGGAAACAGATCTGATTCTGACATTGAAAAAAACCCCACATGGTATCAGTGAAATCTTTAGCAAAAAGAAATCACAGAATCATAGAATGGTTTGGGTTGAAGGGGGACCTTGAAGATCATCTAGTTCCAACAATATATAAGCATAGCATATAGCTGTGAAAGAAATTAACAAAATCAGAATATTTTGTATAATAATTCCTAATTATTTTGCATACTTTCTAAGTTTAACATATGCATCACTTTTTGCAGCACAGCGTGAAAAAGTAAATTCCATATCCTTGAAAACTGTGGCAAGCAAAGCATAAAAGTCTCAATTCTATTCAGCAATTAACTCTCCCTACCTGTGAACTTTCCTAACCACCTGTTTGATGGATATTCACCAGGCATACCTGAACTCTACAAAAAGATAATGTGCAAATAAAAATGATGTTCAAATTTTATAGGTTTAAGAGTATACTATGAAAATACACCATAAAAGCAACTGAAGAGCATGCACACAGAAATGGCACAGAATCTACCCACAGAGGGTCTGGTTGTGAGAAACAGAGGAATTGTTATGAGTAGTTAAAATATTTATATATTTTAGTATGTCTTCAAAATGTGTTTAAAGCCTTTCCCCGCAAATAGCCCAATAAATAAGCTAGTGAGAAGTGTAAGTACTCTTTGAGTCTCTTGCGCTGTATTTGTATTTACAGAAAAAAACACCTGCAGTCATGCTCATGTTGTCCATAAATACAGAGAAAGGCACTGCACAAGCCTGTGTTTTTCAGGTGCAATTGTTGCATATAAATACAGCACTGAAATAGCCTGTGGAACACAAGAAGACAGTAGCCTAACTGACATTCTTTGAAAACTGGCAATTATGTACCAGGGGGTCCAATTTCTAAACATTTCGTTTTTTAAAAATAATAGGAGTTAAGCAATTTAATACTTTTAAAACTCTGAGCTATGAGATGAAAGAATGAGAACATATTCACCTTGCAAAAAAGCTAATTCCTACTATTCCTTCTTTATAACAGGTTCCAATCTGCAATCACCGCTCAAGTAGAGTCCGTACTTAAATCACAAACAGTTCTGTCTGGGGAAATAGCTGCAGGACAAGGGCCAGTATTTGTACTAGAATTTGTTAATGTTAGCATAACTGGCCAAAACTCAGCCAGTACAGTAGCATGGCAGTAAGTGCCCTAGTATTCCCCCTTGAGTCCAGCATAAAGCTTTTCTGTAATCAGCTTTGGAGGAACTGGTGAAGAGATGGGTGAGCTGGGTCTTTCCAAAGCAATGCCAGGACAATGGTGAGGGGTATGTGTCACTCTGGTTCCATTATCTCACCATAAAGAACCAAAAACCCAATAGCTCCAATTATTTGAACAAGTCAGGCCGATGTTTCATCAGTATTATGGGAAAAAGAAGAGGGAAGAAATGGAGTCCTCACAAGGAAGTAGCACTACTGAGAGAAGACAGTTTACCCATGTGTTACTGAACAGAGGACAGATTTTCCAAAGTGCTCAGCAGCATGCAGCTCCCACCAGGAAGGCAGGTGCTGCTGAGGACTCTGGAAAATGCTAGAACATCTCTGAGTGCCAAAACGTAGGATAGCCTTTCTATTTGACCTTGAGTGACTGAATGCAGATATCACTAATACAGAGTTTTTGAGAGTACTCAACCCATAATTGCATTGAAAAATGACTGAATGCACATCAACATTGTTAAAAACGAGTAAGATCTTTAAAATAATAATAATAATTACAATAACAATATATTCAAGAACCCAAACTAATAGAGGAAGATAATAAAACTTTCGAGAAAATAATTAAAAGTAAAGCAACACCAAAATTTCCAAACGAGACACTGTGATCAGATACTTTTGAAGAAATTTATTTTCCAAAATTCAAATCCATTTTAGTTTTACACAGGAGTAAATTATCTGGTTTGATTTTATGTCACATAACTTTTTATGCCCACTTCCATTGCAGAAGGAGACTTAGTGCTGTATTAGTCCAAAAACTTTGCCTCAAGCTAACTACCCAGAGGAATGGAAATCCAGACAGGAGGTGAATTTTTTCTATAAATTATACTGGTGCAATCGTATGGGCTTCTCAACTTACACACTAGCACAAATTTCATACCCTTTACATCAGTCATATATTAAAGAATAACAACTATGAGAAATGATTATTTGGTCCAACGTTTAAATCCAAAGAACTTCACCTGCTTACAATCTGAATTTGAACAATTCATAGTAGCATCTAAAACTGTTCAAAAATCAAAGCAGAAGTCATCTTCTCTCATGAACAAGCAAGTCTCAAAATAATCAAGACCTAAAAATGAAATGCATGAGTTATTTTGACTAGCATAAAAACTTAAATTACAACAATAAAGCTGAAGGTTAATACATTTAATTTACTTGTTAAAGTGCTTTGTCCTACACAAGAAGTACTACACTGCACTGGCTTCTGCAGCAGCAATGAGGGAGCACAATCTTTGCTATTAAACCTCTGAAATGAAGACCAAATTATTTCTGTAGGCTACAATAAAGCTTTTGAGTTCAGAGTTTCAGCCAGTCCAGTAACATGCTAGGACCAAAGTCTTCTTTCATGCCAGGAAAATGCACGTTCTGAATTTTCAATGTAGAAATCTGACTATATTTCAGCAAAGGCCCATCATTTATTTTCCCAACAATAACCTCGAAAACTAAATCCAGACTCTGATGGATTGTATCTATTGATAGTTGACCTTCTCTTTGTTGTATGGCTATTTACAAGTATCACATTTAGAGCTATGAAACTCTTTGAATATGTCTTAAAAATATACAGAATCCCTCCTCTTATGACAGATGACACCAAAGCACACATACATTCTTTGATTCCAACAGCAAGTGCTAACAGTAAAAATTTTAGGACAACTTGTTTTCAATAATTGGTGTCTTGAGATAAACTCCATGTATTAAAGTAAAACACTCACTACAAATGCATTTTTGAAATCAATTCTATTTTAGAAGGGTAGAATTTAATCCAGTTAGACTTTTCAAGCTAACTGGCCCACTATTTGCTTCTGCAGTTCAAACCTGACTGTATAGTATGCTTTATGGTAACTCTCAATATACTCGAAACTGCATCCTTGGGAATACTGCTCAGTTCTCGATAGCAAAATACCATTCAACTGTATGAGACCTCACTTTCTAAATAAAGAACACCATGGTTTTAAATGACACTGATTATTCAACTAAGGTTACGCTTCTATTGCTAAATTGAGTTGTAATTATAAAGCAGAATTAATAACCAAATTTAATGAAAATCCCATTATGATGCAGCTTAGTAAATCAAAGCTGAAACTGCTCTAAGTAAAATGACAGATAATCACAATATAAGGGCAATACTGCATTTGAGTCTATTTTCCAGAGGTCTCAGCAGAAAGTTAACTCCAAGATGGCATTGCCTCTCCCCTCACTAGCAAGCACAAGCCCAGAGACAAATCCACAGAGACAGGGGAGGTGGATGAGGGAGGCTCCTGTCTGTCCTGCCTCCAACCTCAGTGGATCTCCTCCAAAAACTGCATTCCCACTGGTGAGGCAGAATCAGGGCCTCCAATTTCAGGTCATCAACCCCACATAAATCCAGAGAGCACAAGAGTCAAAGGAAAGCTATTTGAAGATACAAAATTTTTAATTCCGGTGTACTTCTTCTGATCCATGTGGTACATAAAAAGCAAAGTTTTATTTTGGAAGGTTTGCATCTATGGGGATTAAAAGCTACTAAGAAAGCAACTGTGCAAAAGAGGAAAGGAGTGTCTGATTTACCCTAAATTACACTTATTAGGTATATATTGATCTCAGAACATACATGAAGTCAAACCGACTCAAAGAGAAAGGCTTTATTTTTGGTAGAAATGCTAATAAAAACGTGAATCAATCTCTTTTTTCCCCATTTAAACCAATTCTATACAAGAACTGCAGACTGGTTATACATTAAGGATTTTTGAAACTTCAACAGAAAAATTTCCTACTACAAGACAAGACCTGGAAGGTAAACAGCTCTTTGTAAAATTATAGCACTACCTCTCATAAGTCTTCAAGCACATTGACTGCATTGTTGAGATACATTAATGTACTACATAGATGGTGCATAGACAGAGAAAATTATTTTGCATTCAACTAAAAAATAAATATATATACAATCCTCTCCAAAAATCAATGCATTGCTCCAACATCTGAAATCAAGCTGAAGGTAGGTAGATCTCTAATCACAAGCAGAATTTCCTGATTATAAGGTGCCAACCAATGTATGCCAATAGACAAATGTTTCAGCTCTGGTGCATTGTGTTCTGATGGGTAAGAATCTTGTCCTATTCATGTTTTGCAATAATTTTAGCTCTGTCAGTAAGAGGGATTCTCTGAATAATGTATGTAGTGCAAAAGAAATGAACAGAGTTTAAATAAAACACAAATGCAAAGGGGAAAGAAAGAGGACTATCTTCAAACTGATATAGATCTGATCAATTTTTCTAATTAGAACAGATTCTGTCTGCTAAAGCAACCTGTTTCATTAGCGTTCATGATTTAGAATAAAAACACATGTTCTGGGCTTGTTCGAAGACAACAAAAATGTGTAAAATAACCATTAGAAGTTAGCTTTTACACTGAATATACAAAATCATTCCAGTTCCAAAAGTACTCCTGAGTGAACATTCAGATATGTATGTATTTTTTATCTAGCAAATAGGGAAAAAAAAATTCCAATGTTGCAGTGCGTTACCTGGTAATACACCATCCATAATCCTTTGGAATAATCTGTCTACTGTCCCTAACACATGCAAGGGGCCAGGCCCTCAATCTTTACAAGTAACCTCCGAAGTAAATGGACACACAGGTAACTGGTCCTGTCTGAGTGCTTTATGCATGAACTCACATGAATATTCATCTCAGTCCAGAAACTCTAAGGCTTTTCTACTGTATATCTGGGGGCACGTGCTCTGAGTAATTTCTACATAAACAGCAAGATCCAAAGCCACCGTTTCACAGCAGTTCAGCCAAGAGTTATCATGTCATATTGCCATGAAATCACTTAATTCAGAGCTGATGGTGGGGGTTCTTTAATTAGGTTAGAAAATCTCACACATCTGCGCTTTAGAAGTCTCTGTCAAGCCAGCAAATTCAATCACATGGAAGGCAGTGTCCTCCAGCTATCAGACAATTGATTTTTGCAGGATTCTGCTCATATTTAGCTTAAGGAACATGAGACATGTTCATTCAGTTGTCAGTCAGTTTGCCTACATTTCATTAGATTTGTTATTTTAGAAGTATCCTTCAGTATTCAAATGTTTTTAAAAAGTAGTAGTCATATTATTGGCACAAGACTGCAAAATGTGAAATAAACACAAACTTGACTAAAGCAAAAATATGAGTGGGGTTAAGTGGCAAGTATGAACATAAATAAGGCCTGTAGGATTATGTCTATTTAAAACAGACATGTACAGAATTATATGAGCATACACATATATAAACATGTAAATTAACTTTCCCTTTCTTCTCTGCACACCCCATACGGTAAGTACTCATCATTTCCAAAGCCATTAAACTCTTGGAAGTCAAACTGGGTTCAGTTACAAAAAAAAAGATCAGGTTAAGAATCACCACTTGTATAAATGACAGCAAACATAACAGGACAGGTTTTCCTCAGTTAAAACAATATAAGATAAACATGAGCTAAGGGAGTTGGAATGAGAGAATAATTTGCTACAAATAGTCTAAATGAATGAAGTTTTGGGCAAACCCTACTTGAATCTATGGTATTAGTCTTACACAGAGAAGTGCTCCAATTTTAGACAATTTTAAATTTATGCAAATCAGAATTAATTCATTAACATTGAAAGGGAAATACTGAGCAATATCCTTAACCCAAAAAATAACAATAGCCTTGGAAATTATTTGTCAGAACTAGATGCATAGGGAGAATTTAAAATAAGTTACTTCACTTAAAATTACTGATTTCAGTATACAACAATTTTAGTTCCCTTACCTTTCACCAAAAATGAAAGTTTTAAAAAGCTACTGTGTCATTTACTTTCATGGAATATATTATCAGTGCCTGCAAAAGTTGACACAAATTTTAATACATTCTCAATGAGCTACACCTGCATAGACCTGACTCCTTCCGGTTTTAAAGCACCCCTTGAAATTTTTTTGGCTTATGGAAAGGTGATATTGATTTTCACGCTAAACATAAGTAATACACTGCTTAATATAGAATTCACACTTTATGGGGCATCAGTCTTTCCTGAATAAAATGAATGGAGCCAGTTTGGCAGCTCAGCAGCTTTTCCTCTTAAATAAAGTGGCAAGGTCATCTGAAACTTGGAGTACCGAAGACTCGTATAAATAAATTTAGCAATCATGAAATAAATTATACATGAGAACTGCACCGTACATTGTATGTTTACATATTAAAAAGTGCCACAGAGATGGCAGTGAGAAAGTGAGAGAAACACAGCCCGTATTTTAAAGGCACGATGAACACTAAGACATTCTTCAGTATGTTTCTATTTTAAACTTGCTCAGCAATGTTGCTCAGGGCATCTACTTCCAGAGGCAATTCACTCTTGAATGAAGAGGAGGGATTCGAAAACTTAAGAGGTACAAAGGAAAACCTATACAGTCTTGAAATAGGAACATCAAAGTAGTAATGCTACTACAGCCTTCAGCTTTGCTACACTGTATACCACTATCTTACATAATAACATGAACTCCTTTTAAGAAGCCAGACAAACATGAGAATAAATACAAATAGTGTTTTGCCACTCTCAGAGATTAAGCAGTATCCAGCATGTGTTTTAACCACTGATAAAGACCCTGAGGTGACTGAAATATAGGAAGTTCAGCTAATTATACTTGGCTTTTTTTAATAAATAATAAATAAATTAAATGTTTCCTCATTTGGTAAGGGCATTTCATGTTCTGTTTTCCTCTCATTGTGTATGTGCATCTGTGTGTATGCAGTTCTCTGTGTGTTTATAAAATATATAGTAGGAACAGAATATTTGTTCCAGTTGAGGTGGTCTGTGAAATCAAGTAGATCAGATACTAACTTGATTTGGCACCAATGTATGGATGCATAGAGACATATCCACAGGATGTATGCATTACGAAATGGTAAGAGACGTTTACAACCTAGAATATAAGAGCAGGGCTGCCTCAAGTGACATCACCAGATCAACTGCAGCGTCAAGCAACTCAGATATATTATCCTGCACACCACTGCTTCCCTGTCTGCTTTCCAGTCATTAAAAAAGCATTTGTGAGTACAAATATAACCACATATTTTCAAAGACATGCAAGGCACATCATGCACAAAAGTGAACAAGAGTAACTGAGGGGTTTATGGACTGATTGAGACATTCATAATTTTTCTTTACAACAACAAAATTCATCTCCATAGAAACCCTGAAGCAAGAAACTACAGTAATAACACTAAAGTAAATGTCACATCAGGTTAGTCAGTAGAAGGCAGGAGAGGGGATTTTGCTCCAGTTAGGAACTAATAAGGACTGCTGTCCCTTCTGCTCTCTGCAAAGGCAATCTGTACCGAAGACAGACTTACTGATGTATTTACAGTGCAGGAGAACAATGTGGTTTCCTGGTTTTTGCATTGCAATTTACCCACAAGGTGTTCAGGTCAGTGGCATGTTTACTTACAGGCATTAGTTACAGCGAAGCTGTTAGCTGTTTCAATGTTGTCTACATGTGGAACCAAATTAAAAGGTGCTTCAGATGCATTGGGGCTGGTGTTATGAAGAAAGATTGCTAATCGAAAAGCAGTATATTCCTGATCTGTGTTCCTGATGAAGAGACCACCTATTAAAAACAGAAAAAAAAAAGCAAAAAGCAAAAGAAGCAGGGTAAATCATTTGCCAGCTACTTACTATTTTGTGAGACCAAGCAACTGTGTCTCCCAAAGCTGCACTGCAAGGCAAGTCCTAAGACTTTAATGGATAAAGAACTAATCATATTCGTAATCACAACCACTGCCTTTAAATCACTGTCCTCAATCGATTTTAACCTCCCCAATGCATTCATGCTGCTTTTCTGACTTCTCGGTTTCCAGCCTTTCATACATAAATACCCAGATTTGTCATGATTACAGTGACCTTTTAAAGTGTTTAGCTTCCATCTCTCTGATACTGAACACACTGGTAAATCAGCTGCTCAACAACCTCTCACATTAAGTGGCAGGCTGATTAAGGAGAATGATGTTTTCTGGATCAAAAAAAAAAACAAAACCACCATCTCAATGTAGGATAATCTGCACTGAAGAGGAATATAATGAACTTTGCTCCTCTGCAGCCATGTGCAGGCAGAGAGCAGCTCAGCCTTATTAGCAGCATCTTTGCAAGTCCACGAGAAATGATGCAGTGATGGAGCTGAGCTGGAAAGAATTCAGATAGCTGCGTCCCATCCGAGACACGTCCGAAAGGAGGGAAGCTGGAGGCGATGTGAAAGGGGTGAGGATGGGGCACAGGACTGCAGGGAGACACCTACGAAACCCTAAACTTTCCAACTACAGAAAGGAACGAAGGACAGGGCTGCCTTTTATCCCCCCATCCCTGTCGGCTACCGCAACCTCCTGTGCACAGGATTCGCCATCCCTCCGGGAGTCAGGCAAAAGCAAGAAGGGGCTGAAGCAGCCAAGGGGCATCAAGCCCGAGCCCCTTTCTCCCCTGCCGATATCGCACAACCGGAGCTGGAATGAGTTCTGCAAAAGACAAGCATCCTCCCTCCCGCACGCGAACGCGCACAGATGTATTTACACACACACAGGCACTCGGAGGCACATATACACAAACACACGCGGATGGTTCGTGGAGGTATGGAAATGGGATGGATGGTGCTGGAGGAGAAATCTGCAAACTGCCTTCAGAGCCTCCTTTCCAACTCACTTCGCAAAGGATTGAACCCCTGGACACACGCACGCAGCCCAATGCAGCGCTTACCTATTTGCACGCTGCTAGGAAAAGCTCCCATTGCTAGTCCCCAAAAGCCAGAAAACAGTAAGACAAGCTGTCTGCAAATTATCCTCATCTTCTCTTCTGCCTCTCTCTGTCTCGCCTTCTCCCGCTCGCTCGCTGGATGCTGCTCAAAGAGGCATCGAGGGCGAGAAGGCTACACACAGAATCAGGAATAAATGGGAAAAAAAAAAAAAAAAAGGAAGGGGGAGGAAAAGGGAGGTTTCCCCCTTTTTCTTTTTTTTTTCTTTTTTTTTTTTTTGTGGTTTTGTTTTAGTATTTGTTTGCTATCCTCTCCCGCTCGCGCTCTGCCTCTCTCCCGGCTGCCGCTTCAGAAAGCCATCCCGCCGCGGCGGATTTTTCCCGCAGTCTCCATCGCCGGGGAGCGGTTTGTGTCCGGCTGCAAATGTTGCACATGCAGAAGATGGTGGTGAGTTTGGCGGCGGGGGGAGCTCCTGCTGGAGGCGCGGCGCGGCGCGGGCGGACAGGCGCCGTGCGCCCCCCCCCGCCGCCCG
>JAOXXN010000001.1:77950923-77970676 GCA_026770055.1 Myrmophylax atrothorax
TTGAGAGGACCCTGTGCTCCCCCAACTCTGCCTTGCCCTGCTCTGGGACAGTTCACAGCACCCTGTAGGTGTAGGACTGGCCCCTGTCTTGCCTTACCTAAAGGTATCCCTTATCTTGCTGTACCCTTTTGATGAACTTTCTTTCATCCTGTTAGATATAGTTATGGTGTTGCCAGAAAACCATCAATTCTTAGTTTTTGCTTCTCTACTGAAAGTCTGTGTAGAGCTTTGGCGTCAAAGGAACCAGCTTGCTTCAAAGAGACACTGCTATTGCTCGAACTCTTTACACTAGGCACTAGCAATGTGTGGCTTGTGACAAGCAGCCAGCTTCTCACTCTGCACAATATTTTGAAAACCTGTCAGAGATCCCTGCATAAGATTCTCTGCAAGCACATGAATTTTGCCTGTTTTCAAGTCTGCATATATACACACACACACACACACACATACATATATAGATAGATAGATACATACATACATACATACATACATACATATATATAAAAGCACAGAAAGTGTGGAAAAATTGTTGCTAGCTAGGCATTTGTGGTAATGCCCATCTCTCTTTAGTGGATGCTTGGTAATCTGCAGTAGTCATGTTGCTAAATCACAGAGAGATCTGAAGACAGAGGAAAGGACCTGAAGCTTCAGAAGCACTACTGAACTCACAGAGTAATGTCTTTTTAGTAGAATGAATCAGAGTACTTGAGTGCTTAAAGCCTGTGTTGAGGATTATAAGAGCCTGTCCCATCCTACCTATTTTGGGTAATAGACAGGATTCCCTTCTGAAAATTGCTGGGGTTTATGTCTGTAGTTTTCACAACATAGAAGAATGCCTGCTGAGTATTCTGATGTGGGAGACACTGATGTCTCCTGATGGCAATGCACCATTGTATAAATGATTTTTTTTGTAGGTCAAAAACAAGAATCAAGTGACTTATTTCCAGACCATGACATTTTCTATTCAGATAATAGTCTGGAAGATGGAATCATAATAATCAAGAGCTAGTTTGGGCCCATTAGCAAGAAAAAAGTCCTGAAGTAATTATTAAAAAAAAAATGTCCTTTGTGTTCCACACTCCCACCCTGTTCTCCATTCCCTGTATCTTCACGTAGAGAGCAGAGAACCTGGAGAACAGGAACTTGCTAGGTAATTTTTATTTGTATGTCTTGAGGAAATGGCCACTTGTTACTTTCTGTAGTCCCCATGGAAGGCCAGCGACACTTCAGTGTATTTCCCATACAATGCATGTTTTAGTATTTAAGAGTGGTAGTACCAAGGCAGCTTGTAAAAGACCCCTCCAGTTAGTTTTCACCTCAGGTACTGCAGTGTCCTGCATCAGACCAGCCTGGGACTGGGGTAGGTGTTTTGCCTATTTATTCTATTTTGAACTCTATAACTCATTTCTAATGCTCTGAATCCAGAAGGATCTTTTTTCTCTCTATGTGACAGTCAATGACAATACAGGTTATGGTTTTCCTGTTGTATTAACTAGTGTTTTCATCAATGTGTTAATCATTTTGTTTTCCTTTCATACTTCTGCTTATGTCTGTGTTACTAGTAAGAGGTTTGTAGGTGTTGACAGAACCATCTGAGGGTATAAGGTTGGAAGGGACTTTTCGAGGTCACCTGGTCCGACCCCCCAGGCAGGGCCACCTAAATAAAGCCCAAGACAGAACTGTCCACATGGCTTTTGTATATCTACAAGGATGGTGACTCCATAACCTATCTAAACAGGCTGTTCCAGTTTGATGTCACTGCCTGGTTTGGAGACAAATTACAACTGCACAAATATTCACATTTCTTGCTGTACAAATAGTTAAAATAAGGCATGGCCAAGTAGTGGTTCCCTCAGTAGCTCAGATTTTCCATGCTGTTTCTTGAGAGATAGTCTTCCAGTCTGTTTTCATGCTGTATCAGGCCACTCTGACCTCAGGACATGTACATTGAATTATCATTACAGGTACTCTAAAACAAAGAATTGTACTTGTTTCTACTGCCTGAATACATTTCATATTCAGACAGTGCAGCATGAATGAACAGACTACTTCCACTTTGTTATTTATATTTTCTCTTTATTACATTGCTACTTTTAGCAAATGTGGATTTTTTTCATCTTCTTTTAATTTTTTATTTTATATATTATACCTAAAAAACACCATTTTCCTTCTAGATCAGCCAAGTTGCTACAGTAGCAGTGTGAGGAATGAGTTTTTCTTTCAGCATTTTTCTTTCAAGCAGGTACTGCTACACTTGCTATTGAAAAAGTTTGCCTTTGTGAACTAGACAGTCTTATTGTTACATCTGCAATAGATAAGGTTACTGCTGAGTGTACAGTATTTCCTAATTCCCAGGCTTTTAAAGGAGGACTAGGCTGCTGCTTCTTCAAGACATGTATCTGTTAAGATCTCTCCGAGATCTTATTCATTTTTCTTTGCTTAATTAATGAGATACGCAGAAATTTCTATTATCTCTGGAATTTTTAAGTCAAAATGAAGGATACTATCATTTCTGAGGTAGAAAGACAGGGAACCATGCCTTTGAAGCATAAGAGTCCACTTGCTCATATGCTTGGGGTAGTGGTGTTTGGTTTTTTTGTTTGTTTGTTTTTGTTTGGGGTTTTCGTGGTTTCCTGGAGTACTAGAAGATACTGTGGAATAACTGTGGAATAAGTTATTTCACAGTGTTTGTTGAAGTTTGAAATTACTGTTGTACTTAGGATTAAATTCTTCTGTTCTTGGGAAAGCTATGCACTTTGATGTTTCCTGAGTATCTTAAAATAGTAGGAGAATTCCCTTAAGCTGAAGGGCAAGCAACTAATCAATCTGATGAACTAGTAATAGTTGTGTCATTATTTAAGTTTTATTAAAGGTGTAAAGTTTTTAGGTGATGATATGCAATAAAAATTATTCTGCAAAATATCCATTAAAGAGAAAAACAAAACATATGATGGTACTGTTTCTTATGGTATGTGGACATAAGATCACATAATGGAAATAATAACATTGAAAACCCATTCTACTGACTCCCCTTCAATAAATACTTTCTAATTTTAATAGATCAGTCTCATAATTTTAAAGAAAATGAAGTATTTGAGCAAGTCTTTTCCTCTCACACTGTTATGTAGCCTCCAGCAGAAGCAAAAGACAGATATATTTGCCTCAAGTTATGCTTCAGTAGTAACAGAGATGCATGTGTTTTGGTCAGTGTACCCTAAAGGCTTAACAGTGTCTTATTCTATGGGCATATCCTATCTATATATTTCTGATATGATAGAAAGTACACAGAGACCAGCACTGTGGCCAGTCTCAAAATATCTTTCAAAGTAGCATCAAGAAGACTGAGAAATTCTACTGGAAGAGGAGTCAGACAATTCAATCCAGTGGTAGACTTGCTGTTGATATAATGAACATAATCACATCTGACTGTATTTTCTGTATGCTCAAGGCATTACATTTGTAAGAGTCCTTTGAAATTAACCTCCCTATTGGCCATCTTTGCTGAATGGGTGCATTGCTGACTCCTGGTCAAATTGGCATCCACTAGGAACCCCAGGTTCTTTTCTGCCAATCTGCTTTTCATACTTCCAGAATATCCTGGTGGCAGGGTTATTCCACAGTAGCTGCAGAACTTTGCAGTTGCCATTGCTGGAATTTATGATGTTCCTGTCAGCCTCTTTCTCCAGCCTGTCAAGATCCATCTAGGTGGAAGCACAGTCTTCTCAGGTATTAGCTACTCCTTCCAGCTTTGTGTCATCAGAAAAGTTGCTGAGGGTAGATGCCGCTCTTTCATTCAGATGATTAATGCAGATGTTATGCCAGATTGGACCCAATATTGACCCCTGGGGTACATTGCCTTGTTACTGTCCTCCAACCAGACTTTGTACCACTGAGCAGCACCCCCCAGGCCTGAGCATTTAGTCAGCTTCCATTCCACCTCACTGTTCCTCCAGCTCATGCTTCATCAGCTTTTGGTTTTTGGTGAGTATGTCATGGGAGACAGTATCAAAAGCCTTACTGAAATCAGGGCAGACAATGTCCATACACTCCCCTCATCTACCAAGTTTGAGTTTACCCTAAGTGCCTACTCTAGAAGCTAGTTCTTACTCTTGTAGTTCGCTGAACTAGAATATATAATTAGGACTGAAAGACTATCTGATTCATGACAGTAAAATGCATGTCTGTCTGCAGGGAGAGCTGCTTAATAAGTTTAGTATAGTGTAAAGAGTCTGGCTTAAATTGATA
This sequence comes from Myrmophylax atrothorax, assembly GCA_026770055.1. Lineage (NCBI taxonomy): Eukaryota > Metazoa > Chordata > Aves > Passeriformes > Thamnophilidae > Myrmophylax > Myrmophylax atrothorax. The sequence goes on from JAOXXN010000001.1 coordinate 77,955,169, forward strand.
TGCAGCCATATACAGTCATATAGTTATTAAGATTGGAAAAGACCTTTAAGATGAAGTCCTATTATCAACCCAATATCACCGTGATGTTAACCATTAAACCATATCCTCCAGTGCCATATCCACATGCTTTTTGAACACTTCCAGGGTTGGTGACTTCCCTGGGCAATTTGTTTCAATGGTTGATCGCCCTTTCCATAAAAAAATTTTCCCACTATCTAATCTAGACCTCCCCTGGTGCAACTTGAGGCCATTTCCTTTCATCCGATTGCTTGTTCCCTGGGAGAAGAAAACTGCCCCCACCTCACTACAGCCTCCTTTCAGGTAGTTGTAGAGAGCAAGAACGTCTCCCCGAGCCTCATTTTCTCCAGACTGAACACACTCATCTGTTGCTAATCAGATGTGTGCTCCAGACCCTTCCCCAGCTCTCTTGCCTTTCTCTGGATACACTCCAGCACCTCAATGTCTTTCTTTCAGTGAGGGACTAAGCATAGGATTTAAGGTGTGGCCTCACCAGTGCCAAGTATGGGGACATGATCACTGCCCTGGTCCTGCTGGCCACACTATTGCTGATACATTTCTGACGTATAGTACCTAGCAACAGAAATACACCCCATGAGTATGTCTAACCTATCTGAATCCCTCCTTGTATTTTAACCTTTCGTGGCATTCCGCAGTCATGAATTTCACAGTTATCTTTTATTTTGTTTCATTTCATTTTCATTTCATGTTTGATTGACACTTACTGCCTGATAATTTTCCTGGTATGTTCTCTAGTTGCCTTGCTTGTTTATATAAAGACATATTTTTCTTCCTTTTTTATGTCAATAGTAATTTTACAGATCTTTCCTGCAAAATATCTTATTCCTTTTCCCAGTTGAAGTCTATGTCATTTCCTGTTATGTGCAAAATATTCTATAACTATGCTCATTCTCTAGTATATGTTTTTGCAATGGTTTGTCCAGATCTGTAAGAAATATTCTGATAAGTCAACAGTGTGAATTCAAAAAGTGACATAATGAATTCTTGTATGATGTTTTCAATTTGTTCTGGAATGATTCCTAGCATCCAGTTGCTACCAGAACTGGTTGAGTGTTTTACTGACATTTTCAGAGGACTATACACAGTAGTTCTCACAGGTTTTCTTAGTGACAGGAGTTGACATGGAGTCGTCAGCATCCATCAATAATGATATTTTTTTTCTTGCATTACTTCTCACTTTACTATTGAATTTCAACTGCCACTCTATCACTTTGTCTCTGAGGTCTGTTAAACAGAATATAACAACAACGATAGGTTATTTATTATAGCTGGAAAAAAGGCCATCGAAAATGACTTTTCAAATGATTGTTACCTTGCAGTGATGCTTTTGTTCTTAAGCCATTGTTAGTAACTGTCACTGGGTCAGCAGCTGTCACAGGGCTGGGCAAGTTTTGGAGAAGTGTTTTGAGGTATCCTTGCCAGGAATGATTACATTGGTACAAAAATATCCACAGATGTCTACAAGATCCTTATCTTGGAAAGGAAGATACTAAGAGTTTTTCACAACAGTTTTCAGAGGCAGATCCTTAAATTCCAATGTAACCTTGACTCTTTGCACAAATCCATGGGCCCTGGCTTATCAGTGCTGTAAGAGGCCCTTACAAAGTCTGATTGTTTGCTTTAAATAGCAAGAAAACAGGGCTTATACTTTATTCTGACCACTGCATTTGTCTACAGACAGATTAAGTAAATTAGATAATGAGGAAGGAATAAAGGTTAAATTAATTTTAATTCTTGTTCTGTTACATTTTATTCCCTTCATTATTAACACCCTCCCCCACCACCACCCCCAAAAAAAACCCTACAATTTTTTTCACACAATTACCTTCTCTACTGAAAGCTATTTCCATTTAAATTTTTCTAGCCATTTCAAGCGTTCGGCAAGAGGAACAACAGAACCAGTTCTCCAGATTGAAAAAGTAGGTCTGTAGCAAGAGATTTTGAAGAGTTGACATTTTCAGAGTGTCCAATGAAGAATATGGAAATATGTAAAAAACTTGCTCAAGATTTAAAAATAATAATAATCAGGTCAATTTTTTATTTTGTTTATGTTGTTATAGCTGCACTAGGCAGACAGAAAGGTAATTACCTTTTCCCCAATAACTTAATGTATAGAAAATGCTTAAAAGAAGCCTAGGAAAAGTAGGTTTGGGAATAGAAGATACTATTGAATAAAATTATTGTTGTTTTTGTCTGGAAATCTCTCCAGCTTTTTTTACTGGATTTGGCTAGAGTAGAGTTAACTCACAGTAGCTCATCCAGGGCTGTGTTTTGGATTTGTGCTGGAAACAGTATTAATATTGCAGGGATGTTTTTGTTGCTGCTGAGCAGGGCTTACACAGAGCCAGGCCCTTTTCTACCTCTCACCCTACCCCACCAGCGAGTGGGCTGGGGGTGCACAAGGAATTGGGAGGGGACACAGCCAGGACAGCTGACTACAACTGACCAAAGGGATATCCCAGACTGTTTGGCACCATGTTTAGCAATAAAAAATTGGGCAAAGAGAAGAGGAGGACATTTGCAGTGATGACATCTGTCTTCCCAAGTCACCATAATGTGTGATGGAGCCCTGTTTTCCTGGAGGTGGTTGAACACCTGCCTGCACATGGAACTGGTCAATGAATTCCTTGGTTTGCTTTGCTTGTCCTTTTTGCTTTACCTCTTAAACCATCTTTAGCTCACCCTATGAGTTTTCTCACTTTCACCCTTCCAGTTGTTTTCCCTATCCCACTGTGGGGGGAGTGAGTGGCTGTGTGGTGCTTCGTTGCCTGCTAAGGTTAAACCGTGACAGACTTTTCCTCTGGGTGAGTCAGAAACCAAGGATATTTATACTGTATGGTCAGGGTAACCCTCCAGGTGTTTTAAAGACAATTTTTCGTATTTGCCTAGTACTTAGTATCCTCTGTCAATGCAAAGTTGAAAAAAAAGCTTATCTGTTCTTTGAGGGAAAATACAAGATTAATTTTACAGCATTCTGAACTGTTTGCTTGCATGATAAGAGAGAGATCTTTGCTCATATTTGGCCTTCCTTCTTGGAACCAGGTTCTCTTGTTTTTCACTTGGTCAGGAACTTATGCATGAGGTTCATCCATTTTTGTTATACTTAGTGTACTATCCACGGGATGCCTTAAAATGTTTTGGGGTTTTTGCTTGTTTTCTTTGTTTTCAATATTTCTTGACAGATATGTCTTCCAATCACATCAGCAAAGTGCCCATACTTAATTTTGCTTGTAGCATTTCTCTAACCAGTTTGCTTTCCCTGATTACCCTTGTCTTCACATACTGAAAAGCTTGGAAAAGGAAATACACTCCATTCTGTTAGGCTGGGGGGACTTTTCTTATATTGGTCTTAGTTTTATCTCCCCTTTTCATCTCTCACTGATGCTCTGTAATTCATTTTAGGTTTATTTTATGATGAATTACAAGATTAAATTAAAACTTGTATCTCTGAAAGTTCTGATCTATCTGTAAATATTCAATTGCACTGTTTCCTTTCAAAACCCTTACTGTGTGTACCCGTGAAATACTGAAGCAGAAGTTTTGAACAGATTCTCCTGTTGTTACAGCAAAGATTTTTTTCCACTCTCAGTTTTGAAATTTCTTTTTCTAATAATTTTATTCTTTTTAAACTAATAAAATGTATTTCAGTCATCATCTTCCCAGTGTTTCAGTTATGTTTTTATATAATATCCAGAACTAAACTTCTGTAATCTAAGGTTGCTGTTACTTTGGGAGAGGAAGAGAGCAGCTAGCTTCATGAATAATACAGGTAATAGTCAATTTTTTCACTTTCAGCCAGCACATTAGGCCAGACATTGCAGCTCATATGCAAACCACGCAGTAGTCTCTGGAATACTGTATTCAATAAAAAAAGTACGTCTTGGAGACAAAACATAGTTTATCTTCACAAAAAATGCAAATGGATGCAGATATAGACTATTTATGAAATAAGTTACTACACTGCTGGAGCAAGGGTGGAAGAAAGAGATTTAAGAATATGTGTTATACTTTTGTAGAAGCTTCATGTTGTGCAAAGTAGAGGTTTTTCTACCACTCCTGTAGCTGACCTTTCAATAAAATAATTGTTGAATTAGACTATACATTTTCTCAAACAAAGACTTGCATGAATAGTTCTCTTTGTAACGGAGATCTCTTTCCTGGGAAACATGTGAAAAATAATTAAGGAATTGGCAGGATTTTATTCTGGTGGGGTTTTTTTCCCCCTGACCTAAACTTATGGGGGGTTCCTTGGAAATCTCCAGGAAATTAACACTTGGTCTACATCTTGTAAAGAAAAATTGTCCTATTTAGGAAAGTCTATACATTTTAATAATTTGAAAAGGCCTTTCAATTTATTTCTACATATTCCTCTTTCGCCTATAAAGCCTTGACTTCATCAACACCTCCAAGGGAAGAAAATAAGTAATTTCACAAGTTCAACCATTTTTCTCTTACCAGAAGAGCCAGGGCACATGCAGGTAAGTACTGGTCTATGGCCTTACATTTGGCCAGTCTTACTTGATGTCTGTCCATGTCTGCAGTGCTGTTAGATGTTGCAGCACTCAAGAAGTGGTTGCACCATATATATTTGCATTGTGCAGTGCAGGTCTCTCCCTGTGAACAGATCTATACACATAGCTCTCAGTTTGATACACACACTGCTTTAGCTTTTCCCCAGTTTATTCTGAGTCATCCTGTGGCTATTAAAGGAGCAAAATCTAGCTGATGATTTTTTCTTCAAAATTAGGGAGCACAGCTAACATATTTAGCATAGTCAATTTTTTTTGGTTTAGATTTGTCTTCCACAACTTTTGCATTGTATTGGGAACAATTTTTGACCTTAGCTTATTTTCATCCAGTAATAGCTAGAAGAAAAAAGCAAGTGGAAGCTGTTGACTGTATTTTCTACTTAGCTTGTGTTTGAAAATCTGTTAAGATGTTCTGGAATATACAGCTGAGGGTTTTGTCTGGTTTGATATTTTCAATTCCAGGAACAGAGAAAGTGTGGAAAGATGTGTCACCTGAATTATTATAATGCTTTTTTTTTCTAGCTGAGATTTTTTAAATCCATTTTTACACAGCATAAAAGTATTGATACTCTTCTGGAAATATATCAGAAGAGTGTTTCTGATCAAGTCAAGTGCTGAAGTGTCCCAATATAGAAAGTGTTGGGATACCATGGTGATTGTATCTATAAAAATCTGTACCCTGTCAGATTTCAGGGATTAAGAGCAAACACACTGTGCAGTATACCTTATGAAAAGTCTTTAGTAGGAAAAAAGACTACAGCACATAAGTACTGTGATTTTCCTCACGTGTCTGAACTCAATCTACCATACCAGCTGTTTTGAATGTCACTGGAGTTTGACTGTAGAGACTTAGAGCAACACAGAAACTCCAACAAGCCTGTATTAATTTCTGTAAGGTTTATAATGCAGTGCTGGAGATGAAGGATAATTTTTTCAATGTGTCTGATCTATTGTTTCATTGCTATGAAACTCAGTATACTCCTTGAACCAATACAAAATTTGGCAGCTGCAAGAAAGTGCTGGCCTTTTAAACTCAAGCTCCCTGCTATCAGTGTGCCGTCATCGTCAGGGACACCTAAAATTTAGATATGGGTTCCACCTCCATTCCATTCTGGAACAGAAGCTTGTTCCAGAAGCTCACTACTCTCATAACAGAATCCTTCCTCTAATTTTCAACCTGAATTTATTTCTGTCTGGTTTACATTTTGTCTTGTGTTAGTCTATCTTGCAGTTTATACTGTTCTTCTACCTCCACACTGATTCTCTTCCCTTCTGACACCATCCTACTTCATCTTCCTACACCATCCCTTCGTTCCTTCGTTCTGTAAAAAAATCACTCATAAGTCCTCTCCACATCACAGCCTTCATTTTGGTAAAATGAACAAGTCATGCTCTTTGAGTGCTTTCTGTAATGTCAGCCTTTCTTATTTCCCTGTTCATGCTATGCAATTTTCCCTCCTACTTTTGCAATTTTAAGTCCTCTTTTTTACTTTTTTTTGGAGTGAGGATACCTAGAACTTCATGGAGTTTCCAAGTGAAATCTCTTGAGTACATTACACAATGACAATATTTTCTGAGCCTCGACAAATACATTTTCTGATATACTCTACTGCTGTACCTTTTCTGTTTTGTTTTTTTTTTATTTAATGTTATGTCTGTTGAGTGCAAGAGATTGTAACATCTGATGATTACTGCCATTTGTGTTCCATCCATTTCAGTAGGTGCTCAGAACTTAGGCCCTATTGAAAAGTTTATTAATAAGTTTTATTAGTAGTATCAATGAAATGCATCTTTCATTACTTCATAATGTTGGTGATAAGCTTTATTAATCACTAGTTACCTCATTTCTCTCTGTACTTTCAGTTCATTTGCTTCTCATTCACACAGAGCTTGCAAGTGTTCATTTTAGTATTTTTACTTCTCTACTGTGGCTGCCCTTCAGGAAATGCAAAACAGTTTACAAATCTTACTGTTGCGTATCCAAATCTTGGTGCAATGTAATTGTAAGGTTCAGTCTTCACATAATAAATTGTACAGATTTTTTACAGGAACTATATAAACAGTAGCCAGCATTATATTACCTCAGAAATAGAAACATAGAATTGTAGAATTGTTTAGTTTGGAAAAGACCTTTAGGATCAAGTTCAACCATCAAGTGAGCACCATCACCATGGTAACCATTAAACCATATCCCCAAGTGCCATACCCACATGTTTTTTGATCACTTCCAGAAATAGTCACTCCACCATCTCCCTGAGCAGTCTGTTTTAATGCTTGACAACCCTTTGCGTGGAAAAAAAAAAAGTATTATCTAATCTAAACCTCCTCTGGTAACATCTCCTCTCATACTATCACTTGTTACCTGTGACAAAAGACCCACATCCTCCTGTCTACAGCCTTCTTTTGGGTAGTTGCAGAAAGTTATAAGGTTTCCCCTTCCATCTCTGTTTCTCCAGGCTAAACAATCCCAGCTCCTTCATCCAGACTTGTGCTCTAGTGCCTTCCCAAGCTTCACTGCCTTTCTCTGGAAACACTTCAGCCTCTCAATGTCCTTCTTGCAGTGAGGGACCCAAAACTGAACACAGTACTCAAGGTGTGGCCTCACCAGTGCCAAGTACAGGCGAATAATCACTGCCCTGGTCCTGCTGGCCACACTATTGCTGATACAGGCCAGGATGCCACTGGTCTTAATAAAAGTGATGTTCATAATAAACTCTAATGAAGCTGCTACTTAAATGACAACATATTTATTAGACTCAATATAATTTAATTTATTCAGTGATTCATGAAGAAAAATGTTTATATTGTTGTTGACTGTATAGATTGCAGCATTATATAAAGAAGAAAACACAGAGAGAAAAGCAAGTCAGAATCTTATTAGACTTTCTGATACAATAAAAGAGATTTTACTGTGTATAAAATGTGCTTTTATGACTTTAAATTCAAGATGACTGAAGACTGAGACATATAACTGCTTACATTTAATTTTATACAGCTATAGCAGCATGATTTAATGCTTTTAGTCTTTATACTTTAACTTTAAAAGAAATAAGCCTCAAAATTTAATGCTACATTTAATGTTAGAATCACTATTGTTTCTATAGCTGCATGCTATCTGTAGCAGAGTAGGGACCTCATTTTAAGTGAACTAGGTGCAAGAAAGATCAAGATTGAATGGTCCATCCAATATGTATGCTATTCTTGCCACTGCAAGGCTGTAGAACTGAGCATTGCAGACTACATAGATCAGAGAATCAGAGAAACATAGAATGGTTCATGTTGGAAGGGACCTTAAAGGTCATATAGCTCCAAACCCCCTGTCATGGACAAGGACACCTTTTACTGGGTGAAGTTGCTTAAAGCCTCATCCAGCCTGGCCTGGAACACTTCCAGGGATGTGTCTTCTACAACTTCACTGGGCAATCTGTTCCAGTATCTCACTACCCTCCAAGTAAAATGTTCCTAACAAGTAATTTAAATCTCTCTTAGTTTAAAACCATTCCACCTTGTCCTGTCATTATCTGCCTCACTCTCCCTCTTTTTTAAAAGCCTCTTCCAGATACTGGAAGGCTGCAGTGAGGTGTTCCTGGAGCCTTCTCTTCTCCAGGCTGAGCAATTCTAGCTCTCTCAGCCTGTCTTCATAGGAGAGTTCTCATAGGAGACTCACTCCAACAGGTAGATGTCCTTCCTGTTCTGGGGACCTCAGTGGATACAGCACTTCAGGTGTGGTCTCACCAGAGCAGAGGGGGAGAATTGCCTTCCCTGACCCACTGGCCATGCTGCTTTTGCTGTATCCCAGGACGCAATTGCTTTCTGGACTGTAAGTGCACATTGCTGAGTCGTGTTCAGCCTCTCATCCAGGAGAACCCCCAAGTCCTTCTCCACAGTGAGAACTCTCAGTGAGCTCTTCTTCCAGTCTGTACTCATGTCTGGATGACTGAACATGCTTTTTTTTGGTTCCTTCTGTTAATGATGCTAGTGAAACACTTAGGCAGTAATTTGGTGGAAGTAATTTACAAATTTTAACTTTTTAAAAAATGTAGCTAGTGAAGCTATTTGGTGGACCAGTGAAAGTATTGGCCAGCCAAATTTTCTATCTATAAGTTTCCTCATGGAAAAAATGGGACACTGTTTATGGACAACATTAAAACACCAAAAAATGAAAAAAAGAAATCTTGTGGCCACAGATAAATGATTATAGTAACAATTTTAAATGAAACTGCTGATTCATTTATTATTCATGTGTTGCTTTTTCATCTTAGAAGTAGATTAAAAATGGTCTCAGGGGAACTAACTTTTTATTTGGTTTTGTATGATGCGTAGCACAGAAGGATTTCTAAGCACTGCATAAGTAGCCTAGATGGTTGCCTGAACCTGAATAACCTGGCAGAAAATAATATTTTCTATTGATCTTTTTCCCTTGATCAACCAATATGGTATTGCCTTTAAAAACATATGTTTTTAAAGACTTGTCTTAAGGGAAAGAGGAAAAAAAATCAACAATTTAATCTCTAAATAACTAAAAAAAAATCCACATTCAACACAGAGACATATAAACCAGTACTTTGTCACAAATGTGATAGTTGCAGTCATTGCTGCGGTTATCTGGGGTCATAATTCTCATTTTTTATTCAGGTGTCCACCTATGAAATTTAGAAGTGTAATCAAATAGCATTCCAATTCGTGTCAGACTGGCCTGGAAAGAGTAATATACACAAATAAGTAATTTTACAGATTATCTGAACAACAACTACAGAAGAACAAACCAAATCAAAATGTTGTTCTGGAATATGTCACTTGAATGCATCCCGTTGTTTAGAGAAATAGTGTCTGTAACTGCTATGTAACCAGAATAGAGTCTGATTGGAAAAATATTTGGTAAGATATTTTTTGAGTTGTCAGAATGTAAAGAGATTTTCTGCTTATCATTCCAGTTCAGGGAATTTTTTCATGTGTCTGTCTGGGCTGTACTGTGTGGTAACTCCTGAACTTGATAGCAAAACCCAGCTCACAGGAAGTGAACTCTGCTCTGGACCTATGGTATGATTGCATTTGATTTAATACAGGCATTCTTGAATTTGCATCTAGCAAAACCAAAATCAAACCGTAAAATAACTCAGTAAGCACTAAAGTGGAATTCTTTCCCTGTTCTGATCTTTGCACATTATCTGGTGAAACAATGTGTATTCATATAGGGAGAATGAAGACAAAGTTTCCTAGCACTCTGAAAAAGATGTGCATTGAGCTGGGATGAAATACCAACATAATCAACCCATCATATGTGAAGTGAGCTTCAATTTCTTCTCAAACACAATACCTTCAGGACACATACAACCTTGCATGAGCTTAGGGGCTTTACTTGTTTCAGGTATAATAGTGCATATATAGTTAGGTGTTAAATATGTGTTCAATTTTTACATGCCCTGTTAGAAGAGGAAGAAAATGTTTCTGTGGTAAAACATGTTATTCCATTTTCTGGCACTACAGTAAATTTCTCTGCTGGCTATTCTTTCATCATTGTGGCTCAGTGCATTTATAGAAAATTGGTGTAACATTTTTCAGTGTCAATAAATTACTCTGATAAGTCTTTGTCTTATAGTGAGCAAATTTGTCAGCATTGCAACATGATTTTTACTAGAAAAATGTTTGTAAGACCTCTGAATGCTAGTATTCTGCATAGAATTTTAGCATGTGGAATACCTTATGTGACTTAAAAAGCTGACCACCCTAATATGTGTTTCTGGAGTCAAGTACAGAATTCTGGTTTCTCTGAAATTCTTTACATCAGGCAACAATTCAAAGAATGACAATTACATGACCTGTTGCCAAAAAAAAATCTAGCATGTGTGCTAGCAGACACTACTAACCGATGGAATATTTGGTAATAAGGATTTTAACTGAAAATATTACAAATGGGAAAGGTATTTCCTAGAAAAGGAGAAATATTTAACTTTTCAGGTGATACATAGAATCATAGAGAACATTTTTTTCACAGTGTACATTAACAGAGTCTAAGAGAATTCAGCTCAGCCAGACAAATAAAGAACCAGACAAAAAGAGCGGTTAGATAACATAGCTGGCCAAAATGTTTAGATATAGCAAACATAAACCTTTGTATGAGGTAGCCTTTGTAAAACATCTTGTTCAGTATGAACTCACTGAAAAGATGAGAAGCAGTGAGAAAGTTGAATGCAAATTTTCTGTGAATGCAGCTTTCAAAACACTGAAGATTCAAAAAAGGATGAAGAGTACAGTTCGATAATGAAATGTATAAAAAAAAAAGTTGCTAGCAAAGGAAGTGATCCATTAAATATGCACTGTATTTCAGCAGTATGTAGGAATTAATGGGCAAACAGATATAAAACTATGCAGTCAGGTGATATAGTCTTGAAGACACAACTGTCTTCAGTTCTTCATGACATTAGACCTTTGTTGCTATTGAAATGACAGGAAATTTTCTGGTTGAAAAATCCACAAGGTTTATTTCTGTAATAGCTGTCAACAGTTTTTCTGTATTATTAAGTGCCTTCATTATTTTCTGATCTCAATACAACTTGCACCAATGTGAAGTTTCATCCAAGCCAGCACTTTGTAAAGGACTCTTTTAATGATTAATATGATATTATTTGTCATTTTGAATTAAAAAAAATGAATGGAAGAGTAACAAATCAACATGTGTATCACCAAAGAATGAAAGAAATGTTAAAAACCTCAATCCACAATACTAGCAATATGAAATAGTACTTATTATGCTGGTTAACTCTGAGCAGTGAGCTCAGCATGTATTCACAGGATAGGCTGGTTGTCAATGAAATGATCAGGTACTGGCTGCTTCATTAGTACAGAGCCAAGGGTGAGTTATCCGTCCCCATAAAATATATGATTCAGAAGGTTTCCAAATGAACAGCACTGAGATGGAAGCATGACACTTTAAACAACTAAGTTATAAGCTAAAATTTAGTCACATATTCAGGAAAACATTAAGGATATAATGTTAAAGTCAAGGATCAATGTTTTTAAGTGATCAAATGTCTTTGTTTCGTTTCATGACCAATTCAGTGTCAGTCAGGAATTCACCACACAGGAACTCAGGTTTTGCCATATGATCATCAAAAGACTGAGATAACGAAGCCAAAGGAAGAAAGAGCATACAAGAAAGCAGATGTGATAAGACACAGCAACAGCTGAAAAGGAGTGAAACAAAAGAAGTCTACTCTTTTAGTGAAAAATGTAGGCATATTACAGGAAAAGTCATCATCACTGTCTGTAATTAGACATATATTTAGCTAGGTTACCAGACACTTCCCATTATCTTTTGTCATTTGTGTTGAAACTTTAATCACTTGGGCTGAAATTTTTTACACCATGACAGTAGCTTTAGGCCATATAGGTTTGTATCTTCTTTAAATGTCAGGTAACACCACTAGATAGTTTCTTTAAATAAAAACAAGTGGGAGAAAAGAAGCAATATTTTTTATTATGTTTAAAAATCAGAACTACTATTTTTAAGAACTGCTGGAGCTTTGGAGCTATAACTTGAACTCTCTTATACTACTGGGGCCTTTTTTAATTGGGAATTATTCTGAGTAGATTACCAGCAAAAGAAAGATTTAAGCCTAGAAGTTCTTTCAGAAATTTCTTCTAAGATGGATGAGAACAGAGGTTTCTCTATTACAAGTGCTCCCTGAAACCAGTTTACACTTAGTAAGAATTTTTTTTATTCCAGCATGAATTGGATAGCTGCAGAAATTCCTACAAAAGTGGAAAAACCCTTGGAGCTGTGGAGTGTGAAGCGTGGAAGAGAATATGACCTTGTTCCATATAGCATTCCCACCTATGCTGTGAAATGTAAAACAAAACATATCTCAGTTGTCCAGTAAAGATGTTTTATCATCAGGAGTGAATAGAGATTCCGTTTAGCATGTCCAAAAATATGTGTCTGAAGAAGTGGGGGGAAGGGAAAAGAGAGGAGGAAGCTTGTCTGCATAGAGTTTTATTTCTATGTCTGAAATTGGTTTTGATAAGAAACACAGGGTGTATTATAGGTTTTAGATTTAAAATGACCTGATATCCTTTTTTTATGTTCTTTTCATGATATATGACACCTTACAAGATTTTAAGGTTGTTTATTGATCCTTACAGAGAAGAGGAAACTGAAACTGAAATAGCAATATTTTCTTTCTCAAGAGGAACAGTAGGTGAAACTTGGAAAGAATTCTGAATAGCAGAGTTATTAATCTTACAGAAAAATCATCCAAGTTGCATCCAAGTTTAATTAAAGCAGGAAGAGTATCTGGGTTTGGACGAACCAGAATAAAGGAAGAATTCCAGCACTGATGTAGTAAGGTGAGGATGCCACAGGAATATGTGATCAAAAAGTTTCTGACTGAAAAGTACCCCAGCAAGTACGTTTTTTGCAGCATGTCCTCAAATATATTGCAATTATGTATTTCAGTTTTACTTGTAACCTCTTTATTTCCAAACTTATAATTATTCCTGTCCAAATCTTTGTCTAAAACATTTATAAATACACCAGGACTTTGTTGTACTAAATAGCCTAATACCATAGGACAAGATTGATGAGATTGAAAACAGAGATCTGAAGATTTAAGTGTTGCAAGGAAACAGCAGATGAACATATAGAGAGAAATACTGTCATTTTGAAGATAACACTGCTTCAAAGATGGGCTTCTGAGAAAGGAGATGTTGACTGAAATATACTGTGCCAAAATCTGCAGAGATAAGTTTGGATGCTTGTGGCAGTAGGCAGATGGAATTCAGGAAGGAAAAAACTTCATTGTGTGATCTCTTTTGAAGCTGCTTAGAGACATATTGGTCTGAATTCCATGAGTGAAATACACTTGTTCTTTTATTAAGCTAAATTAATTGGTCGAGTAGCTGAAAAATAGGATCCCAAATATCTGCTGTCAAAATCAAAACACACACAAGTATGTGAAAACAGTAATTTTAGCATAGGCTTTTGGCAGTTTTGTTCTTCAGCTATAAAATGAAGTTGAATCTACAATCTAAGGTCATAGGTATTCTGTGAGGCCAAATTTGCTAATATCTTTAAAATACATGGTGAAAAGAACAGGAAGAAAATAATTGTTTTTAATAAAAATTTTGGAAAGAACTTGGTTAAACATATGAACACACATTGGCTTGAACGATCAAAGCAATTATTGAGAATATATTAATGAAGAAGGAACTGTAAGAAAAACAAATGAAAAATATCTATTTCAGGACTGTATCAAAAGTAGGCACACAAAAATGTGAATTAAGACTATATGAATTGCATATATAGTTACAGTTACATCCCTCATTCTATAGAATACAAAGTGTAAGTACTTAGAAATAAACACATGTGGGGTTTTTTGGTGTTTTTTTTTGTTGGTTGGTTGGTTGGATTTTTTTTCTGTGTATATGTGAAATCAAGTGCTTTTGGGGAAGGAAATGCCAAAATTGCATATATTAATTAATATGCTCCCCAAAATACACCAGAGCAGGTGGAGATGCCTGAAGGAAGCTGCAGGGGTGGGGAGGAGGTAGAAGAGTCTAAAATGAAGGAATAAAGTGGATCCTGGGAAGAAGAGGGAATGAGGGGAATACGCTTTTAGGTTTGGTTGTGCTTTGGGTTTTTTTCTGGGTTTTGGAGTTCAAGGTTTGTTGTTTAGTGGTTTTGTTTGGTTTTTTTTTTTTTTAGTTGGTTTGTTTTTCCTCACTATCATTCTCTATTGGTAATTGGAAATAGGTTAATCTTCCTCAAGTTGAGTCTGGTTTGCCTGTGAAGATAATTGGTGAGTGATTTTTGTGGCCTTATCTCAGCTCACGAGGTTGTTTGCATATAATTTCCCCCCATTGTTCTGTTGAGGAGGGGGAGCAAGAGGGTGGCTTGATGGGCACTTGGCAGCCAGCCAAGGTCAATGCACCACAAGAACTTTAAACATTTTATCTCAAAGAAGGGATTGATTTTGCCTAATACCACCTTGCAAAAACATGGTATGCTTTACAGAAACAAAATATTTTTACTTGAAATGTCAAAAATGCTGTCTGCTATGTAATTGTATCTGTTAAGATCAGAAATGTGCGTCTGCAGTGGATCTGGAAAGCTCTAGAAAGTGAATGTATACAGATACTCTGTCTCTTGAAAGGAGGCAAATTCCAACTGAATACCTGCAGTACTGTTAAGTAAATAAATTGAAATATCCGTGGCTTAATAAAAAGGCAAGTTAGGAGGAAGATATATTTCCTTTACACATTATTCCACAGTCCCTGGAATTTCTTCTTCTGTTGTTTGCCAGATACCAGTGAGTAGTTCTGTCCATTTTCCTGAGAATGGGAACTCCTTTGTGAAAATTTAGAACCAAGTGTGAGATATGCTTACAATAAATGGAAGAATTTAGCTGTTACATTTATAAAAGCATATCAGGGTATGTGGAAGCATCATAATCGCAAATACTACTTTGACATTTTATTCAGACGTGGGATTTTCAAAGTTTTCAGAAACAGGAATAGAGCAGTGTTGTTAGAAGTCTCCTGTAACCTCTAGGGTAATTGACTGGTGTTATTAGCATATCAAGGAAAACATTTCAGAATCAAGAAGCAGTCTTACTGGCATGGTGGATGAAATGTTACAAAAGAGGGCTGCAAAAAATCTCTCACTAGGATGACCACCACCAACAGTATTGCATTACTAGCAATGGAGAAAGATAGAGTTTTTAAAGGTGAATAAATTCATGCTTTTCTTTTGGATAGAAGCCTTTAGATGAAACTTTTTATAGCTTTCTGATCAAGGGAACAATGCTTGCAGGTGTATATGGGCACACCCAGTCTGTTTGCCAAATTGCAGGCACAATGTAAAAAAACACTGCAAGAGGGAGAGTGTAGTTTAATGCATTGTGAGAGATATATTTAGTCTTAAAATTTGATATGATTTTACT
>JAOXXN010000001.1:77970776-77990206 GCA_026770055.1 Myrmophylax atrothorax
AATTTGATATGATTTTACTAGCTCTTGAGTGGTGATCATAGAAAATGATATTTGAGAGTGCCAAGCAGTCAGTCAGTCAGACAGAAATAAAGATCAGAGATGTCTGAGGGGAAAAATTCTCTGTTGACGGCAAATTTTGTCACTGCTAGCTCTCTCTCACTTCTAAATACTCTCTGCGGGAGAAAAAATTCTAGTCTTTGAAAATATTTTCTGCCATGCTTTACATTTCAGTCTTTTGTGTGAGGCTAGTAAAATTTACCATAAGAAAAAAAGGAGGATATTTTTTTATATCATGGGTTTTTTGTGGTGGTGGTGTCCTTTGTTTTTTTCCAATTAAAGAATATAGAAAATCTGCAGAAAAGTACTAATGGACATTTAAATATACATTTCCTTTTGCAGGCACAGGGAGCAGAAAATACACCTATGCTGCCCTCTGAACTGTTAATTACAGGGGGTGTCTGTTTCTATATATAATATTTTGGATGATAGAGGACTCAAAAAATAGTTGCTTATGTTTGTATAAAGCTATGTGTTCCAATTTGTTTAGCAAACAACATTTTCCTTGATAGGTTATCTTCAGCATTTGCAATTTTGTTTTGTCTCCAGCCTGGACAGAAAAATGCTGACAGAGAGTAAAGAATCCATTGGTAGTAACAGTCCAGGACCTGGTGGCTCTCCTGATCAATACAGGTATTGGACAAGTGAGTTCACAGAATCACAGAAGGGGTCAGGTTGGAAGAGACCACAGTCGGTGATCTGGCCCAACCTCCCTGCTCAAGCAGAGTAATCCTAGAGCACATTGCACAGGATTGCATTCAGATGGTTCTTGAATATCTCCAGTGAGGGAGACTCCACAACCTCTCTGGGCAGTCTATTCCATTGTGTGGCCACTCGCACTGTAAAGAAGTTCTCCCTCATGTTCAGGTGGAACTTCCTGTGCATCAGTTTCTCTTCATTACCTCTTGTGCTATTGGCTTAGCACCACTGAGAAGAGCCTGGATCCATTGTCTAAACACCCTCCCTTCAGACACATTGATAACCTCCCTCTCAGTCATCTTTTCCGGAGGTTGAACAGGCCCAAATTTCTCCACCTATCCTTGTAAGAGAGATCCTCTAGTCCCTTAATCATATTTTTTGCCCTCCACTGGACCCACTCCTGGAGTTCCATGTCTCTCCATGTCCAGCACTGTACACAGCACCCCAGATGTGGCCTCCCTAAGGCAGAGTAGAGGGGCAGGGTCACCTCCCTTGACCTGCTGGTAATGTTTTTCCTAAGGGACCTCAGGATACCCTTGGCCTTCTTGGCCACAAGGGCACACTGCTGGCTCATGGACAGCCTGTTGTCCACCAGATTCCCCAGGTCCTTCTCCACAGAGCTGTTTTCCAGCAGGTCAGCCCCAAGCCCATGTAGTGCATGGCGTTGTTCCTCCCCAGGTGCAGGACTCTGCATTTGTCTTTGTCGAACTGCATTAGGTTTCCCTCTGCCCAACTCTCCTCTTGTCTAGGTCTTGCTGAATGGCAGCACAGCCCTCTGGGGTATCAGCCTCTCCTTCCCAATCTGTATCATCATCAAAGTTGCTGAAGGTGCCCTCTGTCTCGGCACCCAGGTCATTGATGAATGAATTGAACAAGACTAGACCTGATACTAACCCATGAGGAACTCTGTGAGGTACAGACCTCCAAATAAAAGAAATTAAGCAAATTGATTGAAATGAAGAAAGTATATATTCAAACTTTTAAGAATGTGAGGAAAAGGAATTTCTAGCTGTTGGAATATGCTAGATATTAAAAGAAAGTGTATTTCATCATAAAAAAGACTCAGAAAACTTACTCAGGAAATTGCCACTGTAATTAGCCAGGTAATGGTAGCTGTCATATTTTAGACTACTCAACGTGAAAGATCACAGAGAAAACAGCTATTTCATACCGTTAACAATTTTTATTTGTTAATTATGTGTGTCTCAGACATTAATGTCTAAAGACAGAACACTATTTTTTTTCATGCAATTAACTTTCACAGTAAAAATAACTGGTTTGCGCCAGGTGATGCTGGTTTATCTGAATTCCAGTAAAAATGGTACATATACTTGTGAGAAAGATGTTTACTAAAAGCCTAGGAAAGGTAATAGCAAGTTGTAAAATGCCACAAAACCTTTTTAATACATCATTTTGTGGACCACTGATCAGGGTGTGGCATACTTCACGGGTCCTGTCCATGGTGAGGTTCACCATGCTTAAGTTGGCTGTTGTCCTTAAAGAGTCTTGCTCACAGTACAGCTTCATCAGTCACTGGGAACAATGAAACCTGTGATGCTGGCTTAGCTTTAGAGAGTCTTTTGGACAGTACAGTGCAATATTCTTATCTCATTATAAAGCTACAGTTCTTGAAGAGATACATCTAATATTTCAAGTGAGCAAGACAATATTATATGCATACTTTTGATTAAGTACACACTGACTATGTGTATTGAATAATTTTGCAGACTGTGTATTCATTGATTAATTATACTGTTGATTAGCTATGCCTTGATTAAGTACCAGTCATGTGGCATCCATGATATAGAGGCGTACATCTGGATTAGTCATTATGTGGGTCACTAACTCCTCATACAGTAGTCCTTAGGCAGACTGCTGCATAGTTAAATTTCATATGCAGTCACATGCAGAGATTGCAGTGTTCCAATTTTAAGGGTAAGCCAAGCCCAGACTAACAAAACCTCACTTTAACAACACAATATGTTTTATAATAGTAAGGTAATTGAAAGGTAAATGCTTCTTCTTAAACCCCAGATAAACTATCATTTTATAGTATGATGTTACTAAATTTATTTCTAGAAGCAATTTTCAAATGAGCCAAGTAATAGAAAACTTTAGTTCAAAGAAACCAAGCAACTACAAAGTGATCAAAGTAGTCCAGACAAATCCTCCAGTTGTCTTACCACAAACTTCTCATTTACTTAGTTCATCATAAAAGTGGTTGTCTGCCATATACAACATCGCATAGGTGAAGGTACTGATCTTGGTGCTCCAGGCTAAATAAACACAAGCACAGAGCAGAATGTCACCAGCAGAATAGATATAATTAAGCTCTCTTTCAACATGGAATCAAGTCTCAGGACAATGCTGATGAAAGAATAATTGAAAGATAAAAAGACATTTTCTGGGGTAGAAGTGGCAGAAAATACTCTTCCTTTTCGTCTGCAAGAAGAAAGAAAAAATAGATTTAAAAAATATTCCAGTGCAACAAAGGCATAAACCCAAGGTCTTTTATGAATAATATTAACCCCAAGATAGACCAGACATGACAGAAGAATTTGGAGGGGGCATTTGCATTGAGTGTCAGAAATCCAAATAAGATCTTGTGATTTTTTTACCTGTTTAGTCTAAAACTTTCATCGTGGCCCAATTGGCCATTTTTGGGGTAATGCTTTCAGGCTCTCTTTAAGCTGCACAAATGTTTACTGCAGCAGAAGTTGGTTCAGTTACTGCACATCTGCAGTTTGGACCAATCCTGCTGCAAACTCTGTGCCCAGCGGGAGATATTTAGATAACTATGAAATTTGTATTATTTTTTTAAGCCAAAAGAAAAAAAATCCATTGCCTTTAGGTAACTGACATTGTCCCTCTGAAAGTGAAGGTTCAATCTTTCATTTCAAGTACTAGAACAGCCACTAAAGAACAATAATTTTAGCTATACATGTTCTACAGCTGGACCTCATGAAGAAGGAGAAAGCCATGCATTAGTCACAAAAATATTTTCTTTATGACATATGAAAACAGATATTTGATTACATAGAAAGCAACCTTGAATAAGAGAAACTCATTGTTATGTGGACAATTTATTTTTCTGTCTTTTCATGAATGAAAATACCCAGATGTCTCTGTTATTATGAGTCAAACTGCTTATAAGCCAAAAAGGTAGAATCTGAGGCAAACAAAAAATAGGAAAAACAAAAGAAAAAAAAAGAAAAAAAGAAAACTTCCACATAATATTTCTTAGTTATGTTTTTATTAATGGCAGAGATAATTTTACAACTCAGTTCAAAGGAATCAGGATTAGGAACAGTTTAGGAGTTCTTGAAAGTCCCAGGTTATGGACATTAAAATTAATTCCTATCCAGACCAAGAAATGCAAGTTTTTTAGGCAATATCTAGCAGAGCAGGAAACAAGCAATCAAAAAGGCCTAATATTCACTGAAGTCTGTAACATTCCTCAGAGGTGGAATTTATGAGTGAAAAAAAGTATTATTTGCAAAAAGAATTGCATTTTATTAGAGTGCATAAATATCCTCTGCTTGCTACAGGTTAAAGCCTTGGGAAAAGGCAGTGTATCAAAGCCAGAAATGCTGCTCTGCAAGAGAAAATAATTTTTGTCTGCATAGCATGTTTCCCTTCTCTTTAGCAGCTTATTTTTTGCTGGATATTCTATTTCGCTTCATTTTTTTTCTGTTTTTTTATTCTCTAGATTGGAATAAAATAAAGCCACTCTGTGCTGTATGTATTTGCTCTCCAAGCTCTACGGACTGTTTCAGCAGTCTATCTTTGATGCCCTATTTACATATTATTGCCATTGATTGCTCTAATTGTTTGAATCTGGCACATCCATTTTGGGTTTAGCAAGTTAAGATTTTATTCCCCATTCCAAATAATTCAATTCAGTTCAACTAATTTGTAGCACTAGGGGCTTGGTGTATTCTGTAGGCATTTGAAATGATTTCGTGTATTATGTCTGATGCATTCTTAGGGATTATTTAATTCTGTGAGTCATGTTGGTTTTCAGACTATTGCCATTGTGATAATGAAAATCATACACAGAGGTGATTGGGATGGACTCTTACAGATCAACCTATTAGTAGATCAGTAGCTTGTGTCTAACCGGTCACATGATGCAACTTTATGGCTACGTTTCAAAAGCAAGTTATTGTTAACTGATTTCTCATAGAAGAAATCAGAAACCAGAATTGTACAGGCACAGAGGAGCTCTGAAGATCTTTGGAAGCCAAATACTTTTTATACCCCGTTAAATCCACAGTAGATTATGTTAAATAAAGTTGCCCAAAATGGTGTTTTCTCACCTTTTCCCATCAAAAACAACTTGTACGTCCATCCTCCCTGGAAGGATTAATTTCATTTTTGATAGGAGTCACTGCAAGCTGTAGTTATAGCTAAGGACTTTTCCCAGAAGAGTAAAATTATTATAACAGCTTCTAAAGCCAGTTTTTTACTTGGAAAAAATAGATGCATCTGATAGGAGAAACAGCAGAGAAATTTTTAGTAACATTTGTTCCATGAAGATAACAGTAGCACAGCACTTCCTAGTCTAATTGCATTTATGAGATATATATATACCCAATATGTATTTATAGATCTTACACAATGTCATTCTGCCCTCCCTCTTGATGTTTTATCCTCAGCCAACGAAATCTTCTCTGCAGAAAAATTTTCCAGAAAATAAAAATTAAGTCTAGTTTTACAGTTCTAAACTAAACAAAGGAAATCAACTTCCCCACATGCTGTGGCTGGCTGAATACAGAGTGAAAAGCAATGTTAATTTAAAACAAAATCACACAGTGAGGATCCATTCACAACTATTCTTATGTTCTGCTTGCTTTATAAAAGGCAGTAAAAACATCAGTCTGAGACTAATTCTTTTTTTCCAAGGAATACCTTTGTAAGTTTTATTGGGAACACACCTGCCATTCAATGAGCAAATTTGTACTCTGGTCTCCCATGGGTCTTCCCTTCCATCAGGGCTTCAAAAATATTTGGAGTGTATGTCAACTCTAAATCCTCACTAATGCATGTGGGATGAACTAATTAATCTTTTTGTATTGCAAGAAATGTCTGTTTGCTAACATGAAGCTAGAACTATCCCATATAAAGAGGCTGATTTTCCACAATTTCCTGTCCATTTTAAAATAACTCCACGTGAGGCAAGAACTCACAGATGCTGATTTATAAACACTGTGATATTCAGAGTGAAAGGTAAGAAAACTGCTACTGACCCAAATGACAACACTTTGGATTTCTGTGAGGCCCAGTGCAATTATTTTCAGAATCAATGGCCAAATTAACACCAGAGAGAACGTGCAGTTGGAAATCATGATTATCTTTAACTCTCTAGCATATCCATAGTAAGTGTGGCAAAACATGAGGTAACTTTGACCTTACACATGATCCTCCAAATCATTCTTCAGGTTTCATAAAACTAAATGCTTCTTACTTAGACTCAAAATAGATAACTTTACTATACCTTTAGTATATCTTTTAAATGCCAGCTTTGACCCTGAAAGTACAGAGTTATGGAAGCATATATCTTCATGGAGATAATGTGTATTAGCCTCCCAATTTTACCCCAGAAGTTTTTGTTACTGTATTTTTTAGATTATGAATAAAATTTTACTTATTGTCTGTAAAGATGATACTTCAACTTGGATCCAAGTTTTAAATGACAACAAAGGTTTTCTAAAATGTCTTCAAAACTATCTCTTTAATTGAGCATCCATATATATATCTATATATCTATATCTATATCTATATATCTATATATCTATATCTATATCTATATCTATATCTATATCTTTTTCCCAAATCTTACAGAAGGAGTAGTTGAGGATAGATACCATAGTAGCACCCAAAGACCAGAGACCTTCAAAGTGATGAGCTAAAGAACTATACTGATTTTAGTAAAGGGGAATAAGAAGTATAAAATCTAAGTAAGTTGCCCAAGATAATATCAAAAAAACCTGCCACCAAGCAAAAGCAAAAACTCAGTTCTCACTTATTTGTGACTATCCTCAGGATCACAGAACAGTCACTGAAGCTGCAGGTGAACCGTTGCTCAAGATTACTAGGGTCCTAGGGACTGTGTAAAAAATGTGCTCACTTACAAGACAACTTTACCATCAGAGCTCTGTTAAACTGTAATAGAAAAGGTTTTCTGGCAGTTCCATATCTCTTTTGTATCCGTGTCTAAAATATTCCAAGCTGATCAGATCACAGTCCATTGAGGACACTCTACTTTTCAACAGTGGGAAACCATCTCCAGTGATTGATTCCTGAGACTAGTCCCCAGCCAGTGAGACACTAATAAAAGGAAGGGAGTGATCAAGCTGGTCTCTTTACTTCTGGTTGATACTGTTCTGGGAAGGCAAAAGAAAAATATTAAAAGATAGACCTCTGCAACTTCCCCTTGTTGTATTGCCACTGTCTTTGCACAGCTTTTGGATGAGAGTGGTAATGTAAGGGATCCAGGATGAGGAGGTGAGATAGTGAAAGGAAACAATTAGCAGAAGAAACAAGAAAGGAAGAAAGATGTATTGACACTCTCCAACTTTTTTTCTTCTTTTTTTTCTTCTTTTTTTTTAAAAAAAAAAAAAAGAGTGAAAATTATGTTGGGCACAGCAATCATTCTGAAACTATCTTGCTTTTGGTTATCCTGGTCTACATTCAGCATATGACACCTGTGATTTTCTAGAAATCTATTTGTGAATGCTGATACAGATGTAAATGTTTCTGCTGTGAAAAAAAAAAAAAGAGGTGTTCATATCACAGAAAGGACTAGTTTACACCTTGATCTGACCTATCTAGGACTCATAAAATTCTAAGTGACATACCAAACCCAATCGTTTGTACATCAAAGGCAATAAATGCATTTAAGTATTTTCTTATTCTTTACTTTTCCTCTCCTTCTTTTGTGGTTTTCCACATGCCTGTGACATAGCTCTTCCCATACATTTATGTATATCCCGTAGTTGTTTTACCATCCTACCTACTGATATGATAAACATCAACTTTAAGTTCAGTAGAGTAACAGAATAGGAGAAAAAGAAAGGTGCCATTTTGTCTATGAACTCCAAAGAAGGTAACATCTTTTCCAAAAGAATTCTTTCTAGTCTGTTTGGCTATGCCAAATTTAAAGGGATGAAGGCTTCTGAATCCAAGCTGGGAAAGCAGAAATATGTAGCTCCGTGCTGGAAGGAGATAAGAGAGACTGTGAAATGCTAAACAAGAAAGAAAGAAATTTTAGCTAGGAGTAGGTCACTCTTTTTTCATAGAGAATGGCTATTATTAATTTTCTGCAGCTTATATTTCCCTCTCAGTAGAATATTTATCTCTCCAGGTTACTTTTGTATAATAGTAAATTCTTAAGGTTTGCTTTTCTATTAGGTCACACAGTGTCAGATAGCTTTACGGCGTGTCCAAATAATTCAACATCTTACTTGGAAATGAAAAAAGCTTGTAACAGCTATTACTATATGTGGCCCTCAAGAGTAACAGGAAAACTGGAGCCTTTTTTTTTTTTTTTCATTAATTTTGAGAATGTGGATTTGCTGAGGTGTGAGTGAAGGATGGTGTAAATTTTTAAACAGTGACACTCTCAGCATTTAAGCAGACTTTTGTAAATACAGCTTGTCTCAGAGGACTGCAATATTTGGACAGTGTTCTCCATTTAAACGGTGCAAAAGAATTTTCTGTTAATTTGTGGTGCTAAGGGGTGTTCAGTACCTGCTCATGCCTTCCATAGGAAGTCAAGAAGCAAGGCTGGCATCAGCCATCTGTCACACTGGGGGATATTGGCTTCTCCTCCCTGCTCCCCTCTCTGTGCCCCCCATCTCCTGACCAAGAAGGAGAGGAAAGAGTTAAGCATTCTTTTGCTTCTTAAACTGAGCAAGGTTGAGCTAATTGAAACAGACTATCCAAATACTATTACATGATGGAAAACCAACAAGCATTTTTAGTACTACAGTGCCTTTTAGATTCAAAGTCCTGTTGACTGCATTCCTGAGCTGATCCCACTGCTCCTTTGGGTAGGGAGTGGGGAAACAACATGGTCCAAAAAACTCTCATGTAAAAATCACCTTGAAAATACTGTAGGAGTTACACTTTTCAGTGAGTACAGAAGTATGTGATACTGGCATTCTCCACATCTTAGAGAGAGCAAGAGTTTAATTTATGGGCAATACCTCTGAGTGTTTAATTTATCCTTGGCACTCTAATTCAGCAGCAAGAACTGGACAATTCATGTAGAAAGACAGGTTTCTTTCGGCTGGAAAATTCTTCTGTTGCCGTTGTTTCTCATAATTTTTAATAGCAGAATATATATGCTAAAAGCTGTGACAATTTTCTACAAAAGAAAAAGTAAATAAAGAAGAAAAGAATGAAGGTAAAAGTAGGGCTGTGATGTCATAAGGACCTGGAAGAAACAGAGCAAATCTAATAAGTCTCAATATAAAGTGAATGACTGGTTACATTTTTTAAATGCAATGGTGATGGTGTTTAAATGCTGTAGGAAATAAGAGAGTAGAAATGGAAATCATTGTAACTGAGATTGGCACTAAATTAAAAAAAGATAAATAAAATTGTCATGGCAATGGCTAATTATGAAATAAATGACACTTTCAGTTATTGATCTGGTGGTAAGAATTTGGGGCATCAGTACAACCAGAAAGATACAGGGAGAGGTAGACCTGAAGGGGGCAGGAGAAAAAGCATTGTACAGCAAATAAATACTTGTCACGTTTGTGGAATAGGTAACTTGAATTCATTTGGACAATTAGGAGCTTTGAAGAAAAAAATAGGAAAAAACCAAAGTGGGATAATAAAAGTTTTCCAAAAAGTAGATTAGACTAGACTGAAATGACATCTTTCCTTCAAAAGATAATTGTGTTTTGGAACAGAAAGATCTTAAAAAATCCAGTCGATTTGGATCATTACATAACTCATCTTTTAATAAAGCTCACAATAATACCACATGGAGATTTGCTAGAAAACAATGAGATAAATATAAAAGGGTTAGAGTACAGCTAAGAGTAAGAAAAGAATCGGATAATGCTGAACTGAAAAATCTTAAGGTAAGTGTTAAGAGTGAAAGTATTAAAGAGTAATTTTCAAGATGTAGGTCCTTTGATTTTGTGATTAATAAACTTCACTCAAAAAAGTAAAAATACCCTAAATAAATATTTTGAATATTTGAGAATATTTGAAAATGGTCAATACTTTTAATATGGAGTAATAAAAGAATGTTACTCAGAGACAGTTGACATTAGGATTGCTATAATGTAAATAGAGTAGTGTAAAAAATATGACTTTAATTATTAAAGACTAACAAACTAAATCAAACAAAGCCCTTGTAATAATCTTAGAGCTTATCAATGGGATGCCATGGGAAGGAAGTGTATCTGAGTGCATTCATCAATCACAGGATAATTTGTGTGCTACTATTTTAAAGTGACGGGGAAAAAAGCTGGTAAAAGACTGCGATGTGTCAGGGGAGACATTTCCAGTGGAGGGAGGGAGAATATTAATGCACTTGTAGCAGGCTCGGATAAGACCTGATCTGGAATATTGTGTTCAATTCCTCATTCATAGTCAGGAGAGATGAATTTGAAAAAGTGCAAGAAATGAGCTGTTATGATTCTCAGGGGAAGGAAGAGTCTGTTTCATGAAAGGATGCTGAAAGAGCTAAGAATTTTAGCAGAACAAAAGCAGAGAAGGAATAAGATTGCTGTCTTTAAATACATCAGGATGGTAAAGCCGGAGACAGGAAGGAAGTGTTTAAGCTAAAGAATAGTATTGGCTCCGGAACAAGTGGGAACAAACTGTCCAGGAATAAATTTAGGCTGAAAAGGAAATGTAGGCAAAATGCTCTGGTTTTCAAGAAAACAACTTTTGGACATTGATTATGTTATATTTATTATATTATAGCATAGTACAGCATGATTGCCTTCTTTAAGAGTGTCATAGGAATTCTATTCTGGTTTTCTGTTTGTTATTTTGTGTAAATGTGTAAATGACTGCATGTATAAATATGCAATTTACAGTAAAACTGGAGGTCATCTGGGATTATTTAAACAGAGATGGAAAGGGCAGGCCAATTCTATTACACATAATTCAATTTACACACTAGTTAGAGTCATGGATTTTGATAAGTAGACACAGCTACCACTCTAAATTGAGGCAAATGGTGCTTTAGGAAGTATATGTCTATGTATCATACCTATAATGTTTAGATAAAGTTGCAGGTTAAACTTTTCACATTCTGTTCCCATGCTCAAACCAATTTTGTTGGCTTAGCCAAAGCACATAGGAGATTAAAACTGATAAAAGTAAGGCTAGAAATGTACCTCTGTGGTTCCATAATTTGGCTTTTGTTCCATGAAGAAAAGAAAAACCTCTCTGTCTCTGACCTGTTGGGGGATTTTTTTGTTTGTTTGCTTGTTTGTTTTTACCATAGGACTAACTTTTTATGAGTAAATGAGTTTGAGTGGGAAGATGGTAGAGAAGTCTGTTATTCCAGTCTAGAAATGATACAATCCACCTAAAAGATAGTGTAGGAGAGTACATCACCAGTTTTGGGGAGAGATTGCTGGAATAATTGTGTTGTGGCATTGAGTATTCTCTAAAGAATATCCAGAGTATGGAATTGAGATAGGAAGAGTGTAAGTTTTAGGGTCCTTAATGTCAAAGTGCAGAGATTAGTAGATGGGGCAGAAAATTAAGTGATGGAGGGGAAACATCAGTAGAGCCTTCAGAGACTCAGAAGCAGGTTTTGTAGGTGCTGTTTGGAAAAGTTTGAGGTGAGAGTGAAGTGCTGAGGGAAGTTTTTCATGTTTCTAGTGAAAAAAGCAGTGAGGTTCACAGGAATACGGTGTTTGTAATGTAACAGGAGTTGGACTTTTGAGAAAATTTGCCCTCCTCTTAAAGAAAAAATTTTCTATGATGATTTAGCTGCTTAAACTGTTCCTTAGACATGTGTGTTACACAGAAAGAGCATCCTCAGATGAGTTCAGCATCAAACAGTTGTACAGTCTACCACCTGGTGAGCTGACCTGCTTTTTCTGAATGCTGTTGCTCAGAGACACAGCAGAAATACAGATCATTGTTTGTGTTCCTCTTCCTCTGCCCTTGAATTAGCTTTTGATCTCATGTTGTTTATTCCTGTCTCTATTTCTCACTGTTTTGTTATAGTCAAACATATTAATTTGCCCTTTGAAAATTATGATACCTCATTTTACAATTTTAAATAAGAACAGTTTACTTTGCCACCAGTTCTCAATATCATTAGGTTTGCCACTTAAGTAAAAAGCAGATGAAATTTACCATTTTCTGAGTTAGCATATTTTTCTGTATATTTTCTTCAACATTGTTTATGATTGCTCTCAGGCCACCAAAAATTACTATCAGTAATGGATGGAAAAGCTATGATTATGGTTCTAAGGAAAAAATTTAGGACAGTCCATTTTTTTTCTTTTACAGTTAAATTGGCCTATTCAGCATTTACTGCAGAACTTTTTGCATGGATGTGAGTAGAGACATTTTCTTTGTACCTTCGGTGACAAGCAGACATGAACATCTTAAAGAGTTCCTCAATGAAGCCTTAGTTTAACCTTTGCTGCTAATTGAATTTGAAAATATGTGCCAGTGAGAAGAACAGATGGGAAGTGGCCAGCCTCTTCAGTACAGATTTACCCAGGAATTTCACCATGTGCCAGCCTACTCATGGTTTGTGCTATCATCATCGTTTTGTCCCAGTGATTTTTTTGAGGGTTGGGAGTAGAATTTTACCAGTATGATCCAAATCTTATTTTGTAGCCTTTATTAAGACCTTCATGTTTAAGTAAACTCACCACATTTTGGGTTTAGCTGTATGGTTTTTCCTTCTTTGCTTTTAACAGGATGTGGGTTTAATGCCGTTAGTCTTGTATTCCTTTCTTTCTGAGAAAATTCATAAATGAAAAGTAAAAAAATCCTAAAACTACAATTTGAATTTCAATCAATGTGGTAGTTTTCTTATATGAGTCTGCCAATACTTTATATTAAACAGTAGGAAGGCTGTGACCTTCAACGAGGTGGTAAATGAAAAATTTCTAAGATGTGCCCTTTCAGTACTGAATTGACTAAATATTTTGCTGCTGCTGAGCTATAAGAACTAATCTACTATTATGGAGTGTACCATAGGAACCAAGTGCAGATGTACCATAGGGACTAAGTGCAGAATGGGAGGTACCACTTGTTGAATTATTTTGAAACTGAAATAAGGTAGTTTATATTTAGAATTGCAAGTCACTCTCTGCTTTCTTTCCTTCATGAGCAAAGAAATCTTTTAGGCATGTGTGCAGAGAGATCATGATTTGTTCTCCAACACTGGTTTAATTTGAATCTCTAAATGGAGAGGTAAGGGCCTGTGCTATGCAAGAAATCTGTCTAGATTGCCAACTCCTCTCTGTGACATCTAGTGTGCATGGAGGTAAGAAACTCTTCCCATGTCTCATTGCCTCCTGAGACTGTAAAGGGCAAGATGATCAATTCCTTCTCACCCAGTAGTCTCTCACTCAAGTTTTTTCTTAACAGTATTTTGAATTAGAAAGATGGAAACAGAGCAGGTGAAATTGTCTTGGCAATAGCTGAATTAAATTTTAAAATAATTCAAGAGATTGTACTGAAGCAATGTATTTGTAGACCAGACATTTAGATATTTTTCTCTTTTCTTAACAGGTTTTTTTATTCTCTACAGTCTCCTAAACATTTTAATACAGAAAAAAAGTAATTTTAAGTCAGAATAAGTTCTTACTTAACTAATATAATCACAGACATTTCCCTTGATTTTCTTAATTTTTTCTTACAAACAATAGTTAATATGCATTTGTACATTAGGGGCCCATTACCTTGAAAAAATTCATCATTTTTAAATTAACCTGAATGCAGAATTTCACTTGGGAAAATTAATACAATGTTAATGTCTCTGGAAGTTCTAAAAAACTCAGAAAACCCCCCAAAATAACATGAAACATTATGTTGGTTCTAGAGGTTTTGTTGTTCCTTCTGGTTTATTAGGTGAAGCTCCCGTTGCTTTCTCAGTTTTAAGGTCTGTTTCTGGACTTTGTCACAAAGCTGCCTAAAGAAGTTACAGAACAATTCTTGATCTTTTTGGCATTGATTCCCTAGAAAAACTGCTTTGTATAGAGAAATGGGAAGCTATATTCTCCTTTAAACAAAAAACCTGACCATTTCTTTGGTTCTGTGAGTACAGGAAACCAAATCGACATCTACACAATTGATTTTTTACCATGATTCTTTCATCAAACTATTGCCTATGGTGGGATTTATTTCAGTTACTTCTAGATTTCTACATATTAGGTGTTTAGAATCTAAACTAGGTGACATTTGATCTCTTATAGTACTAGAGAGAAAAAGACACTTTAAAGGCCATTCATGTGACCTAATCTAGTTGTTTGCTTTGCATGAGATGAATCAGAATACACATTTCACGAGACTGAGTCACCACTTCTTCAAATATAGTGTAGTTGTCTGTCAACAACTCTCCTGTATGACTCCCTGGAGTCCAGAAATGTCTGGTTTCTCTGGGACAGTGCTAATGACCACATGCCGTCTTTTCAGTGCTGGAGGTAAGTTTCATGTACTCCAGAGGCAGCTCTACCCCTTTGGTACTATTCAGGATAGGAAAAAGCATGTTACCGAATGGAGAATATTTACCTGTTCTTGATAGTCCTGAACCTCTATCTTTTGTATAAAAAGCCGGCAAACATGACAAGGAGGGAAAAATTGCCATTGTTACAAAGATTAAACTTGTAATAAATAAATAAAATAACAAATAACTTTTCCCCTGCTTTTGGACTGCATTGTGTTATTTTAACTGGGGTCATAATTCCCATGTTTTCCAAAATGGTAACTTAGGGGTTAAGATAACTACTATGTCTCATCTAATTAATGCCATCGTTCCATCCAGAGTTCCTGCATGTTTCGTAAATGCTCTCAACAAGGTAATACAAATGTGGTGTGTCAGCATCCTTTGAAAGGGTGTACAAGTGAGACTGGTGAAGTGACATAACAGTTCTAAGATAAAAGAAGGGAAAGACTGCACCTCCCCCATCCATTCCTAATCTGTCTATGTACTCACTCTCTTGAAGTACTTAGGTAATCCTGATAGTATTTTCTTCTGTGAGAAAATACAACTCACCAATGCAACAGAAATCTCTGTCTTTGTTTCCTTTTTCTGCTGGGTTAGAGGATAGAATTTGCACACTGAGGGGCACCGTGAGCACCAGAGCTGGTTCAGAGGAGTGGCCTGTCAGAAGCAGCAAGCTATTAGACTGGTTCAGTCTGTCTTGTCTGACTGCACCCTGCATCAGACCTAGCACCACATTGTGAAACACACTTCTGCACTGTGAAAAAGCTAAGTTAAACCTTTTCTATGGAGTTTCTTTACCTCGATCCATCTTGGCTCCTGTGATGCTGGCAAAGAGCTCTGTGTGATCTATGGCTGAGCCTCTGACTTTCTTTTCACAGTCCAGTTGTGATGCTTCAGAGCAAGAAATAACTCTGGCAATGCTTGCAATATAGATAGGTTATTCTGATGCTTTCAGCTCTTTATGCCTGTTATATTTGGGCCAAAATTTTAAAATGCAGCATAAATTTTAGGGTCCCAAATTGCCATAAGTCTGGCACTCAGAAACATAGAGTGCCCATTTTTTTTAAGGTATTAGTAGATATATGCATCTTCTCTAGCCAGTTTGGGATGAGGGAAAAAGTCAGAAAAGAATAAGGAATATGAGAAAAGGATGACTTCATTTCATGTGTTTGCAGGTGAGCTTGAGGTTGCAGAAGCTGAAGAAGACCACCATTGCTGAAAATTTGATCTTGGGCTTATCAAAGTGGTTTCCCAAAAATAAGGTCATAGAAGTGAAAGCATTTTTCTAAAGTATTCTTATGCTCAGTGAAATCTACACCAGTAAATTAACAATTGAAAGAAATATGTAAAAGAATAAGGAACAAACTATGCTTGGAAAGGGACTTGCTTCAACTAGCTATTGTAAGAGATGGCAGACATGGAAACAGTTTATCAATGTCTATGAAAGAGGGAGTCACAAAGACTAGGGAGGAATTTGAATCTGACAAGTTAATTTACAGTCTGGAAAGTCTACCAAACACAAATTAAAAACAGTGCTTATCCTTATGAAACTAGTTTGCAGGCTGCCAGGGATACTGGATGTTAATGACCGGATCTAATCTGATGGACATATTTACTCAGAAGGATATTACTGACATTTACCAGTTTGAGAACTGTGTCAACTCAGAAAGACTCTTGCAGAGCTGTGAGATGGCCAAAAAAGCAATTCAGAGAATGAAAATCTGGTAAATGTACAATAATGGTCAGTACACAATATTGTGGCAGTGTAGAAATGTTTAATTGTATAGATAGGCTTTCCCAGAATAGATGATTTATTCTTGCAAGTAAATTTGAGCATGCAGTTGATGTTTGACCTTACTGAGAAGAATAACAGAACACTTATAACTGTTATTTCAGCAGCTACTAAAAAGAAGGCTTCTAGACTTGAAAGTAGACAATAGCTGGCTTGAGTTTCAGTCCTGTTGGATTCAAGCAACTTGTCATATTGTTCTTTTCCTGTTTCATTGCCTTCCTTCCATGCTATCCATGAGGTAGTGGGGAAAAAAAAAAAGAAAAAAAAATAGAACGGTTGGATTGCATTTTTAAACTGTGTAATTTACAAAAGCTAATAAAAATATTTTTTGCTTTCAAAAGTTTCTTTAAAATTTAACAAGTAAAGTTGATAATGGTCTACTTTTCTGGATGGAACAATATGAAAATTAGAAAATTAGAAATTTCCCTTTCGCAGTCTTTTATTTCATGAAGAAGTTTAATGAAGACCTAGCAAATATAATTGTAGTGTCACAAGGTGTGCAGCACTGAACAACTGGTTGCAAAGTATGCAACCAACAACTTCAAAGATTAGAGTTGTAGGAAGCACATCAAACTGATCATAACTTCAAAACTGTTCTGTGTCGTGCAAGTTTCTTTATATAATTTTCAGAAAATCAAGTCCTTCTAACCTTAGATAGTATGGAAAATGTTGAGCTCACACCTTTTATTTTATGGATAAATTAAAAAATTTAAGCCTAAAATTTCCCCCTCTCATGTGAATGACACCAGATCTTAATCAAGTGATGGTCTCTCACCCCAAAAGTCTTCCTGGTTTCTTAAATCTGAGAGAGACAGCCAATGCAGCATTTATTTACCTAGGGAATAAAGACCGTATTACTGCAGTCCTCAGTTATAACCATAATTGTGTCAGAAGTATAGACATTCCAAAATAACCCTAGGAAGTTGCAAAGTAGGATAATTTATAGTTTTTTTGCAGAGTGGTCATGGACTACATCTGATGTTTTAAACTAGCAAGAAGGGCAAAGTGAGATGGACTCCTTCTCCAGGAACCCTGTTATGGTTGGGAATAGACAGGTGTTACAGCTCATAGTACCTCTGCTTATCAACCAGCTCTGATCCTTCCTGTGTCTTCAGAGGCTTTGACCCCAGTTGCTCACTTGAACTGTCATGCTGAAGGTGCTGCACCGTTCACTTCAGAGATATGCTTTCCCTGCACATTGAAACTTCACCTTAATTTGGAAACTTTCCCAGCTTTGTGTTTGAGACACCCTTAAGTAGCCGTGGCATGATTTTATATTCCTAGCTACAGTTCCTAGCCCCTCTGCCCCTCTCTTGCATGCTTACTAACAGCAAGTAACCTGTAAGGAGAAACATTTAGAAGAAGCCTAAAATAGGTCAGATGAACCTGTCCTTAACAAATGTACACTTTTTTACCTTTTCCTCTGTGTCCTTCTTTATAATCTTGGAATGACTCACTCTAACATTTGACTTGTAGGTGTGTAAAAATAGGAGAGATAAATCTCATCTTTTCTTTAAAAATGATTCTTGAATTGCGAATTACTTCAGTACAAGCTAATGACAGTGAACTAGTGGGGCGGTTCAAGTGGTATGGTTTGATTCAGGACAACCTAGCATTCAACACCATGTAGTGCAAAGGGTCTTTTAATACATTTGCCATTTTTCAGTGGCAATTTTCCTTTTTAAAAAGGGAACAGTAGAATCTCTATAATGCCTAAATTTCACTTAGACCTTCAAATTAAATTCATTAAATGGAAAAAAAAAAAATCAGTGAAACCTTTTATATTTAAAATGTTGTGATAATAAAAATCTTATATTCAGCAATAAATTTGATTTGTAAAGATATGTAAGATCCTACATAGTGTAACAGTTTGGATACAGAAATTAAAGAAACATCTTATTTCAGACATAATTTGTAGTATTTGCATTTTATAAATCTCAATCACCTGACATTATGCAATCAAAAATAATTAAAATGCTCTGCATGAGTGTAGAATGAACTATGGCTCTTGTAAGGTCTGAGTTATTGTTGGATCATATAGGAGATCTATTGTACATCGATTCAAAAGATGTCAATACAGTTGAAATTTATTAGAGATATACTTTCCTGCTATAAGGAAGAGGATAGGAGTTTTCTGGGAAGAGAAAACTTTAGCCTTGATACTTGAATAATAACTGGCAAATCAGCACATGTTGAAAGAATTAAAATCAAAGAAATTCTATGAACTTCTCTAGAATTCATCATTTCCCTGTCTTTAGCAGCTAAAACAACTGAGCTTTGATTTACATTTATGAATGGTTCCTCTTTTCCTTGTTCAATATCTTTTATAGGTATTTTATCTGCTTCTCTGCACCAATTTATTTTTTAAAAATGTGATTTTCAGTATTTTAGTATTTCTTCACTCTTTTTGTAGAGCATATATTTGATATTTTCAGCATGCAGTTGTTTTGAAAGGGAAGTCTGATAGAATTTTCTGCAATTTCAACAAGACTAAGATTATATTGTATAAGTGTGGGACTTAAGATTTCTATTATTCATAAAACTTATATATATATTTTTAGGAGCTGCTTTTGTAAACATTTACACATTATATGTTTTTTTCTTTCTTTTTTTTCTTTATAAAAAGAAGTTGAAAGTTCTATAAAAAACAAAGAAGGGACCAATCTTGAACCTGCGTATGGATATTAGCATTTTCAGGTCTAAAAATAAATCTCTTACATAAAGTCCTCAGAAACCACTTTTGATGTGGAATACCTGTGCAACAATCAACACCTGCTCCTGCATCACTCGTAAGAGGCTGTATTTATCTCTGTTTCCAAAACAGTTAATCATGATGATTTCTCATAACTTTTTCTATTTTCCTTCTCCACATGTGAAATGCATGAAAAACAGCAAAGCAACTTAGTTAATTGTGAGTGGAATATAAATACTTATGCCTGCCTTGGAAGATCCAGAATTTTTCTGGTCACACAAACTGCACAACTGAACTACACACCAGCCAGCCAAAATACTTCCTTGTAGTACTGTAAATATTGAGCTTGTCATGTTATGATAATCTCTAAAGTTATCTTAACCTCAGCTTCTTCCTACCTTTTAAAGCTGTGGGCATCCTTCCTTATTTATACACCCTACTCACCAGTAAAGCATATGTTAAAAAAAATAATTGCTACATTTCTGTTAGAGAGAGGCTTGCTACCACTCTCATGG
>JAOXXN010000001.1:77994667-78005482 GCA_026770055.1 Myrmophylax atrothorax
GGCTTGGTGATGTGACCACTTCTCTAGGAAGCCTGTTCCAGTGCCCAACCTCCCTCTGGGCGAAGAACCTCTTTCTAATATCCAAAATATAAGACAATATTCAAAACTTTACTGAAATCCAAATAGATTACATCAACTGGCTTCCCTTGATCAACTAGGGGATTATGCTGTAATAGAAGGAAATCAGGTTTAATAAGCAGGTCTTTCCTCTCATGAAGCTGTGCTGGCTGTGACCAATGACTACATTGTCTTTCAGGAGTTACTTCCCAGAAAAATCTCCATAAGTTAAAAGGCAATAAAGTGAGATTGACCTGTAGTTTTCAGGGCCATCCTTCTTACCCTTCTTGAAAATCGGGACATCATTCCCAGGCTTCCAGTCAGCTGGGACTTCTACAGATTCCCAAGATTGCTTAAAAATCATAGAGAGAGGTTTTGTGATGACATCAGCCAGCTCTTTGAGGATTCTGGAATGAATCCCATCAGGTCCTGTAGATTTGTGGGGATCCAGCTGGAGCAGCAGATCCCACAGAATTTCAGAGTCGATTAAGAACTGATCGTTCTCACAGTCACAGTCTTCCACCTCAGGGCACTGAGACCTCCTTGGTCCATCATCTGTCTCGAAGACAGAGGCAAAGACAGCATGAAATACTTCTGCCTTGTCTCTGTCCCTGTTTGTGAGGTGACAGTTCTCATCCTGTAATGGGCCAATGATATTTCTATGCTTTGTTTTGCCATTAGTATATTTGAAAAAAATGATTTTTATTGTCCCACACATTTCTGGCAGCTTCAGCTCCAGCTAAGATTTGATTTCACATTTTCTCCCCACAGCAGCAAGCACATCTCTGTATTGTCACATTACTTGTCCTTGCTTCCACTGGCCATACCCCTTCCTTTCTTGCCTTATTAACAAGGCTGCTTGTAGTTTCATTTGGATATGAATATAAAAAAGAGAAAACACTGCCTTTTTATTTTTATGCAATATGTCTTTGTGCTAGGGGTGTGAGAAAAGTACTTATTTCCAGTTTCTGCAGACAATTTTTTCTGCTACATGCATACTACATGTATCACCACCACAAGTAGCTATTAAAAATTCATAATGATTAATATTCCTAAAAGGAAGTAGAATTCTGTGAATGAATTGTTTTCATTTATTGGCTGATACAGCAGAGCTATAAATCATATTTCATGGTATCCAGCTCTGGGTTAGCAAATTGTAAGACAAATGCATCATGTGAAAAAAATAAATAGTGGCTTACTTACACTTTTCTTTGATAACTAGCTCTTCTGTGGCACACCTTTTTTTTTTCCAAAAGACACAGCAAGAAAAAAATTTTGCAAGTTAAAAATGGAATGAGCCAAAACATTTGGTTGCTTTGACTTTGTCATTGGAGAAGTTGGAAAGCTGGAAAATAAAAGAAAAGAAGAATAGAGATAGAAAGGAAAAAGGAGAAACACCTCATCGTTCTAATTTCAACAAAGAAATGTAAACTTTTCTAAGCAGAAGGTATAAACAAATAGTTTTCACCTTCGTATTCTCCAGTCTTTTACTAGACTTTAATAAAAAAAAAATCAGGGATGAAAAAACTGAAAATTTGAAATGGTATTTCTAGTTGTATTTTCATTTAAAAAGCCCATTTCAAACTCTACTGAATATTTTTTAAAGAAATAAAATTAAAAAAACCCCAACAACCTTACAGAAGGCTACTATTTGAATAAAGTACTCTTCCAAACAACTGTGATAAAAATATGTATTCTGCAGAAAAATATTGACTATTCCATAAATATGGATAAATATTCCAACATGATTGTTGGAAAAAAAACCCATTTTTAACAACTTGGTTGTTTGCGGGGGTTTTTTTAGAGTATAATTTGGGATTTAATTTCGTGAATTTTTTATTTATGAATAGTTAGTATTTTCAGGAAAAAAACCCCACAGTCTTATTCGTAAAGTTTACTTTGCCAACAAAGCCTGCCTATATGCTTTGTTCTTATAATAGTAAAGAAGTGCCACTATGTGCATTGAGCTATTGTCATGAGTGCAGTCTTCACTGTTTCCTTTGCATTACTTCGTTATCTTTGGGTTTGTCCTAGTTACAGTGGCCACGACCAGTTTATCACGTGTGGATGTGACCAAAGCCATGTATTCTACACCCTCTATGTAATTTCTGAGGAACTGTTAATAATGGATCATTTGATGGAGCTGCCCAGGGCACACCTGACACTTCAGGCTACAAGCTGGGTGTTAAAGAATCCTGTGAGATAGGAGGGTGCTCCTGTCTTCACACCAATGACTTAGCCATGATAACTCCCCTTTGAGGAGGTATTGACACCTTGACAGCCTGAGGGGTCATGTCTGCTAATGGGCCATCAAGGAGTACAAAAAATATCCCATGACTCACAGAGTTAGATCACCCATTCTGGAACTCCTCACCCTGGGGGAGGTACTGGGCATTCCCACCTGAAACTGAGGGTATATAATCTTGGGGTTTGGGGACTTCTGATACCACTTGTTGGATCCAGGAAAGGACCAGAACCTTGACAGGACTGCGACCACCACTCCCAATCAGACTGCAACTGTCATCTTCACCAACAGGTTTTCCTTTACTTTGAACTCAAGGGGGACCACATGGCGCTCAGCACAGAAGGTAATGAACACCCTTCCATTCATGCCCCAGGGTGCTGGATTATACATCTGTTCTTTTGTGGGTTAAATCCAATATTTCTCTGTATCATTTTATTTATTGTGATCTTTTTAATAAATTGTAACTCTGACTTGCAATCTCATTTGTGTTGGGTTCATTTCTCCTGCTGGTTTTCCTTTAAACCAGCACAGGGTTTAATGGAACTTAGATGTTTGTCGTGTGTTTTGGGGACAACCTGCTTTGGTATTTTGCTGAATTATTGGTATTTGCATAAATAAATGGTAATGACATCAGTAGATTAAGAAGAATAATAAATAAAACTCATGCTTACACATGTAAGAGAGAAAGGAAAGGTTTCTGGGAGTTAAGGTGAAATATTTATATATTATAACTGCAAGAAAAACTAGAGTTTCTTATAAGAATAACACATACTGAAGTTGTATTTTGACCAAATAATCATAGTGGCCTTTGTATGAATACAGTTTACTATTACTGAAATTCACCTTAGAACAATGTGGATAAATCCAACAATTAGCATTACAGGTACACTTTAAAGAAATGCAAGAATAACTTTCTCATAGTTCTCACCCTGATCCTTGCAATTTCCACTAAGTACACTTTGCAGTACAAGAGAAGATGTAGATATAGAGAACAAAATAATCACTAGTATGAGGTGAAAATGAGAGATAAAGACAATATTGTTCACATGCTGAAATATGGGTCTGTATTTCTTTATCTAACTATTATACTTGATGTTTTTTGGCCTGTATTAGCAAACGAGCTAACTGGGTTGGATCCAGAATAATATCTAGGATAAAGATCATCTAGGATAATGATTACTTTAAGAAGAGATTTTTTTATTGAAATAGCTTTTTTTCCTCTTAACTCCTTTTATAAAAACTGATTTCAGAAATTCTATGTCATTTGTACACATTATGTACACTTTTTTGGTACAAATTTGAAAACACTTTTGTAACTTGGTGTCATGGTTTAAGCCCAATAGGCAGCTGATCCCTCACCCCCTTCCTCCTGGTGGGATGGGGAGGAGAATCTGGGAAAAAATGGGTAAAACTCATGGCTTGAAATAAGAACAGTTTAGCAATTGAAATAAAGTATAACATAAATGGCAGTTATGATTATGATGATGATGAAAAGGGAGACAACAAAAAGAGGGAGAGAGGAGTAAAATCCAAGAGAAACATTGTGAACAATGCAATTTTTCATTACCCACTGACGGATGCCCATCCCATCCCCAAGCAAATAAGCTAAATGAGCACCTCCTGGACAACTCCTCCCAGTTTGTATACTGAGCATGACTCTCTGTGGAGTGCAATATCCCTCTGACCACTTCAGGTCAGCTGCCCTGGCCGTGGTCTCCCAGATTCTTGTGCACTTTCTTTCTGGCAGAGCATGAGAAACTAAGTCCTTGATTCAGAGTAGGCGCTACTTAACAACAACTAAAACGTAAGTGTGTTATCAACATTATTTTGGTAATAAATTCAAAACCCACAGCCCTGTGCCAGGTACTATGAAGAAAATTAACTCTATCCAAGCCAAAACCAGAACATCTAGAAATTGCATTCTCTGGTAAGTATTTTTTCTGAATATTTACAAAGTTACACTAATCTCTTCAAGGCATACACAACCTCAGAAAATTGTAGAATTTGCCATAGTTATACAACTCCTGGAAGTAAAGAACCGCTTAAGAATTTATAACACTGCTCTCCTCAATCCATTTTAGACTCTTAGGAATATGTTTCAAAGGTAATGAGTGGATTTAACTCTCTCTGACTTCAAAAACTGGCAGCAGATTGTTTGTCTTAGGAACATCAGATTTAGCAGTCTCATTTAAATCTGCATGGGGGAGATCCATTATAGCCAGGCAGATTTGAAATAGTTTGGTCTTCATTTCTAGCAGAGCAACAAATGTTGTTAACAATGTAGTACATCATGATGAGTAAATGGAAGGTGAAGTAAAGCCAGGAAAAGCACAATCTATATTGAATGCAGTCTTCAAGCTCACTTGAAGGTCATAGAGAGATAAGATGAAAAAAAAAC
The DNA here is from genome assembly GCA_026770055.1 of Myrmophylax atrothorax. NCBI lineage: Eukaryota > Metazoa > Chordata > Aves > Passeriformes > Thamnophilidae > Myrmophylax > Myrmophylax atrothorax. The sequence continues at coordinate 77,999,368 of JAOXXN010000001.1, forward strand.
ATAGCACAGACACATAACGCTGCCTTTACCCTTTCTGTTTATATTCTGATGGTTTGGGGATAAAGCCGGGCAGATCTGTCAGGGTGAATGATTTCTGGATTTTGATTTCAAGCAAGTGCCCTTGTGGGAGTCTGCAGAAGAGTAAATTAATGGAAGGAGATGCTTGAAGATGTTAAAGCATTCTATCTAAACCTTTTTTAGTTACAATTTAAAGGTTAAGTTATGACTTTCCTCACTCAAAACCTTAGTACATGTACACAGTTTACATTTTAATTCCATTGGGAGAATTTGTAGTTTACTGCAAAGCCATTTGTGACCTAATCAGAATTTGTAAGTTTAATTTAAGTGTATTTAAAATCTTAGACTTGTCTTTTCTCCAATGAGCCAGTCATTTACTGTACTATGTCTTGGTCTTGAAGCTCAAAAGACATTTGATTTCAGTATATGAATATGATATACTGAAACACTATGATAATAATGTTTTACACACAGATATGGGACATCCCTTTAAATCACATATACTCTCATTTAGCTTATTTGCCATGAAGATGCAAACAAGCTTTTTTCTTTGTTTTTATTTCCTTCCCCTTAGAAGATATTAGTCTACTATTCTCATATGTGCTCTTCAAACTGGTAGTGAAGATATTTTTTCCAGAGATATGCTGGGTTCTGTCCCTCTCACCCAGCTTTGTGCATCTGCAGTTTCTATGTGTACATAGTAGCTAGTAACCCAATGCTCTCTTCAAGGTCAATGGAGAGCAATATCCAGTGATTCATCTGACCTATTTTAATCATCTATTTTAGGATGAGATGACTCATCTTTTAAAAGTGCCAATTTTACTCCACTCACTGTGAAAAAGTCTTGACAACTAGCTAACATGAAAATATCTATACTGATGTCTATATTTATGATCTCACAAATGCCATTCTATGTGTCTATCTTCAGAAGTCTCTGATTTCCCCATCCTTTATTTATAAAAATTCTAGTCATTCAATCAGTGAGCTGAAATAGAATTGTATAGCACTGCTGAATATGCATATACCACAAGTATAAACTAGTTAGTAGTGTATTTTAAACAATTTCCAAGGAAGAAATTCACATAGTGGGCTGGATTCAGCAAGTCATTTTTGAATAGAGAGAGACAGAAATGTAATTCAGGATAAAGTGTTTTGGTAAAGAATATGATTTGTGCTAACATAATTAAAAAATACACCCCTCCTTATCCTGTGAATGGATGCAGTTATGTTATTGTAAAAGTATTGGAAAAGCGGAATGCACACAACTTCTGTTGTTTTGCAAGGGCTGAGATGTTCTGTACCTTTTTTGTACCTTCATCTTAGCAGTGCAAGCAGTGTTCTGTAGAAAGCCCATCCTGAACACTGTTCATATTTAATATGTGATAGGAACAAAAGCTGTTCAAGAATTTGTAAAAAAATGCAGTCATTAAACAATATGGCAACTGGTTACATATTGTAAAAGGCAGAATGCTGCAGATGAATCAGCTTCTTCAGTGCCTTCCTTTCTGCATATAATGAATGTGACATTTAGTATAATGATAACAATTGTCTTTTTAGAGATTACCAGAGAGTTGAATTTTCATCAGGATTGCGGGAAACTAGTGCTAAGATTTCTAAACCTATCATCCTACTTCATGCATCAAAATCATATGTCAATGCCTCAGATATTATTTAATGAAACCTATTTCTCATAAGGTATCCCACTTATTGCTGTATTTTTGCAATTTATGCTTATTCATTAAAAACCCACAGTTTGATGAGTACAGATTGTGCATACAGTACTATATTCCTTCCTGAATATCAAAACTCAGTAACAGCTGAAACTCAGTTTTGTGTTTTTTAGAAGCATAATCCCAGTGTTTAACAGTGTTAAATTCTACTGAAGCATGTATGAGCATATGAGTGGAGAGTTTGTGAAAGGAGTTATTGTCTCAGGCTTCACTGCAAGTGTAACTAACCAACTAACTGTAAACTAATGATAGCTGCCAATTTTGCAGGGATTTAGAAGTGTGATATAGCATTATAACATATAGCAAGTAATTTTATAAAGAAATCTCCTCTCATACCTTATTGTTCATTTTACATGGCTGATAGGTTAATTACATGGCTCATTAAGAAAAGGCAAAGTTATTAATATCTTAATATAAATTCATTGTGTTTTTATAGGACCTGTCAACACCCCAAACCAAGCCAGGCAGTGAGCAATATAGTTAGCAGTATGGATGAAAGGAGTCTGGCCCTTCAGCCTGTGTCTTGGCCAGAGTAGATACTGCCAAGTGTTCTGTCTTCAAAACTATAGCTTTCTACATTGGTCAGCTGAATTCACTGTCTGTATGAGCTGCCTTACAGTTTCCACCTCTACTTGTGTTAATTTAAGAAGTTCAGTGTTTCACAAGATTTCATGTAATTTTGGAAGAAGGCTGAAGAAAGGATTATCAAGAGTAGCTCATCTTGCCATAGGATGGAGTTGGATTTATTATTTTAATGAGCTAGACTGTCACTGGATATGTAATCTAATTATTTGCTTTCATTCCATTCAAAGGGCTTTTGAGCACTGTAGATGCACAGTTACCTTGTAATTTTTTCAGAAATTGGGTCTGTGAAACTGCTTATAATTTCTTACTTGTCTTTTATGAGTTTTTTACTCCTGGCTCAATCCTGCAAATGTTGGGAAACTTCCAAGAAATGCCAAGCATGTCCAAGGTCTACTACAATAAGTGGTAGTAGAAGTCCCTCACTAGATTGTGATATCATATAAAATCAGATCTTTAGTGAGCCATGGACTTTCCATTTAAACCAGATACACTTGTGAAACTTACTATCCTCTGCCTTATTTAATACCTTTGGATATACACAGTTCACAACAGCATCATATATAAAATATATAGTCCACATTATTTGTCTTGGTTTACATCATGCAAGTACTAAATCCCACATTCTGCCATTCTTCTTATTACTGAGTAGCAGCTTAATTGAATTCAGCAGGCAAAAGACACAAGAAATTAAGGATGGCAAAGCTACACCATTAAGAGCTTTGTAATGATGAGTTAAAGAATTACATATCTCAAAAGCACTGTTACTTAGGAAGAAATGCAAATACATCTAAAACTTATTTAATATCTAATTTATTATGTTTTTCTCAACTTTAATTGCATTCCAATTTTCTAACTAATTTTAGGAGGAATACTCTTGAGGATACATATTTATTAATGAATTTCAGTATATGTATATACATTCTTCAGTGAACTTAATAGAATCTTTGAAAAATACTAGAGTTATAAATAGTGGCATATTAGAATGAAGAAAAAGACTTTTTTTAGTTATATAAAGATGTGCTTTTTTAAGACTATCATCTCTGAAACATTAGCAAATGTAAATATCCTTTCAAAAGTTCACTGACACTTTATCTGTCAACATAACAGTTTTCAAGATGAGGAATACATTGCGTATTTGTTCCCTGCAATTTTTTAAAATACATTGGGAATGGCAGACATTTGATGCCAAAAGAATCACAAAATCACAGAATCACAGAATCTGCTGAGTTGGAAGGGACCCACAGGGATCATTGAGTCCAACTCCTGGCCCTGCACAAGACCATCCCCAAGAGTCCTACCACGTGCCTGACAGTATAACCCAAGCACTTGAACTCTGTCAGGCTTGGTGCTGTGATCACTTCCCTATGGAGCCTGTTCTGGTGCCCACCTCTGGGCACCTCTTCACTCTGTGAGAAGAACTTTTTTTTAACATACAACCTAAACTTTCTCTGACACAGCTTCAGGCCATTCACCCAGGTCCTGTCACTGGTCATCACAGAGAAGAGATCAGTGCCTGCCCCTTGTCTTCCCCTCATGAGGAAGCTGTAACTGCAATGAGGTCTCTCCTCAGTCTCCTCTTCTCCAGGTTGAACAGACAAAGTGGCCCCAGCTGCTCCTCATACAGCTTCCCCTCAAGGCCCTTCATGATCCTTGTTGTTCTCCTTTGTACACTCTCTAATGGCTTAATATCTTTCTTGTATTATGGTGTCAAGAACTGCACACAATATTCAAGCTGAGGCTGCCCCAGTGCAGAGCAGAATGGGACAATCCCCTCCCTCATCTGGCTGGTGGTGCCTGATGCCCCCCAGGACATGGTTGACTCTCCTGGCTGCCAGGGCACTGCTGACTCATGTTCAGATTGCCATCAGCCAGGACCCCCTGGTCCTTTCCATGGCAATGCCTTCCAGCATTTCATTCCCCAGTCTGTACATACATCTGGGGTTTCCGCATCCCAGGTGCAGGATCTGGCATTTGCCCTTGTTGAATTTCATATGGTTGATGATTGGCCAGTCCTCTTAATTTGCAGAGGTCTCTGAAGGACTATCCTATGTTCGAGGGAGGCAACAGCTCCTTTGAGTTTTATGTTATTTGCCAACTTGCTTAGTATCCCTTCCAGTTCTGTGTTCAAGTCATTCATGAAGATGTTGAAGAGAACAGGGGCTAAGGTAGAGCCCTGTGGAACCCCACCAGTGACAAGTCACCAGTCTGGTGTCACCTCACTCACTATTACCCTTTGTGCCTGTCATGTGAGCCAATTGTTCACCCACTGCATGATATGTTTATCCAGCTGCATGCTGAACATTTTTTCCAGAACAATACTGTGAGAGACACAGAAATCTAAAAAGATGACATCAGCTGGCTTCTCTTGACCAGCTAGATGGGTTTCCCTGTCAGAGAAGGAAATCAGGTTGTAAGTAGGACTTCCCTCTCATGAAGCTGTGCTGGCTGTGACCAATGACTGACTTTCTTTCAGGTGTTTTTCAATAACTCCCAGAATAATCTCCTCCTTATTTTTACCAGGCACTGAAGTGAGATTGACAGGCCTGTAGTTTCTGGGGTCCTTCTCATTCTTCTTAAAAATTGGGACAACATTCACTAGATTCCAGTCAGCTGGGATCTCTCTGGATTCCCAAGACTGCTGAAAAATCATTGGGAGAGGTTTTGCAATGACATCAGCCAGCTCTATGAGGAGTGCTGAATTTGAAAGTTGTTCAAAGTTAGAAGCAGTAGAGTATAGCCACTATCTTTCTAGAAGAAAAGAGTTGAAAAAAGAGAGTTCCTTCAAGGAGTAACCACTGAAAAATACAGTTAGACACAGAAATAAACATAAATACACATATATGCATGACTATGCCTATTTCAGATACAGTTAACTTTGTTGATGATCATGTGGTTATTTCATGAGGGACAATTTTAGTCATATCTGCAAAAATAAAATCTAAACTATAAAGTTGTGCTCAAAGATATGGATGGAAGATTTGTGATGGTTGATAGCTGTTAAGCTACGTGTAACGCCTTAATCTATACTGACATACTTTGATATATCAGCTTCCCTTTTGAATTTCTCAAACCTTGTAATGTTATTAATTCTTAAAGAGCTTGAATTTTCCCCTAATTTATCTGTTATTGTAAAAGTCAAAATTCATCTGATCACTTGATGATATGCACACATGAACTAGCCATCCTTATCTGAAAAGAAATAAGACAATTACGTTATGTCATCCCTTAACACTTACATCCATAAAACTGATATCTCTTTATGGTCAGAAACATGTCTTTGCATTTACATTTTTGTGACAGAAATTCCACATTTCCTGCACAACTTTCCTCATGTATATATTTACTTATTGCATAATTATGAGCACTTCTGATGCTATATTTTTTTTAAATTTTGAAATAATTCCTTCCACCTAATTTCCTTGAAATAACTTTTTTATTTCAAAATCAAGAAATTATTTTCATACTTGTAAGAGTTTTGTTTTTGTTTTTAAATACAACCGTTCTGGAAATAAAATATGTATTTTCTCTGGAGATAGCAATCCCTGAAAAGCCTTCTGAAGAATCCTTCTGAAGAAAGCTTAAATGCCTCAAACTGTGTTGCCTCAAACTAAAGCTTCAGGAACATGGGGCCAAAACTGTACAAAATTATGGTAATTTTGGTTTAATAACACTATTTGAGACTTTTCCCTAAAAAAGATTAATGACATATCAAAGGACTTTCATGTAATTACATGTTTTATTATCCCTGCAAAAGTAAAGTAAAAGGGTCTGAATGTAAATAG
>JAOXXN010000001.1:78008888-78021252 GCA_026770055.1 Myrmophylax atrothorax
CAGATGTTCAGCTTTTCCATAAAAAGGCTACAGTTAACCTGTTTGTACCTCAGATTACATCTTTGTAAAATGAAGGCTGTTAAGGTTTCTCCACTTTGCAATAATTCCTTTCTGCAAAGCTAAGTTACTTAACAACTGAAAAATATGCTGAGATCCTGCTGTAGAAGATGCTATGATATGGAAGCTGTAAAATGATATTACAATGCTTACAATTGCAGAGAACTGGGAATGAGAACAGAATCAGCAGTTTGGGTGACAGGTCATTTGCAAACAAAATGTGAGGGAGGATGAGGTCTCTGGGGAGTAATTTAGGTCATTGTCTGAAGATTTATACCTGCTGGTGAAGCCAGTTGAATAGGTTTGTTCAATACAGAAATAGGAGTTGATCTATTATATGACTTTTTAAAATTGTTTGAAGTCTTTATTTCAGAGAGAGATGTTATCTGGTTAATGTACATGCTGCTGTAGCAGGATGGGGCTGTGCATTTGGAATATGCCAGTTTAGGGCAATTACATCATTATTGTGACAAATTCTTGTGACAGGCACGTTATTGCGGCATCATTAATAATGCTTGTTACAATAATGTATTTTGCTTTTGTGTGAGCCATAGATTTGGAACTGGATGTCATGCTAGGGCTGCTGTAGAAGACAAGAATCAAACCAATACAAAGTCCTGAAAAGATGACTCATGATTTACTCTGTCTTAGAATGCTTACATTCTTACAGGTATTGGCAGATTTTCATGATCATTCTAACGGTTCTGAAGCACTTTTCAAATGATTTTAATGGTCTGATATAAAATATTTTAACAGGAGTTTTTCCTCCTGTCATGCAATATTATTTCTCCAGCTGTAGGTAACCATGTAAAACTAGAGATAAACCTTGTCTTTTGCTTTGTAGATTTCAATGTTTAACATTGTATGAAAAACTCTGTCTATATAATTGTGCAGAAAGTACATCTTACTGTTAATATGAACGCTGTAAAAATGCCTGTCTTATTCATGCACAGCTCAGTTTTATATTAAAGAACCTGACTTTCTCATAAAGGGGATTTGTGGAACTAAACTTCTCACTAATTCTCACTGTATCACTGCTCTCAGGAGAGATGCAGCTGCCACTCTGAAGCATAAATGCTGCATGACAATCCTCAGAAGAGAATTTAAAATATTATGTAAAAGTGAAAGAAATACCTTTTCAATTGCTTGGCAGAGTTCTTTGTGTCTGTCCTGTCAGTGGAAAGTCTCTCTTTCCCTTTCTATCAAACTTTTGTCCAGTTTGGTTGAAAGGAGTTCTCTTGGATAGATAAGGAATAGTGTAAAGTGAATAGTAGAGAATAAGAAATTGGAAAAGCATACAAGCTCATCCATATCCAATAAAATAAGTGGAATATAAAGATTGGATCAGATTAGAATTCATAGATTAAATGATTGCATAGAAGAAAGTGAATTGTAATCTTCATTTTTACTTCTAGGCCAGGAAAGTGGAATATTTTATGATAATTAAGATATCATTGAAATACTAAAGGACAACACCAGAAGCTTGGAATACTGTTGAGAAGAACACCTACGAACCAAAAAATGGTAGCTGGCATCTTTTTGTGACTTTTTTTTTCCTAGCTCATACAAAAGTGCATGCAACCTACTAGAAAACAGATGTTCAGGGATCTTCAAGTGATGGGGAAAAATTCTATTAGTATGAATGGAGAGGAAATATGAACACAAGGGTACAAAATAGCAAGAGAATGAGAGCTATGAAAGTGCCTGACACATGTAATAACAGGCCATCAAGATCCTGGCACACACCTACCTGAAGCTCCTCAGGACAACTAGAATCAGAGATGGTGAATAAATCCTATTGACTCATAATCATGGGACATTTGGCTCCTGACGCATCAATGATGGTCATCCACAACTGATATCCTCCTAATAAGAACCCTGTAAGGGAGGGATAGATTTGAAACCCGGTGCTGCGGGTGCAAGCCATCCTGGACAGCCTCCCTGGATACAGATATTGATGCCTGCCTACTGCCAGACTACTTACATGCATTTTGGTGCTCATTTATATTAAAATGTTAGTATTATGGGCTTAGTTGTGTTTTAAAATAAATTAGAATTTCCATTCTATGAGATAGTGCACCTGAGATACTGCATCAACCTTCATCAATGCCATAGACATAAGGACAAGGAAGCGCACACGTCCCCACCTGTACCATGCCATTTCCCCCCAAGCAGCTGGTGGCTTCCCACAGTTGTGGACAATAGGAGCTCTGAATCACCTGTCCCGTATGTCTGAAATGGAAGTGGAAATTAAATTTTCTGATTTGTGATCCATTGGCTGTTTCTTTTGGTTTGTGTAGTTTTATGGGGGAAATATGTTGGGAGTTTTCTTTATTGTCCATTTTACATTGAAAATCTTTATATATACCTACAGATTAAAACATAGGCATCTCTATATTTGTGCATATAGAAAGTGTACCTGTATCTTTCTTATGGGAAGGAAATGGGGAATCAGTTGGAGGCTGCTCTGAGGTCTTCTGGTTGTGACACTTTGAAAACACGTAAACGAGCCCATTACAGAGCAGTATGAAAACATGCTTGGTGTGAGCCTAGGGCCACATCCTGGCATCAGTGAGGTGGGACAGGAGACAGAGGTCTGTCTGGGGCACATGACCTCCATGCGGACCTCAGGACGAGATCATTTGTTTTCAAGTGCACAGATAGAATGTTCTGTGCTCTGCCTCTTAGGATTTTCACGAATAAAGAAATCATTTCACTTTCTTACCTTTTTTCTTCTAGAAAATATCCATTGGCCATCTCTGGATTCACATAAGGATGAAAATTTTTCCTATTGATTATTTATTGATTTAAATATTTTCATATATTGCATCAAACACAGGACACAATTTATTAAAGATTGTTTCCAATAATTCATTTTAAGGATTTTTTTAAAAAAACCTCTCAAATTCTCAGAAATCCATAAATATAAATTACTGACAATAATACCAATATCTTAATTATATCTTGGTAACTTCTCCAAATTGTGTTAGCCAGGTATATAAGCAAATTTCAAAGATTCAAATGTCTCTGTGTTAGGCTATGTCACGACAACAGTCACAGGACTCTGTTAATTCCTGCTTAGCAGAATTCATTTGCTCACTATGTACTATTCTTTTTATTATTATTTGAGTCAATAAGATTGCTAATCAGGTAATATAAAGCAACTAATGCACAGGAAGAGACTAATGTCTAGAAGAGACTCAGAGCCTTACATTCATTGAGAATCTGTGGTGTTCTTTCCTTTCTCTCTGGTCTGATTTTTCAAGCCACACCTCTCCCAGAAATGTCAATGCATAGAAAGGAACTGCATAAAAGTCTCACTTTGAAATGCCAAATGTGACATCCTTGTGTTGCTCAAATGTTGAGAAAAGATACTGGTGCAACATAGGAAGAGCACTATAAAAACTAAAAAGGCCTGTCATGGTAAATATTAGTTGTATTGCAACACATCACTAGGAGATGTTGAAGTAACATCGTGACAAGTGCAGTGCACAGCTCACTGGATTAGACTGGTCTATGCCAAATGGAAGGCTTCCTTGCACCAGTCTGTCACCCAAGGACAAAAAGAGTGCAAAGGAGTTTTGAATTTACTTTGAAACAAAGTCATTCCCCAGCGCTGAATCCTGATTCAAATCCTATACAATTCATGTTTAAGGTTCCTCTCATGCACGGGGATTTACTGACTTGTGATGCATAAGGTACCAAAAAGTCTCATATTTTGACTCAATTATGTCTTAAAAACCATAAAATCAGGCCACTTAATCACATTAGGAATGCCTGATCACTCAGTTTTAATTAACCTGTATGGTCTACAAAGCTGATGTCTTGTATTGCTGCGGCACCAAAGCTGGGGTGTCTCAGTTCTTGTATGATCTTGGAACAATTTTTCCCTTACTGCTGATCAACATTTTTGTATTTACTGTTTGACGTTTACTAAATGCCTCAATAGATGTGCAGGTCTTCTTCACAGACCATTTGTTTGTGGGTCAAATATTAAAAGACATAGATTTAGGATCAAAAGATTGGATGTCACAGAAGGGCTGTTTTTTTCTTTAATGCCTATGCAAAGAGTCTTGGGCATAACTCAGCTGTAAGCAGGGAATGGTGAAGTTCAGTGAAATGCAAATCATCCTAGCAGACTATGAGTGTTGTAACTGACCCCATGTCTAACAGGCTTATGCCATCTTCAGTTATTCTATCTGTGTTTCTGTTACAGTTCATAAAAATGCTTTGTCTGTTTTATATTGAACTAGAGGTTATCCATTTTTTGTTTGTCCAATGCAAAATAATTTCAGTTAAACAATACTATTTCCAGTATTGAACCCTGGGGGACACCACTAGTAAGAAACCTCCAACTAGACCCTGTGCTACTGATGACGACCCTTTGGGATCTGCTTTGCAGCCAGTTCTCAGTTCACCTCACTGCTTCTCCAGTTAATGCTTCCTGAGTTTGCCTCTCAGGATATAGTAAGAGATAGTGTCAAAAGCTTTGCAGAAGTTGAGGTAGACAATCCCCACTGCTCTCTCTTCATTGGTCCAAGTAGTTTTTTCATTGTAGAAAGCAATCAGGTTGTTCAAATATGATTTCCCTTTAATGAATCCATGCTCGCTACCCCTGATCACCTTCTTGTCATCCATGTGAACAGAGATGGCCTCCAGAACGAGACAATCCATCACCTTTCCAGGGACTGATGTGAAGATGACAGGCTGGTAGTTCCCTGAATCTTACTTCTTGCCCTTTTTGAACATTGGGGTGACATTTGCTTTCCTTGAGTCCTGAAACACCTGTCATTATCACCATGGCCTTTCAAAGATGATCATGAGCAGCATAGCTATGGTGTTCACCAGCTCTTTCAGCACTCATGGATGCATCCTGTCAGGGCCCCTGTACTTGTGGATGTCAAGTTTTCTTAGGTGATCTCTAATCCAGTCCTTCTTGACCAAGGGAAAGTCTTCCTTCCAACATTCCTTTACCCTGCTTTCTTGGGTCAAGAACTTTGGAGGGCTGATCTTCTTGGTGAAGACCAATGGAAAGAAGGCATCCTTTGAAACCAGTCTCTTACAATCGTATTTTTTGTTCCATGTCTTATCCATGCAAATAAAATGCTATGTGTTCTGAACTACAAATAAAATGTCCCCTGGGATTCACAGAATATTGAAGTCACACATCTAGAAATCTGTACCTTATTGCTGTGTTATTATGCTTACTCCTTTTCTCTGTTAGTGTGATGAGAATGGCTCTAGACACGGCACCTCATAGTATGTTTCTAAAAGGTCAGCAATGCTCTTGGTAGTGTAGTGTCTGGAAACTATGTCTGTCAGTTGTCCTTACTTCAATGAAGTGTGGTGGTGCAAAGCAGAGCTTGCATGGGAAAATGACCATCAGAGCAGTTTTCACTTTTCATTTTGCAAGCCACATTCCCTGAGTAACACAATGTTTTCTGTCACTTATGTGTGACATTTTGAAATAAGGACTTCTGTTATCAAAAAGGAAGTCCCTGAAGTTCAGCTGTCCTTCTGCCCTTGTCACATACTTGGTAAAGTCATACTGGTTAGGTTTTTATGCCTTTCTTGTCTCCAGTGTCAGAATGTGAGGGAAATGACCTAATACTGAGCTAATTTCTTCACCTCTGGTAAATGTACTTAAAGAAAATACACATAATTAGCCATTTTTACGTAATGACATCACAGAATCACAGAGTATTCTGAGTTGGAAGGGACTCACAAGGATCATTGAGCCCTACTCTGAAGTGAATGGCCCATACAGGGATCAAACCCACAACCTTGGTGTTATTAGCACCACACTCTAACCAGCTGTACAAATCTCAGGACATTCAGTTGTGACTCCCTTGGCTGCACCTACCTCATATGCTTGAAAAGAGTACACTACTAATTAGCTAAGTCAGTACTTTTCTGTGAATGCAGACCAACTATATAAAAATTAGATGATGTTTTTTTCTCAAATATTTATGTTTAATTTTGAGTGCAGACTTTCTAATCTCATAGATAAGACCTGAACCAAAGCCCACTGAAGGGATTTTAAAAAATGTTATTGAGTTTTATGTCAGCCTTATAACACACATTTTACCAGCAGATATAGGTAAATATATCAAGCAAAGCTTGCATGTAAGCAACAAGCTTCTAAGCATTAGATACAAAGGCATTTGGGGAAAGAAACAGTAGTCACACCCAGTAAACACACAACGGGTCTCAGACTACAAATATACAGCTTGCTCAGTGTCTGAAGGGTAAAGAGTTTAGCATGTTTTTGTGTGTATGTATAGTTAGAAATCAAAACATCAAATTCAGTGATTTGAAGTCTTATGAGGCAAGCAAAGCAGTTGTATCTAGTCTACTGAGACCCTAGAAAGGGATGAAAGAAAACCAAGGGTCCCACTGCATGTCACATTGACTCATGAACCCTCTTTCAGACTGAGGTTGAGACATTTTCTGTGGAACAGGCCACAGTACCCAGTGTTTTCGTTCTTCTGTGGGGTCTACTGATTCTGATTTGAACTTCTACACACAGTTATAATGTGAATAAAACTCATTCATTATCTAATTTTCTGACAGTAGTAGCAATACTAAAACTGAATAAACTTTGAATGTAACCAATACTTTATAGTTGTTATAATTTGCAGATAATTGCTGGCTGTGATGCTGGTAATGATGAAATCCATATAGCTTTTTTGCACTCATTATATTAAATACTTTTTAATGACAACTCACTTTTCTTTATGTATATCTTTGTCATTATACATTATAACTGGTTCCAATAACCAGTTAGCCTTCCTATGCTAGTAAGTCAGGAAATAAAGATCCAGAGAAGTCTTCAAAGAGAGGCAGAGTGTAGATTCAGAACCCACAATTTGCAAAGGAATTTAGTATGTATGGTTTATTTGTTTAATGTTGTGACAACATTTACTGCAATGTTTATTTACCTCAAAAGAGTTTTCACAACAGTGTCTTAATGTGATATGAATGGGGGAAAGCACTAAATAATTAATAGAATTATTACTAGTAGTAAATCACTCAGAGGCTTCTCAACAGAGGGGGTGGTTGCCTTTATTTCAAACAGTTCTTTACATCTTTTTAGAACATAAGACTGAGTACACAAACTAACATACTGCATGTTAATGACTAAACCCACTTGCATAGACTATGAACAAGTTTTTTTCTTTTCAGATGCTTAATTTTTAAAATGAGTTTTTAGAAAGCTAGATGATGATCTAAGAACAGTGTAGTAGAAGAGCCTAAAACCTCCGAGTTAAACATAAAACAGCAGAAATCTGTTGTGTTGAATTTGCTTCATTGCTTTATATGTCTCCGAACTCATTTTTTTTATAATTAATTTCAATTCAAAATTTGCAATATTCAGAAAAAAAGCTGAGAATCCAAATTCACATTTCCCATTCAGAAGGAGGGAGACAGATTATCAAAAATGCAAAAGGAAAAATTAAAAGGCTGGAACATAATTTTTTAACACAAGTTAGTGTTACTCATCCTCCACAAATACAATATCACCCTGAAAAACATGAAAGTTAAAAACTTGTCTTAGATGAGGGCATGCACACGTTCGGTCAAGTAGTCTTGGGACATACTTGGTAACATCATATGGCTGTCCAATGTCACCAAATAGCCATGTTTAAGTATTTGAATGTCTCCATTTTCAATACAGAAAAAGACAAGGAAGATGAATAGCTTCCAAGGGCATTGGCCAAAGCCTAGTTTTCTTCTCATTCCATAAGCTTTTGGGGATTTCATGTTTTTCTTCTCAGAGTCTGTCTGAAAATAGTAGTGTACCAGAGATTTCCATGAAGGACATATTTGAATCTAAACCTTGACTTTGATTTTTCAAATTTTATCTTTACTGTGATTTTGCTCTCGATAGGTGGGAATATATTTCTGAGGGGAAAAAAGCCACTTATAAGTACTGAAAAGGGATATAGCAACAATTTTACAGTGTAGTTGCTAACAACTTTTGACCTGGAAAATTTACCTAAACCCACAATGCTCCTATGAATAGCTTCAGTTTAGGTAAACTAGCCTTACTTTCAAGGAGCAGCTATAAAATATTTGCATCGACCATTTTCATTCAGTGCCTGAGCAGTGTTCTGTTGGATATCTGCTAATAGCTGTTCTTTCCTGTTGCAGGACATTCATGGTTGAGTGATGCTGAATGACCACATGGCTGAACAGTCCTAACTGTTTTCCAGTGCAGTGAAATAAAACAAGGTTAAAATGGGAGAGTCAAGGTGGCACAGTAATTCAAAAATTATGACATTTTAAAGACAGTCTCCCCATTCACAGGCCTTAGCAGGGTAATTTGGGCATATATATGATGCAGAGAATGTATGATCATTTATGGAGTTTGCACATAAGTCTCCTATAGTTAAAAAATACTCTTATCACCTGAGTTTAGGCTTCCAGGTTGCTACTGCCTCAGATAAGGATTCGCAATGAAATGTGCAATTTTGTGTTTGAGTGAAAAAAGCCCAAGTTATTTAACACATATAGAGAATGAGGACAGGCTATGCTGCTGCAGAAAGAAGGAACAGAACTCTTCAGTAGGACTTTCTTCCCTTATACTTGGCAATTTCTACATCAACATAAATTCAATGATTCCAGTTTCTTATTTATAGTGATCAAAATGAGAGAAGGTGCTGGTTGCTTCTGATATGGAAAGTCTCAATATTGTTAATGTTTTCTTTCACTGCTTTTTAATTGATAGCTGCATGGATGCTTGAATACCTTACAGGCCTGTTTAATTTCATCTCTTTGTCTGATGGAATTTTAGGATTTAGAGAAAAGCAACATCATATGAGTTTCAAAAGGATTTAAAAATCATCCATCTCTGTCTTTACCATAGATAGAGAAGCTCCTTAGAAGCGTGGGTGTCTGTCATGTAGGCACAGAAAGAAAAAAGTGAGTACAAAGTGGCGATTATTTCTTTTTAGTGCTTTGAAGCTCTCACTGCTAGTAACATACAGGCTTCCTCTTGTTGTTAGCATGTCTGCCTTTTTTCTTTAAACAGTTTGTTTTGCAGAAATAGATCTAGGCTCATAGTGCATTTCTTAATAGCCTTTCATTTTCAATACATATTAACACCATGTCAGACAGAGTATTATGTCACTTTTAATACCGCAAAGTATTTATGCAGAAATTATGAATCAGAGGAAATGAGGTTGTAGGATTTGATGCTTATATCAGGAAATCTAGTGCTTCATTAGGCAATACTTCCAACACAGGTGTTTTTCACAGCTCTTCGATTGTTTCTCTTGGTTGACAGTGAAATGCTATAGTTTTCTATATAATAAAAATCTAGAATGGAAGTCAACTGGGCACTTGACTTCCCATGGATAAGCACGATAGACAGCTGAGGCTATAGAGATAAACAGAAACTGAACACCTAACCCAAGCAACAGAAGGTGGCACATGCTGAAGCAATTGTGGAAACTGGTATGAACTTCAGAGCTCCAGTTGTTTACAAGGGTCAATAAGGAGCTGGAAAGGGCAGGAACACTTCAGTATTCAGGGAATGAATACATCAATTCAAGTATGAACAAGCCGATATTCTTAAAGTTTTCCAGGTTGAATTGCGTTGTTATCTGTTCCATATAGGAAATGTATACTCCTCTGCATCTGCCACTTGGGAAATGAAATAGCGACAGAAAAGGCAGCACATTTCATTGAAGCATGAGAATTAAAGTCAGATGTTCCAGCATTCTCTCAGACTGGTTTACCCCTACAAATCTGTGCAAATCATTACCATTTCATATATCAGTGAACCCACCAGTCCGTAAAGACTGCAGTATTTTCCCATTTCACAAAGATGTTGCATGTATTCATTTGTACATGTAATATATTATTACAGATGGTGCAGCTACTATCATTGCTTAAAAATGGTATTTAGCTTTGATAAAGAAAAACCTTTCTGACCAAATTCCCGGAGAAATTTTAAGTTCTTGATTTTCTTTTACTGCTTTGATGTTTCAGTGTCTTTTCTAAAGAATTAAAATGTTATTAACAATAAAATATACCTTCATCAGTCTGGAATACTACCAACAGTCATCATTTGTTCGTAATGATCTCATGGACTACGTTTTTTCTATTTTAAATGAATGCAAAGTTGATGTGTTCTCTCTGAGCAAAACAGAATAACTCATTATGGCTGCAAAAAAACTGATTTCCATTTCTTTATGCAAAGCCAAATCTCCTTCTGAACATGTTAGTTCCTCTACAGCCCTCCCAGGATGCCTTAAGTTTACCAATACAGAGCAATATGTGTCTCATATTGTGCTTTGGATTTTAATAAGCACATTTCTGATGATTAACAGGATACACATAATAATTAGGAGAGTGTAATAAATTAAAATTTAATATTATAGAATTTATAAAGCTTCAAAAAACAAACATAATATCTCCTAATTAATTGCCAGTTGTATTAAATCTTAATTGCAATAACATATCTATATTACGCGCTTTTATTTCTTCTCTGCAGCCAAAAGCCAGTGGACACAGAAAGTAATTTCAATTCCGTTTTGTGCATCCATGATAACCCATGTATCCCCATTATCATGTATACTGCTGCCACAGGACTATTATACCTTCCTGTGATGTGTCTCCTATTGACCACTGCCTGAAATGAGGATCTGGCCTCCATGAGCCTCAGGTCATACACATGTTCATGAGGAAAACAAAAGAGAGTTCCCTAGTCTGTTTATTTCTTACATTAGGTAATCCTGTAGTCATAAGACAACAGTAGACTTACCCAAGGGAAAATTGCAGACATCCAAATGGAACTTAAGTGAAACTGTAGTTGGTACCTCTTCACTATTTTTATTAGAATTACACTGGCATGAGAATTAGCACCTCTCCGATTTGAATCTTTTCACATATTTCCAAGACAAGATCATGTAATGTATTCTGAATTCTATACTTGTTTTAAGTTTTGATATTGAGCCAAGTAATTGAGAGTGAAATGGCTGTAACAAGAATTATTAAGGAAAAAAAAAGCAGAAGAGAAAGTACTAATAGTTTATGTAGTGACTAAAGGTACTATAGGACATGGCCTGATGTTGTTCAAGTTGTGGCAAAGCTGTATCATTTATTGAATGCAAGTACAACAATTTATAATACTTGGCAGAGGGGTATACAAACTAGAGGGTGAGGAGAACAAATAAAACCTTCTATCATACAACTAAAGACTTTTCAAACTATTCAAACACTTCACAAACCATTTTTTGACATGCTTGTTGCCATGAGTAAACTGACTAATATAGTCCATATAGGAACTAAAACAAACAGTTCTTTTGCTTCAGGATTGCTTCTGGTCCCAGGAAAAAGTGGCACTGCCTCAGACTGGCAGAGTCAGCAGTTCTTCCTCACTCTTGCTCAGATTCCAGGGTTTCTTGGTGAGTTCTGGGGTCATCTCTGTGGCTTCTCGCTGAACACCTACTCCTACAAGTTTATGATTATTTTATGGTATTTTTATCCTGAAATTATACAAGCACTATTGTCCTATATGCAAAAGTAAAATAACAAGACTGAAAATTATTCTGATAAAGAGATATTTACAAGAGCTGAGGTATCTTTTGTTTCATTCTATTACTGTTAGATTGGTGGACCCAATTGCTAAAGTAATTTGCAAGGTGTTTGATATCCACATCTTTGCCCAGTTAAAGGTTACATATGTCATTTAGAAATTTGAATTATACCAGAAATCTATTTATTAAAAAGAACCTGAAGCAAACCAAAACAACAAACTCAAAAGACAGAAACAAATGAAAATCCCAACCCCCTAAAAACAACACACAAAATAAAGGTTTTGAATACATGTTAATATTTGGTCATTAGAAATGGGAAGATACAGACTTGTGAAATCAAAGTTAAAGAGATTTATATATACAATAAGAACTCACTACCTATGATGACTTTATTTATACTTCCTTTTTGAACCTGCAGTAATATAAAAACAAATAACTGTGCAGACAATTTATGAAAAGTTTGGATTCACTGATTCGCCAGAGAATTATTCTAGTATTGTGTCAGTGTAACATGGTGTTGAGGAAGATTCAACATTTACATTTTAGGTGTAATCAGGCAGTTAGATATACAAATTAGATAAATTTTGTAAGTAATTATTGTGGATGTAAAAGCACGTTCACAGTTTGGGAACAGAAGGTAGCCCATACCTAAATATCTGTCTCTGCCTTCTGTATTTACACCCAAACCAAGGACTGGATGATAGTTTGCAATTGCAAGATTGTAAATCTGTTTTAAAAACTATGACTTTGGCCAAGTGATC
>JAOXXN010000001.1:78038723-78056002 GCA_026770055.1 Myrmophylax atrothorax
AAATTGTAACTCTGACTCATAATCTCTTCTGTGTGGAGTTCCTTTCTCCTGCTGGTTTACCTCTAAACCAGTACACTAGATTTTACACACAGTATTATCTGACAATTACCTTTCTATTCTTTTTATTATAACTTAAATAATAAGTTCCTGGTCTAAGGCTTTAGAAGATTATTACTCTCTGCTGTCTCTGTTTTTGTGGGGTTTTATAGTCAGTCAACAGTAACAACGCCCATCACTACAGATAGTGTCCATCCTGTCAAAACAGAATTAGTAACAGTATTTTTTTCTTTCAAAACTACATTTTGACAGAAAAGACTCTAATTTATAACTAATATTACTTTAGTTTTTTTTAGAGCTGAAAATGAAGATTTCATTAAAATGTCATTTCAGGGATTCTGGGTTGTTTGAAGTGGATATTATGGAAAAAAGGCCAACTTATCTATTTCCCTTTTTTTCAGCCTTTGGGAAATGAGACCTTTACAAAAAGGAAGGAGAAAGTAACATCTTACCTTTAAAAATGAATTTGTTTCACTTTGGTAAGCAGCATTTTTGCTTTTAAATGTTTATTTCACTTCAAAACATGACCTTGCTACTTCAGATCCAAAGAAAGATTTTAGCACTCCACTGTTTTAACACAGTTAAGCTGGAAGGCAGTCAAGGGATGTGAGGAAACCATTTGTTGCACATTTAATGGTGTGAAGTATCCACCAGGGAAAACTTGAAAGATTTTTCTGTTTCCTCACAAAAGTGTCCATGAGAGAAATTCCAGTTTCCTGAGTAGTTCTCTGATTAGATTTTCACAACTCTGTCCTATGTCAGACAATTGGCAAGAAAACAAAGATCAGGCTTTTGTTGATATTTATGAATATTGCACCTTTATCATCATCCCATTGGTGACGTCTCCTGGATTCGCTATGAGGGAAACTTCACAATTGCTGAGCTTATCTTCAGGCACCAGTCCTGTGGTGCTCTGTAACTGCATAAGGCTGAAGATAATCTGCTGCTTAACTCTGTTCCTATGGGGATCTTAAGCACTGCAGTGGCTTAGAGCCAACTCTGTGGAGCTCAGGCACTCTGTGGGTCACAAGCTGCTGTGTATCTGAACCATCACTTACCCACCAGCTTCTCAAAGCTCCCCTTGGACCTCCATCACACAGGAGTCTACACTAGCAGACTCTTCTGTGGCTCAGGGTTAAGATGAGGAATATCTTTCCAGGAATCTCAATCTAGCTCTTCCTTAGAAAATAAATATAAAGCTAAACAAAACCCTGTTTAGAGGAAGCTTTGAAGGGATGCTATGCTATAGCTTCACTGCACAGTTGTCGACTCACTGAGGAGTTGAATTAATAGCACAATGCTCCCTTAAGCAATATAACCTACTTATTTTTTGAGAGAATTCCTGGAACTGAAGGAGCAGATTTATTTATTTGTAACCCACAGTGAATCAGATATCATATACTAGAGCTGACCTTCCATTCTGAAGCTGGTTTAGTATTTGCTTTCAGTTAAATACAGAAAAGCCTCCAAAGAATCCCATGAGTCACTCTTTTTGAGACTTGTGATCTGTTACTTGTGTTCATACTACCATATCTGTCTATATCCTAAAGTCAATCTTATGCCTAGTTTTCCTTAATAGTCTCTTCTCATAAATACAATGTCCATCACGAAAAAGAGAGGAGTATTATTATTACTAAAATAAAGGCACTAGTTAAGTGGCTTTTTATGAAACTTATATTTTATTGCTGTAAGCACTGTTTAACTATAACAAAACTGTCATGCAAGCTTTTCTGCTCATAAATAGTACTTATATCACCACCATGGACATCATATTAAAGGAAATAAATGAGGGACTTTTTTCTAGCTCAGGCACTAGAAACAGATGTATGGATTTGCATGCTCAAGAGGCTTTTGTGCATTGTAATGACAAAGAAAGTATTCTTGTATCCATCTGTAAAATATATTCTAAAATGAAATTCCAAAGATTGAGTCTTAATGCTAAGGCATTAAGGGAAAACTAACAGTTTATTGAGTGGTAATAGATATTTTTCTTCTATAAATGTAAGCATAAATTATTTCAGTGTTTAGACAGAGCAGTATGTACTAAAGTGTGGAAGTGTTGGGTTTGCTATGTCTTTAGCACATTTTCTAATTAATTCATTAATGCATCAGCCCTCAAAAATTAAATGACACTTCACTGCAGTAGTCTGAAAAAATCCTCATAATATTTTAATCTACAATATTTTCAGCAACCTGCTTGAGGTTTTCAGCAAAAAAGTTTCTGTGATGGACTTATCTTTTGAAAAAATCACACCAAGTCATAGCATATGTCATGCAGAACAAAATTCAATATTTTGGTCAATAACATGGAAGCAACATAAAAATGTATGATCTTCCACACCAGGTCAATTCAAATCCAGTCTCCTGTGTGAAAATATCCTGTGCAAGACGTGAACAGAAAGTTCATATGAAGAGGGAGATCCAGTGGCACTTTCTCTGCCTTCTACTACTCAAAAGTTTAAACAGTTTTGGAACAAAAAAAAATGAATTTTTTTTATATCATCTCTTAAAAAGAGCCAAAACAATAAGAGAGACAAAGACATAGGGTGATAATTTTTCTCTTTAAGATGTTGAGTCTTAAGGTGGCGTGTTTTGTGCTGAGACACAGTGGTGTTCCATTTACCAGGGGAATTTTTTTCCTTTTATATCAAAGGAGAAGACTGACTAGTTTGCACTAATCAGATGAGTAGAGAGAATTATGCTGTTATCAACTGAAATGAAGTGCCATTCCACAAAAAAAAAAAAGTGGTTGAGCATTATTTTTATCCTTCTTCATCCTACCTGCCTACCTCTTGGCTGAGATCATTATCTGGTGTACTGCAGTGCTGATGTGCCATCACTCTGGAAATTCTCAAGGAAGAGTGAAATCCCTCAGGAGAAAGATAATGGTCACCATAACTGCAATGTTTACGGCTGTTTCTCAGATTCAATAACATCAGACGGCTGTGTGTGAGGTAAGTGATGCAGTCCAGTGTCACTGGGGAGCCACAGGACATAGCAATGACTTCTGAAAAGTCCCGCTGGGCTGGCTGTTAGTTCCCTAACAAAATAATGCTACTGCTCAACAGCACCTAAGGGTCTCCTTTTCTATTGAAATGCAGAAAGAGAAAACAAAGAAGTGAAGGACCTGCATTCTGTATTTTATAGTGTTTGTGTAGTTCTAACACAAGATAGCTCTACTGAAGAGAAAGGATAAAGAAGTTAATGAGACTGATAGGCAAAAAAGTGAGATTGTAGCAAGCACTGAGCCAGAGGCTGTAATCCATTAGCTGATTTCTCAACTTCAGTCCCCTACATTACATCTGCCAGTAGTGGTGAAAGATGTACAGACGAAAATTCCCCATTGCAAAACTACAAGTCTATGAAACTCTAACCATAAATACTTTAAAAGGAAAGGATCTGCTCTATTATAGATTCCATCACCTTGATAATAGGCAGCCTTTCAATGGTATCCACTTTATAAATAGAAGATCCTTGGAACAGAGATATGTGAATGCAGTTGTCTGATGCAATAAAGCTTAAACTAGTCTCCAGTATTTTATTAAGGAATCATTAGACTGAATTGCTTCAGGTAAAATATTTCTCCATTGATGTTAACAGCAAAACTCCCTCTGACTTCAGAGAGCAACAAATAAAACCTTTTCAAGACAGTTATTTAGTTGCTGAATGGCTAAAAGGTAAGGAATTAATTTTGATTAAATGGAAATCCATATCTATCTCACAAACATAACCGGAGAAGAGATTCTATTGATTTTTACCTCATTTGTTATATTTACTGATATGAATTAAACTAAGAACCAGTCTTTGAGAGTCCTTTTCTATTTTCTGGAATATCTACCCAAGATTATTTTAATTGTATTTTGGAACAGGTGATTTTAAGAAAAAAGAAAGATAGTCTTCCTACAAATAACCAGGTAAGTAACCCAACTTGTTTTGCAACAAACAGAAAAATCCTAGAATGCTGCAATGAGCAGGGGTCAGGAAGAGTCTTTTGCCAAGTGTATCTGACTCATAATTAGAATTTTGAGAGATATGTCTATCTGCAATAGTCAGTGAGTTGCCCCAGTGCTCGCTGGGCCTAGTCTGAGTACAGAGATGTCGTCTGTTTTATGAATTCTATCTGATACATTGCTGTCTGTTTACTGTATTTATCCGACTCTTTAAAATAATTAAAATAAAATTTTAAACGGAGCATTGTAAAAATAAAGAGGTAAACAACAGGCTATCAGCATAAATTTTCAAGCAAATAAAACTTCTTGTAAGTAAACAACAAAATTATACAGATTACAGGATTTGAGAGTATTGAGGCATTTTAACTTTGTGTACTTTTGTTGTGAAAAGATATGAATTGCCCACAAAGTCCTTGAAATGACCTGGTGACAATTACGAATGCAGATGACAAAGAACTAAAAGAGAGACTTCTTTCTATGTTTGTAGTGACTAGGGAAGAATTGGTCAAGAACATCAGAGTAAAAGACAGCAGTGAGTGAGAAAAGACACACAATAATAGAGTTCATGAGATGTATGATATGAAAAAGAAAGAACAGCAAAATAAAAGCATCAGATTTCATAGCTGTAGGCTTTATTAAACTCAGAATTGTCTTGTAAGAAAACATTGGAATTCAAGAAATGTAGGAGTTACTTAGGGGAACAATATTAAGGGCATAAATCAAAACTATTCCAGAATAAAAAGTATAAAATTTGCTAAATTATGAGCAATAGTGCTAAATTTTGACCTTTTCAGACAGCATCTGAAAAGGTGAAGTTGGGTCAATTCCCAAGGGTAGGTAAGTATTGCATAAATGTGATGCTGCAGAATAAAAAATTACCAGGGCACACAACAGATTTCAATCTCAAAGGCCACAGCAATAATAGAAATAATTTTTTCATAAAGAAAAAGACAGAACAAAGACAAACTAAATAGCAGTTAAAAAAAAAAGTTGAAGGGCACTCAAGAGCTGATACTGACAAAATGCTTTTTAATACTTTTTCTGAATCACTCTTATTTAAAAGGTGAAAGGCAGTTCAATCTTCCAGTAATAATTATCAATGAGGAAAATCTAAGCTCAAGGCTCTAAGGGGGAAGGTTAGAGCTAAATATTTAGTAGTAAGTGGGGTGTTTTTAATTAGCTGTGATGCTGTGATACTTGAAGAATCAGCTGATGACATATCAAATGTGATAGAAGTAGCTCTAAAAAGTCAAGGACAATGTGAGATGATCCAGAATGAGTGTGGTAGTGATCTTTGAAAGGGATGTGAAAAAATTTATGGAAATTAGATAAACTTCAGTTCCTGAAAGAATGCTAGAACAAATAATCAAACTATTTGTACGCACCTAAAAAAACCCCAAGGAAATTAGTCACTGTCAACATGGATTTGTCAAGACAAAATTATATCAGAATAATATAATTTCCTTCTGTAGTAGAGCAATGTGGGATAGAAAAGAAGCAGCAGATGACACACATAGCTTTTAACACACCTCCTAATATTCTCATAATTAAGCCAAGGAAGTCTATTCCAAACAAAACTATAGAAGGTGGGCATAAAAAGACTTAAATCATTTTACTTATAAATCACTTACCAATGCTTCACTGTCAAATTGGAATGATTCTATTAGTTGGCTTACAGTTCTGGGTCTTTTATTTTCCTGTAAGACAAGGAAGAAGTAATGAACACGGTGCTTACTAAACCTGCAGAAGGATCCATAGGATTCAAGAGATTGGTCGAGCTTGGCCAGATCTCTGACATCTGACCCTTCATGCTTCTATTCACGTATGTATCTGGAGTTCAAACCAATAGTTCCATGCACATGTTAAGCATAAAAATAAGTAAACTCCCATTTTGGCTGTATTAAATGCACAGGGTCACAAATACATATTGTGTTTTGGGTTTTTTTCTGTCGATTTTTTTGCACTTTCATATATTTCATTATAAATTTTACTTCTTTTAAAATTCCTCTCTAAAACTTGTCATAGTCCATCAATAAAAATAAAGTGGAATAGGCTGTAATAATTTGAGAATTTTTGGAAGGTACTAAAAAGATTTGATAATCAACAGTGTCATTCTCAAAAAGACTATGAATAGTTTATTTTTAATCTTCTCTATCCTATGCTATCTGTTTTGATATGTGGATAAAATTGTGCATTTTCCTTCCTAAATGAACAAGCAAAAATCTTCAGAATAAAGTGAGATTCTTTAGAATAATGTTTCTCACTTTAATTAGTAGCATTCATAATTCGAAGATGTTTTTCACTGCTATCTTCATTATCTACTTAAAAACCACTGCTCCTATAAATATTTTTCAAATTGCATGGAGAAGATAAAACACACAAGAATGCCAGTGGGAAAAAAAAAGAAAACACTTTTTTATTTTTTTTATTATTTTTTTCTGCTTTACAGCTTGCAAAGTTTGCATTGCCTGCCAATAGGTGGCACTAATAATTTCTGCATTAACTGAGTGGTTGTTCTGCTGTCTTTCAACACTGATGGAGTTATATCCTAATATATCTCACAATTTCACTGTCTTTTTTTGATTTTCACTTAATTTTTATGTTTAGCCAAAAAAAGAACATTTGTATAAAAATATGGGTGCTGTAGATCTGAGCAAATATTAGTTTTATGGACACCATAATAAACTCTGAATAGACATTGTTTTTCATCTGAGGGATCAAATGTTAATGTGCCAAATTAAAAGCTGAACGTTTCTGATGGATAGCATCTGAAGGATACATTTAATATCTGAAATAAAATTGAAAGGTCTAATAGTTGCAATATAACCTTCTTATTTCCCACTTTAACCTAATTTGTTTCTTAGAGAAATATTTCAAATGTTGTTTTTAGAATAGCTGAAGTAAAAAGCATTTTTCCATAGTGCAATCTGAATCTTATAGTTATGATTCACCTGGCTACATGTGTCTATGACCAGTGCTTGATTTTTGGACACCTGCAATTATCTGCCCTTTGCCTGTGAGCTCTGATTTCTTTATTACCCTCTTTTTCAGCTACATGGTGGCACCCTCCGCTACAAGAACTGAAAGGATAAGGACAAGAAAAGCTGGTTGGCTGAGTCTTTCATGCAACTCCAAGAAGAGTTAATTTTCTTTTAGCTCATCAGAGACAAAGGCATACATACAAGGTTTTCGAAAGAGCACACACTGCAGTGGCTACCAGCCCAAGGTGCTTCTCTTCCCCTGCAGCTGAGTAAAACTCAGGATATGACATGCTGCCAACATCATGTCAAGTTCTGCTGAGTTCTCATGTGAGCCAGCCTTTGCAGACATGCTGCACAAGGTTATTTATTGTGGCCTGTGCTTTGTTGCAGATCCAAAATATACCTGTTGTGTGAACAGACACAGCAAAACCCAATGTCACTCCAAAGCAGACCTCATTTCTGAAGAAAAGGAGATGAAGCCAGCTATTTTAGCAACACAACTTTCAGATCTCAAATTTCATGATTTCTCAAAAAACTCAGTTGAGTCAATTTTTTGTCTTTTAGACTACACACTAAAAATCTTATTTTTGGAGGATTCTTCCCACACCAGCTGCCTTCTGATACGTCACTGTGGCACTAACTGTAGTAGGCATGCTGGGATAGGAAAGGGATGTCAAATAGAGTTGGAACTAATATGCACATAGGAGAACTGCCTTCTCAGTAGTATTTGGCAATTAAAAGTAAATTAATACATGCCTGAGGATTACAAAAATATGGATGTTTTTACCATATTTCCCTGTGAGATGAGTATATGCTTTGAAATTTCTGTCAGGAAAAAAAGGTGGTAGCAATAAAGTTAGTACACAAACACCATCTGTGAAAGCCAGAAAGCATCTACAGACCCCCTGTATGCTAGAGGCTTATTGCATCATGTATGGGGAGAGATAGAAAAAACGTGAAAAGAAGGAGAGGAGCAAATACAGAGTAAGGACAAAAAGATTGCATAATAAAGCTGAGAAGAACATATTAAAAAGTGCTGCACAAACCATCTTAACACTGGCATGTTACTACAATAAAGATCATAGGCATTTTTCACGTGTACAGATGAAATTAGTTATGACCAATTAATATAAGGAATCAGCCTGAAGCACTATCCATGCATATGTAAAACTACATCTATCCTGAAGACACAATTTAAATGGAAAACTTGATTATTGGTAATCAGATTGCACTCAAAACAAGGAGGAAATATGCTGTGAGTCAAAAGAATTTTGCAGGAACTCTATAAAACACAACTATTGCTTACAGAAATAAGTAACTAATAACCCCTTCAGGTCATGCTTCTTGCTGGATACCAATCTTAGAGCCTGGTGTCCTCTGACTGTGCCCAATAAACATCACTTAACAATTCTGTTTCCTTCCCACCACAATTTACTCCCAGGTGCACACCAACAGGCAATGCCTGTGTTTGCATGGGAATACAAAGGCAGGGTTGCCTCAGACTCTAGGGTGAAACATTGATAGTCTCAGCCATGAGTTTCCATCATTTCACCCAATTACAATGACTCTAGCTCTCCTGGAGATAACTCTTCTCTTCACAGGGGTACTCACTTTTTCTCCTGTGCTCTGCAATATCAGTAAAGAGCATCATACCATAAGGTCACCTCTGGCACTGTTGGTTACAAAGTCCTCAGTGGAGAGGGTCATTGAGGATGGTCCACTCTGTTAAACAGGTAGTTGTTCCCACAACCTGAACAGTTCTGCCTTCTTTCTTGTGATTCCCTTTTTTTTTGCTCATTACCCTCCAGTCTGCTTGGTTTATATTTTATATATCCTTTGAAGACTTCTCATAGTGTAATTTGATTGGTGTTGGGGGAAAAAATGCCCATGAAAGGAAAATTCTACTTTCTGCTCTCTCCAGCAGACAGTGAAAGGGAGTATTCATCTCTGGAGATTTCTTTTTATTTACTGATGAAAGAAGATATCCATCTCCCTTTCCCATTACCATGCCTGTACCTTCACTTGTATTTTTCATTTTGGACACTTAATATCCTTGCTCTTAACTGTGGATCACAATCTTATATGCTTTTTTTTAACTTGTAATGCCCTCATGAACTAGGAAATGTCATTATACCGACTTTATAGACAACACATTAAGCATCAATACATTGTGAGCTCAGGCTTGTGAAAAAAACATTCATTACAAATGGGTCAATTCTCTATAGGCATATGCAAATTTTGTTACAAATGCACCATAACTCAGATATCTCAGGTTTTTCTTTGAATGGTTCTGCAACATACATAAAAATAATAGAAAGAAATAAAATGTTACCTTCTTTTACCATATCTTAAGTTAATGCAAAATAACTAGCCATTGCTGTTGACTTACTTGTTCTATTCTTTTACTCTGAATTTTTACTAGTTGTCCCAAAGTGGAGGATGTAACAAATAAAGAAATGGAATCTGATTTTTTTTTCTTCTTCTAGACTGACTGGTGGAATGTCCTTACCTTCATTTCTTGCGGTATTCTGGATGTGATGCTTGATATGATATAATATCCTTCACATTTAAGTATCTCAGAAAATGTTTAACAAAGAAATGACACCACCATCTCCTGCAGTGCAACATGATGTCTAGGGTTGAAAGGGCAGAGAGGAAAGCCTGGTTCAAAAGGAGAGCATGAGGAAAAGAGGGATGCATTATCTATAATTTTTACTTTAACATCTTGAGCTTCAGAACCATGAACTTCAACAAGTTACACATAAACTCAGGTATTAGTGTTGATATAAGAGATCCTGTTGTGCCAACAGTGGAGTAAATATCAGCATAGGTATATTCATGAATATAAAATTTTATATGTAGCAAATGTCTGTTTGGGAGCAAATCTAATGTCATTATAGATTGTGGAAATATTGCTTGACATGTTTGGGAATGCACTGTCAAGATGAATTAGATCCCACCTTAATTCACACAACAATGTTGTCGCAAACAACAAGAAAAAACTGTCTTGCTCTGTTACAGACTGCAGCCCATTGTCTGTGCCTCAAGGGTGGTAAATGAATGGCCAAGGCATAAAGCGGTATGTAATGTCAAAGGTAAACTGATACTCTGAGCAATACAATTAGAATAGGATTGTTTGTTATTGGTCCCAAACACCAGAACACAAATCATTCCCCCTTGGCTACATTTCAGACTCTCCACACTGAGTAACCTCCTGTGAGTCAGTCTCAGTACACATCTGTACCACGCTTGCATCTATTTCTAATCAGTTCTGTAGTTTCCGTCAGTTTGGACCTACCCCTTTACAGTCTTCATTAAGTTTAGCAACACAATATCTCACACATATGTTAAAAAAAAAAAAAAAGTGGCAGTCATTTTTTTGACCCTGAGACAAGAGGATGAAGAGTGAGATTCCCGAGAAGGCTCAAATATTGTGATGTTAAATTACAATAAAGCACATAAAAAGCATAACCTACATTTAAACACTGTTCTTTAGATTATTAAGAAAACAAACAAACAAACAAACAAAAAAACCAATCACAAAGAAAAGCAAGATAAAACCTAAGCTAGCAAAAATTTAGGGACACACCTCTCTCTTTATAGCAGGTGAGAAGGATTTGGGAATTGAAAATGGGATTCAAAACTGTGATATAAATCGTTCAGTCATATTAGGAGCGAAAAAAAATTGAAGCACACCTCAAATTCTGCCCCTTCTGAAGAATTCCAGTATTTATCTAAGGGTGTACTGAGATACAACCGTGAAGTTCAGTCGGTGGCTCATACAGAGGTTTTTTATTTTGGCAGAAATCCACAAAGGAATATTTAAACTCCCAAAGAGCCTAATTAATTATGAGACTTTCGTCTTGGCAAAAAATGACTAATTTATCAGTACATCCTTGCTCAGAAAAATCATAGGTAACCAGGGGTATCATTTCTTGTTTAGCTGAAACATAAAGGTTGGGAACCAGGAATTGTTTTGATACAGGGTGTTTTATTATGCTAGCTCCATGCTGAAGTTTTATTAATAGTATAACCACAGTAATTGCATAGCAACTGCTAATATGAACATAACACATATAATGGAGAGATTTGTATAGCCTGTACAAATTAGGTGCTGAGGGTGGGCTTCACCTCATTTAATTTTAGAGGTCTAAAATGTCCATGTCTGTCTTCAAGTTGGACATCCTTAGACTCTTCAAAAGAGGGAAGCAGGTGCTCCTAAATATGCAGCTGGCCTATTTCAAATTTCTGCTTTGGGACAGTGTGAACTGTGCTCCAAATATCCATCAGCTCTTTCCACGAGGAGTTTAGCTGGGGTGTAGATGTACATGCTATGGGCATTTATCTTTAGTCAAATGTAATCAACCCACATTGCATTGTCTGGTGTTACTAGGAAAGGCTTTGTAAAAAAACCCAAAAGCATACATGTAATAAGTATTTAAGACTTTATTCCTTGGAACACTCCCCTAGGAAATATTTATAGTTACTATGCTTCCAGTCTCCTGGCAATGCAATGTTATGAGAAAGAAAGTGAATTGTAGAACAGTCCATGGAGTGAAAAACTTTTTTTTTTCTTAACAAGTGTTTCAGAATCTATTGTTACAGAACTAGAAGATCTTATGAAAAAATTAGACTGATTTGGTTAGACTTGAACCTCACAAAAGTGTTTCTTTTTGTTCAAAGAAATCTTAATCTAATGCCAGTTGTGAAATGTCCTTGCAAAGGTGGGATTTGGGAAAATTTCCTCTTCTTATCACAAATCAAAATCATGTGCAAGGTTGCAAAATAAGAGGCAACCGCTTTTTCCTAAAACACAGTTGCAGGGAATGGATGATGTTGTCTTTTCCAGGACAGCTAGATAGCTAGATGGCCCTTTTTTTTTTTTTTTTTGTATTTGGTTTATCTTCTGTAGTACCTTTTCCTTTCTACCTTACTAAGTTCTATAGTGGAAATTGAGTTCTGGACATGATGCACCACCTGTTTATGTCAGAGGCAAGAACAAGTGGCAGTGTATTATTGATGTTCTTGTTTTCTCCTTCAAAGATGAACATATTTTAAAAGAATTTCAGTAAAATATCCTAAAATGTTGTCACATATAAACAACTGAACAGCTGTTGTAATCAAAGTCTTGTTTTGGGCTGGATTCAAAAAAAGGAAAAAAAAAGAGAATAATTTTGACATCTGGTATGAAATTATTATCAATGATATCACAGATGAATATGACTGAAATAATTCACAGGTGACTCTGTATTTTGCCAATAGCATTGCTGGTAGACTCCCCAGCATCTCCAAGACCTGGACCATTTTGAAAACTTGTGATACCAAGCTACGCATCTTTCAAAGGAGGAGGGGTTGGGGGGGTGGGGCAGGGAGGTGTCTGTTCATGGACTCAGTTCGGAAAATGTTTTTTCAAACATATATTTTGGTTTTATTTTTTTTTATTGTGAGATGAAGATGCTTTATAATTTGAGCAAAACCATTGTAAAACAACTAAATTATTCTTAGGGATAGAATTCAGCAGACTGTAGCTGTATGCAAACAATCATTCCTCTGTGTTTGGCTTCATTATTTTGGATTTTGCATACAACTGGTGAGAATTCAAAACTGATCTATCAACTGCTGCCTTCTTGTTTGTGCCACAAAGAATGTCTTTAAATGCAACAAGAAACAGTGGAGCAAATAAGACACTGAAGGTTTTTGTGAGCCAAGTCACATCTCTGTTTAATATGATTAATGACAATAAAAGTGTCTGAGAAACATCCTAATTTAAGGATAAATGATGGTTTAGTGATTAGAAGAGCACTCACCTAGGAAGTGGGAAACCTCCTCTAGCCTGGAGGGTTCAGTTCTCACACATCAGCCTTTTCCTCTTGTGCATTACAAGATGTTAGGAAGGCACTTTACAATCCTTGTTGAAGCTGGACTGCTGCAAACCTGGAAATGCATGAGCTGTAAGATCAGAGAGAAAGACTGAACTGAGAGCTATAAAGAGGGCCCCTTAGCTGCAAGAGACATTTCTTACTTTTTCATTCTAGTTTCAGGTTTATTTCTGTTTGTTTCCAAGGACACTCTACAATATAAAATACATAAACAGTCCCTGGAGCAGAGACCAAAACTCCAGATAGTCCTTTGATAAATCTTATAAAATAAATCAATGGAATATTGTACTCCCCTTTGGTTCCATTACACATTGAAAGGGAAAGCTTGTGCTATGAATCTATCACTGGTACTGAGAAATGAATATAGAACTCAAGCTGATGTTCAGAGGATGTTGAACGGACAAACCAGGCTATCTATATAATTCTGAGTTGTTCTGCACCATAATATGAAAATGGAGACCATATGAGAAAAGGAAAATGAGTCCCTTACTAATGTGAAACCTCCATAAGTATACTCATGCTGATTATTTAAAGCAGTGATAGCTTGTTTTTGATAAGGTGTATTAATGGAGTTCAAAACCTCAATGCGTAATTAATTTCCACGAGCTCTAAAAAAACCCAAATCATTTTGTAAAGAGTAAAATTGCAGACACCATTCTAGCCTGGTCTCAGTGGATCGTAGGAGAGTTGAAATTATTGTTGAATGTCTTTCCACTGCTACACTGTTTAATTTTTCCAGGTAATTATTTGGTCGTTTTTCTTGCTGCTGCATCAGTGAGAGGGCTCACTATTACTTTGATATCAACTACAATCTTCTCATTTCTTTCAGAGCAACTGTTGTGTAGGTTACTCTACTCTGTGAAAGTGAACTACATTCTTCAATCAAAAAAATGCATTTGTTTTGGCTCTATTTTTAACCATTCTTCTGAATGTAATTGAGGGATGAAAACTTGCTTTCATACTATGAGATTCTGGAAAGTTGGGATTTGGCTAATTAGTTGTAAAGGAAGTTGCAAATTATAATAAAAAAGATGTTGCTCTGGAATGAATTCTCCTGTCTGAGACACTTTATAAATATTTCTTGTCTCTTCTACCCATAATTTTTGAATAGGCAAAGTGCTAGTATGTCTGTTTGCATGGCTACTGCATAGATGAGTTCTCAGTTTATCCTGCCTGCCTTTTCACCCATTCTTCTCTGTGACAAAAACATACATCTGCTTGAAACTGAGTATCTTAAGAAATCTCATGGATTTTATTACTCTACATGTATAGTCCTTTTCTCGTGTTCATTATGCTTAATATAATATAAAGTAATTAACTCCTCCTAATCTGTTGGAAATGGAAAGTCAGTAGTTTAGTTCCTTTTGCTATATTTTCCTAAGGGCCATTTCAATTTTTTTCTCTAGAAGGTGCACCTCAATAAATATTTGGTCTGGGTTTAAAGAAACAACATGAACTACTGTGGTATTTTTTCTAATTCAGGAAGCTTTAGTAAGATGTTTGCTGCCTTGCTTTACTGAGGTTCAATAGCACTTCTGATTCTCAAACAATGAAACCTCAGCACTCATTTAATAATATTCCCTTTTCATGGGAACAGCGGATGTCAGACTGAATAAGACCTCCCAGGTCAATCAGTCCCATCCCTGCTGCCTAGACAATCATATTCTTCAATATTTTTATCTGTAGTAGACTTCAGCAATGTTGATAGCAATGGACTACATGTAAGACACTTGAGTCTTGCAGAAAAAATACTGCTTTTTTTTTTTATTTTTTGCCTAACTGAGAATAATTTACAGAATATTTTCAGCACCTATGATTTAAGAGCAAGCCTAGTAAATTTAAAAATAGATTGACACTATTACCAAAGGAAAGTTGTCCCCTTGCTTTGGCAAAAATAAAAGACACAAAGGAGAAGGCAGAAATGTCCATGAAATTCAAGGCACTGTGGAAATTTTTATATTTTTTATTATATCTGCATTTTTGTTTTTTTCCACTCTTCAACTTGTTTCTGTTCATTCTTGGAAAACACAGGACAAGAAAGAATGGTCAGTATTATTGATATATGAATATTTCAGCTCTTGTTTTGGATAGCAAAATCATGGAATCATTGAATGGTTTGAGTCAGAAGGGACCTTTAAAGATCATATAGCCCAATTCTGCTGCTACGGACAGGAACATCTTTCACTAGGTCAGCTTGTTCAAAGACCCACACAAGCCAGCCTTGAGCACCTCTTATGGACCAGAACTGATATTGACTTTGAACACTTCCAATGATCCTGCATCCACACAATGCATTACATTCAACAGATTCATTTTCCTGGGCAAAAAAATTCTGGAAAACAGAAAACAGAATGGTGGTTGTAACTGTGCTGCAGAAGTATGAGTAAAATAGAAATCAACAATATATCAACTCATTTAATTTTCAGTGGTGGTCTTCACTCCCAATGGATTTCCTGTTTGTCCTAACTCATTCCTAATTCTTATTTATATGAACTTTTCATATAAAATAAACTATTTCAAAAATGCTCAAATGAAATCCCCAGGGAGGATTTAAAGAAAATAATCCTGGAAGGTTACTGCATTGTGTAGGTATCATATAAGTGCAATAAAATTTCTGAGTTGTTTCCAGACTAAGGGAGATACTATTTAGTTGGATAGTCTTATTGTTTTTGAGCCATTAAACACATTTCTGTCAGAAAGAAGAGATCAAGAAGGGTGGTAATGACAGCTTTGTAAAGATCCAGATAATGGACATAAAGAGCTTCTCACCCCCTTCAACTAGTTCCGCAATATTAAAAAAGCTAGAGAGAAAACATATCGAGCAAAGTGCTGGATGTGTTAGAAATCCTATGCAGTGATGGCAAACTGTGCACAGGTAATTGAAAGAGGGTAAGGAATTTTGTTATAAAAAAAGATGAGACTGAGGAAAAAGACAAAAAACTGAGGGGTTTTGGCTAGTTAATTATTGTCCCAGGAGGCAGTGTACCCTTAAGCCTAAATAAGGTAAGTAATCTGTTATGCACTATCATTAACACACCATTTCAAATCAGTGCAAAGAAGAGAGTGCTCTAACCAGTAAGTTACATACTTTCATCCTAAAGCATAATCACTTTGAAATTCTGTTGCTTGAGGGAAGCAACAGATTTCAGATAGTATGACATTTTCTAATGAGGAGGAGGCAAAAAAACCTACTGAAGTAAATTCTTGAAGACAATTTGTGTCTTAATGTTTTCTAATTTTTTTCCCTCCTGAATATGCACTTTATTTTTCATAGCTATTCAGGAAAGCTTTCATGACAATTTTATTCCTGAATGAACCTCCACAGCTGTATAGCCCCAGCCTTGTTGCTGCTTCAGCTAGAACCTTTGTACATAAATTTAAAGCATTTCCTAGAAAATATTCTTTCCAATTATTCATGAACTGATGGTAAGATGAAAAGGAGAAATATAAACAAATTTGCACACTTATCTGGTAATTATTTACTTCTGTTTTCAGGCAAGCTTTGAAAAAAGAATATATGTCTCCAAGAATCTCAAGGAATAAATGTTGATATCTCTTTTGTAAGGTGCTCACTGGATGAACCCAGTCTTAGATGAACTAAAGAGGAAGAGCAGGTGCACATTAAAGCTATGCTTCATTTATTAAAAACCAAGAATGACATTACATGAGGACTCTTTCAGCTTTTAATACACAGTTCGTCTGTTAGTAATGACAATTGGCTTGGTGGAGGAACTAAATGGCTTTCTCTATTCTAGAAATTCAAGTCAACATGTGATTGATACTACTGTAGCCAAGCCATCTATAGAATCAATAAAACAGCTTCTGGTTATTGGCTGAGACTGAGAACCGCAAAGAAAGGTACTTAATATCTATTTAGGCTTCTAATTTTTCTTTGAGATAGAGGTGCTCATGGAAACTCAAGGAAAAGTCAAGGCAGAAAACTCTATATGTGTTTTGTGGCCAAGATACTTGGAAGACATTAGTTTATAACTGTTATGACCCACCCCAGAAGGAGAGGGGAACCCAGATTCTTGTTAATAAATCCCTTGGGCTGGATTAGAGTGAAATGACACTGAATGATCAGTGTTTGTAAATATATATATGTAAGTTTTATTTTAGAACAATTTTGTTTCTAAGGAAAACAGCTTTGTAGTCGTTTTGGTTGTTATCATCTATAATGATGCAGCAATATTAAAGCATAAAAATAACACATAAGGAAATGTATAACACAAAGGAAAGAGAAAGAAATGATAAAGGTAGAAAGATGTATAGTCACCACCTGCTGGATCCAGTGATGAGATTTGGTAGTTGCAGCTTGGATGTCTGTTGGTTGAAGTGGTGGTCACAGTCCTGTCAAAAATGAGAGTCTTGATCCATTGGGGATGGAGGAAGCACCCTGCGGCGCACGCCCC
>JAOXXN010000001.1:78056102-78068133 GCA_026770055.1 Myrmophylax atrothorax
GGATTCAGCGATATAAAAACCAGACGATAGAATTCAGCCGATAGGAAAGTAGACGCTACAGAACGTAGAAGATAAAATCAGTCTCAGAGATTTTCATGAGTTATGTACAGTCAGGATCAAGTGGGAACATCTAGCACCTCCCCTGGGGTCATGAGTTTGAATGTCTTCGATGCTCCCCAGACCAGTTTTCAAAGTAGAGCCATCTTGTAAGGAAGGACATTGGCATGATAAGAAGGATTATCCCACCTCACAGGATTTGCCTCTTATCAGCCTCATCCCTTATCTGGAAATCCAGTTTGTAGCTTCAGAAAGGCATGCTTTTCTGCACCTGGGATAGTTGGACAATGGCACCCATTTATCTGATCTGAAGGTCCTTTTACAGTAGGCGTATTCAGGGTGGAGTGGGCTTTGCTGGGTCAGCACCTGTTTATTTTCAGTTTTCTAGAGTGGACAAAAGTCTTTTGGTAATCATAACAAAGCCATTAACCATTTCAGTCTCTGACAATAGCTACCATTCCCAGCTAAAAGAATGACCTGTATATATTATCTCTAACACAATAATTTTCATGGAATGCAAGAATTTTCCAATTTTCAAGCTAGTGAGTATTTCTGCTACTGACATGCTCATTTTTACTTCTAAGGACTCCATGCAGCTTCGTCATCATTAGACACTTGGTGACAGTAGCGTCAGTCAAATTGTGGTCATTTGACCAGCTGTTCACCATTACTTGATTAGTTCACACAGAGCAAGATTAACATACTTCTTGAAGTGCTTCCAGTTCTTTATCTTAATTAATTTGATGAAATAGGTCATATTAAATGGAGAAAAATGAAGAGGGGGATGAATGTGGACTGCAAAAGAATATCCTGGTCATAATAACAGTTTATGTCTGATATTATATCTCTTGAAACATGTACACAGACATAATTGGTCTAATTCACTGAGAATAACCTGCAGGACAGGTTTTTACCAGTGTGATTCTTTGCTCTTTTACTGATGCATTGTATAACCTTGGGTAATTCATATAGCCCCCATATAATTTGGATTCCTTGTTATAATGGGAATAATATGATTTATTAATCCCACAGAGTCAAAGTGAGGTCTTTTCAATATTGGGGAAGTGCAAAATAATTTTCATGTCTGAACCTCTCTTAACCTTCAAAGTATTACAATGATTAAATATTGATTAGTTTATAAAAAGCTATGTTGTGGCATTTACATCCAAGTGAGGGAGAGTGTTAATCTGTGGCAAGCAAGAAAAGCATGAAAAGCTGGCAGGGAGCTGATGAATCAAAACATGGCTATATAGATCTTTTGAAATGCCTTTATAGATTCTGTGAAGAGCAAATGCAAGGGCTTTACATGGATTATCAGTGACAGATGGAATAACAGCTATTCCACCACTCTCTTTCTCACAATATTTGTATTATCTCATGAGGAATACATCCAGACAGGTGGGCTGCACCCACAAAGAAGCAAAACTAGAAACTGCAGTGCAGGTGCCCCAGAAGGTGGATATTGTCCCTTCTATTATATGAGTGACACAACAAATTTGTTTTGGTAACAGAATGTAGAGCAAGGATGAGGCCCCAGCTGTCTCTGCTCATCAGCTGGATGTTGCCCTAGGCCAGGGGCATGCTTTTGCTAATTTTAGTTTATTATGCTGCTCAGCTCAGCTTGTGTTTGTGATTCACCTAATCATTATGATTAGCAAATTCAGTTATTTCTGTTTTGCAAACTCTTTGTAAGGCTAGGTGTAGATGAAAGCAATTTCTAAATGACATATGACTGCAATGCTTCACTCAGAGGAATCTTTCTGCTTAAAGGAAAACGCAATCCTGATTATTCATGCTTCTCTACACCGAGTAAAGAGTGAAATGCCAGGAAGAAGCAGGAGAAAACAGTAAATGAAATGCCCTATACTTAACATAGAAAATCAAGAAAAAATAATTTGGAGTAATTTGTTCCTGGCACAGACCTCAGGAACTCTTATAGTACCTTCCCCTAATCCAGTGCAGCACTTGCTATACCCAAATAATCCTGAAATATTAAGGACGAAATCTGGGAATAAACCCTCAGGGCCAGATGTCAAATACAGTCTTGAAGAAGTACTTTTCTGCACCTAATATTCCCTGCTGTACAGTGTCCCCCTGAAGTGTCGCATGAAGGAGCCTTTGTACCTTCATAATTGGAAGAGCTTTTTGCCCGCTCTGCTGTGTGCTTTTCTGGAAGATGGTTTGGTATCATCCTCCACCTGACACATGTAAATTTCCCAATGAATACTTTTAACCAAAGAAGTTTCAGAGTCAAGACTCTTTGCAATTAAATTTTTTCTGTTTTGTGTTCTGTTTTCCTATTTGCAGTGATCCAGGAAGTGAGAAAGAAAAACAAACCCATAAACCATATGCTGTTTTCCACAGGTTTTATCTGTAAGTTGCTAGTCAGTTTGCAAGTTCTGTAAAACTTTATACTTAGATTTTTATATATTTCTCAAGGTTTTATCACAATAACAACACAATCTTAAACTTACTAGAAAATGAACCAGAGAAAAGACCTGCTCGGTAGTCAGAAGAAAGTCTTGGCAGTTTACTGGAGCACACAGTAGGATTGTAAGACCCAAGCTTCTCAAAAGCGATGTCATATTGTGCTAGGGAAAGGACTATGGGAAAGAAAAGATAAGGGTACCAGTTGATAGGAAAGAACCATAAGGAAATCTTACCCATTCAAGCTGCTTCAGGTCCCCTCCCAATGTTAATAAAATGGCTTCTGCAGAATATAAGAAAGATTTCTAGTTGAATATATTTTAGGCTGTGTATACTAGATTCTGGTCCTCCTCTGGATCCAATGAGTGGTACCAGAAGTCCCCAAGCCCCAAGATTATATATGCTCAGGTTCAGATGGGAATGCCCAATACCTCCCCCAGGGCCAGGAGTTTCACAATGGACTCTGTGAGTCACGGGATAATTTTTGACTTCTTGATGGTCCATTAGCAGGCATGACCCTTCAGGCAAGTGTGAAGGTGCTAATGCCTCCCTGGAGGGTAGTTATCACACCTGAGTCTTTGGTGGGAAGACCTTATTCTCACAGGGTCCTCTAACACCCAGACTGTAGTCTGAGGGGTCAGGTGTGCCCTGGGCAGCTGCTGCAAATAATCCATTGTTAACAGTTTGTTAGAAATTGTATAGAGGGTGTAGAATACTCAGTTCTGGTTATACCCACACAATAATAGCTGGTCCTAGTTGCTTCAGGACACTGTGTCCACGTTCTGTTTGGTTTAAGGCATCTATTTTCTGAATTAATGTTGAACTCAGAAACTAAAAGCATTACATCCACATAATTTTTAGAATAGGTTTCTAGTGAATGCATACTTTGCTAAATGTTTTGTACCTAGGTTTGTAATGGTGTACATTTCACTGGTTAAAGGTTAATAAAATATCACAACTTTCTCTGCTTTTACTGTTTTAAAGAACAAATACTACATAAAAAACCAGAAGAAACAGAGGAGTGAGTTTGTGGACCTTCTCCCAGAAAAAAAAAAGATAAAAATATACCTCTGCAGAGTACCATGCTGAAACTCAATTGTCCTGGAGATGGCCTGTCTCACAGAAAAACATTCAAGAGGTCATTTATTGTCCCTGAGATAGGAACAGTTTCTTTTACATGGCTTTAATTTATTTATCTCATATTAAGCAAGAACTATACAGGCATTAGTAAGGAGCAGTGGGCTGCCCTTTCTTTGCTTTTGTGGAATCCTGATGACTACTCAGGATTTTAAATCTAAAAATTTAAAATTGTGCTGTAAAAACTGAAAATTCAGCTATTGCCAAAGTTTGGAAATTACTGTGAATTCTAAAGAACACCTGAAGCTGAGTCAATCTGTGAAAAAAAAAATGCTTACAGAGGAAAGACATAAGAGATTATTCCATATTACTCCCCACACTGCTTCCAGGTGGTTTTGCTTTTTACATACATAGTGTTATTACTTAGGAAATTGCATGATGTCTCCTTGGTGACTTAAAACCATAACTTCTGTAAAAGAGGTCTGCATTATACTTTGCATAGTGAAGTGGCCTGAGGTATAAGGTGAAAGAACTATGGTACTGAATGCACAACCTTAACTTACACAAACATCACCAAAAAGGGCAGGGTACCTCAGCCTATTGGTAAGAGGATAGCAAACCTTTGATTTCTGGATCACTGCTTGCAGCCAGCTGTGTTTAACAGTGCCTGTAGGTCATTAAGTGAAATGAATTGGATATTGCAGATTGGCTTGCAAAGGGACAGGAGTTCACATCACTGAACCATCAATATGAACATTGCGATTGGCAGAAGGCCAAAGCCTGTGTCCAACACAGGTCTGAGCTACATTAAAGGCAGATTGTGGGAAGCTTGTGTGGCTGCAAAAGCACAAGTTTTAATAGCTCCATCTTCTACCACTTAGCTGAGAACAATTGCTATGCTTTGGGTAGAATTGCAGCCTTCAAGGCTGTCAGCTTGATACTCCTGAAACACCAAACTCATTGCAGAGATTAGGGTGTGATGGGAAACCTGCATCTGAAAACTGTAAAATATACTCTTGTACTGTATGAGAAGCTAGTGGTGTCAGGCTTGACACCAGATCTAACATCAAAAAGGTAGACTGTCAGTCAGAATTTTGATTTCAGAAGTGGTCTCAAGAGTTCCTTTTCATCAATTTGAAGGAAAATTGAGATATGAAATGTTTGATAATTTTATTGCTGTCAAACTTAGACAATTTTGATTTATTTTTTTTGGAATACCTTCACTGCTTTTGCTGATTTCAGAGCAAGAGGAAACAGAAACAAACTCCACTTAATTACAAGAAACAGTGGCAATACTCACAGAAAGACAGATATTGGGTTGCTTCACTAATGAATGGGGTAGTTATACATTATTAAGTCTCTGGAGGGTTGAAGCTGGGTAAGCACCTATTCCTCACCCATTCAATTGCCTAACTTTTCCTCCCCATGTCTTGAAAGACCATTTCCTTTCTGTAGTTACTGTTGAAATAATTTTGAATTCTCTATTTCTTTGCAATGGCTTTCCTGCAGAGAAAGTAAAGCTATAGGAGCAGCTTTCCAGCACTGTTCTCACAGAACTTGACCAGCTGCTTCAGGGAATCCTGTAAAGAAGGTTCCAGAGGGAAAATGGCAATTTGATATTAAGAAGAGGATGTTTAAAAGCAAATCCCACAAGGGCGCTTATGGTCTCATGTATCTGAGATACCAAAAAAGTCCCTTCTGGCAAGATAACTCTGGATTTGAAATGTGAGTTTCAAATGAGACAAACTATGAACAGACCATGAAAAAGACATCTGTGTTTCAAATGTATTCCACTGAAATTATCTCACTGGGTTTAATCCACACTGCAGAAAAGACTTGCAGTGAATTGGTAAGCCAGGGATGTGTTTCTGTGCCAGCAAAACCCTAAAGGAAGGAACTGAAATGATTCCAGAGAAGTTAAAATAGTAGATATTGAGTATTTGTGTCAAATAGAGAAAGAAGGTGGTCCTGATTTTAACTTCCTTTTTATTAGAACCATCAATACACATAGGATTTTGTTCTAATTTTCTTCAGTGTAAGGATGATGTGACATTAGTTTATGCACATATGTACATATTAGTGTCTGTGTACACACAATTTTTTGTTCAACCGATCCAGTATTTCTTAATGAAAAAAAAATTTGCCATCCAAAATCTATTTGCTTTATATAAAGGGATGGATTCTGACAAAATATCCTCCAGCTATTCTCACACATTCTGGTTTTTTGTATTTATTCTTGTTTTTTCTTTTACATATATTCTTTCAAAGAACAGGATGCCTATCAATGAAACACTTATTGCTGGTTAACTCTTGAGAAATTCATTTGCTGAAATTTGGAGAAGATTTGTACACCCTCTAAAACCCAATACAGCTCAGTCTAATGTGGGTATCTGAAACAGGTCAAATGTGTCTACTCATTAGCATGAAGTTGAGGGTGACAAGCTCAGATGTAGACAACAGAAGTGTAGCTATTTATAGTTTAATAATGCAGATCCTACAGATTGTACTAGATCCCATGTGTGTCATTCACATGAACATCAGTACAAATGTAATCAAATTCTGTCAGTATTACTTCCACTTCTACTTTACGTTCTTCAACAGCAAGGAAAAGTCCTTATTTCTCAGGAAGAGAACACTTAAAAACATGTGTAGTTCATGTGTTTTCTGTTGATCTTTTCACTATACAGCAGTGGAAGACATAATGGTAACCAGCTGTGCAGCAAGAAGGACTGTTTCTTTTATAGATATAACATGAAAGAAAGTGAGTCATTACAAACCTTGGTGATATTTCCAACTCTTTTTAGACCTAGAAAGTAAGATACTTAAGTACAAGAAATAATGGCAATGTATTTTCTTGAATTTAAATCCTTCCTCTTGTGCAAAACCTCCATGTTTGAGAATTTAATTAACAAATAAAGTACTTCCCCCCACCCCAAATAAGTCCATCAATATTGGCTCCTTATATCCCTGAATTATGAAGAGAATGATTTTAGCAGAGCGCTTCTATTCAATCCCATTTTATTGGTACATG
The DNA here is from genome assembly GCA_026770055.1 of Myrmophylax atrothorax. Lineage (NCBI taxonomy): Eukaryota > Metazoa > Chordata > Aves > Passeriformes > Thamnophilidae > Myrmophylax > Myrmophylax atrothorax. The sequence continues at coordinate 78,062,695 of JAOXXN010000001.1, forward strand.
ACACTGCAAAGGAACAGTGATTACCTTTTTAGTGCCTTGTCTCTCAAAACTCTAGAAGTTCCAATTTAGAGCTAAATAGTAATTAGAATGTAAGTTGACTGAGATTCATGAATATTGGTTTGGGAGTGGCTGGCAATAGATCTGAATCTCTGTCTCATTTTGGTGACTGCCTCTAACTGTTTCTTTGCCTTTTCCCATCCTTTTCCCAGGCACCACAGATGACAATTCTACTCAAGCTACATTTACAAGACAAAAAACTTGCTCTGAGTTAAATGCGGTGCTACTGTATCTGGTCCAGGCAGTTTCTCTGTTAAAGAATTGTGGAGAAAATCCTGAAGAGTATGCTATTGGTTTGATCTCTTATGTCACAGAATTCCTGGAAAAGACCTGTAAATTCATCAAGTTCAATCTTTGACCAATCACTACCCTGCCACCTAGACCATGGCACAATGTGTCACATCCAGTTGCTATCCTTCCTCAAAGGAAGGATATCCTTCATACCTACTCAATGACATAGAAAGGACAAGCTTGTGCCTTTCTTGAAAAGGAGCAGAAATTCCTTAAAGCAAGAACCAAAGGAAACAGGTAAAATTAATTTTAAAAAAACATGAAGGAAGAGTTTATAGTGTTTATAAAGGAAATTAGAAAAATAGAGCCTAAGAGTTCAACACAGGACCAAAGAGCTGCTGGGCATTGCTCAGTTGCTCTCTCTGGAGACAACAGAGTGAGATCCTTTTGGATGGTGAGACTAGTCAAACCTTTGGCTAAACCTAGAAAAGCCACCCTTGTGTCTTTCTGCTCTCAAATGATGACACACTTGGTGGTCAGCCTCTTTATTGGGGAAATATCTTGCAAATCAGTATTTCAGAAGTGATCAACAGGGTTTTGGAGTCCCCTCAAGTTATTCTTGATGAGTCTGAATATGTTATCAATACAAGGCCTTGCCTTTGAAGTAAAAATAACAGCTTACACTTCTATGCAACATTCCCTTCCTGGAGACAGAAGGTAAGTGCATCTCTAAATAAATATACAGGTTACAATTTTGGAACTCTGGAGAAAAGACATCTCTAAACAGCACATATTCAAAACCCCAGATGACATTCAGGAACTTGTACTGAACCTTCAGGTGTTTGAAGTAATATTTTAATAAGGGACTCACATAAAATGGGCACCTAGGTAGATGAAAGCAATAAATCCTGTGTACTTGAGGTACATGTGCCATTTGTTCAGTCCTGCTAAATGTCAAGGTATAAAGCTGCAAAGTTAAGTCACCCCTCTCTTGGATGATTTAGCATCATCTATCTGTTGTGCACGTAAATATCTATTAGAGGGCTCTGTCACTCCAGAATACCTTCCACTTTGTTTATGGAATTTAATAAAATAGACTCCAAGGCTACTGTGAGATCCTTTTTGCACACTGAGAATCTGGTGCAGAAGTAAGTAGTACCAGGAAAGAACTGGTAATAGCTTTTTCTGCTGGCCAGGATCTTGGTGTTTGGAAAACTTTGGCTGCACATAAGCATCGGTTATACCCTGGAGACTTGGTTTTTGCAGGCAGTGAAAGTGGGTTTAATCTTTTATTATGGTGAAAGTCCTTCAGAGCAGTCATGGTGCTGTTTCCAGCTGTACTGCAGGCACAGATTTTTTATTTTTTTTTATTTTTTTTTTTACCCATGGAGTGTTTCGATTATTGTTAAAGCCATAATGTGTGTGCCACAGCAGACTGAGGCATGGAATGACAAGATTCATGACAATTACATTTGTTTATCCTATTAAGATAATGGGATTTTTAGGATTAGTGTTTCACATTTCAAATAAAGATGTTTATAAAACATTCTGTATGGTTCAATTTTTGTATGGTCAGACACTTTATACAACCACTGCACAACTGCAATTTCTGCTGATTGTAAATCATTTTGTAGAAAAAAAATAATTAGGCTACTGATCTCAGAATCAACATAACTGTCCAGAATTAAGATGGCGTAGTAAAGAACTACCTGTTTACTGACAATGAATTTCAACTTCACAGAAAATGAAATTTCACAGAAGATGATATGAACATCTTCATAAATATAACCTTTAGAGCTCAAGGCTGTCTTGACATTTTTCCAAGTTCATGCAGTAGCAGTGTTAAACATAAATAAGCTCATATCCATATGCATGGTATAAGCAAAGTAAGGCAAACTTATGCCTAAAACACCAACTTCACTTTTGTCCTGAATCCCTTACATACTGTGGCTGCAATGAATGGGGAACCCATTGGGGTTTTTTTACATAAATGAGACTCCCCTATATTTCCATGATGATTGTAGGTGACATACTAGAACACACATGCAGGAGGTATTAAAAGCAGCTGCAACTTCCATGCATTATTTGGGACAGCCTGTTTGTTTTCCCAACAGTATTCAACACAAGAAGTACAGGTAAGTGCAGAAATACTTTTTGCTGTGGTCCTTCTTATGTTTCTCAGTTTATAAACATGTAGCTTAATTGCTACATGTTTAAACAAACATAACTGCCCAGAAATGAGTTTTAAGTCATTCATCGTAGCAATGTTTTTAGGCTCATAATATTGAAGAGTTTGGTGGTATCTGGCCTCTATCCCCAGACGCTTTCATTTGTCACAACAAATTTTTGAGGTTTCTCTGAGACTACTTAATTACTGGCTGTTTAAACAAAACCTTGCTTTCAAAGGCCCTGCTAAGCTACCATGAAGAGACATGCTGAAGGGTATATTAAACCTCTTTTGAGGGGTGAATCACCAATGCATCTTATTCAGTCTTCCACCTTCAAGCCTGAAAGTGGATTAGGGAAAGGGAGAAGAGAGAAAAAAAGGAAAACAAAGGAAAAAAAAGAAAAAGAAAAAGGATGAGGAAACAAGGGGGGGAAAAACCCATCAAAACTACATAATAAAGTCTAAGCACATAGCTGTCAGTACTGTGTGATGGCTCACTTAGTAGAAGAAAGAGAAGAGGTCCAAAGGAGGGTGCACTACAGCACTTCTCCCTTACTGTGTGCTCTGAAATGCCATGACATGGGGACAAATATTCTTGACATAGTGTCTCAAAATCAGCATATGAAAGTGTCACTGATTCAAGGGAAAGGGTCAGGAAAGCATCACAGGACAGTTCACTTCCTTTCTTCTCCCATCTTTCTTGATTTCTTCAAAGCTTCTTTGCTTAAGTCAGGTTATGCCATGTTAAGAATGTGAGAAATAGTTTTTTCTGTGTTATGTTCTTACGCTGGTGCCATTTCATCTGCTGACATTGATTCTGACTTGTGGATAAATGGGTCCATTCTCTGATCTGTAATGAGAAGTGTGTTTCCGCTGCTTGTATCATTTGAAGATTTATGGGAAATGACTGAAGTGATGACATAGACCAGGTCACAGTGGCAGCCTTCAGTTTAAAGTTACTCAATACTCTTCCATCAGCAAGAGCCTTCCTAAGTAGGAATAGAACAAGCATGCCAATTACTGAAAATCATCTGCTTTCCAGAAAGGAGGGCTCTTTCCTCTGTACTGTGTCAAATAATATTCTTACAGTTAGGGTCAAATCTTTTACAGTTGAATGAAATTATCATTATTGCACAACAGAAACACTTTGCTGTAAGAAGTACATTATCCAATATAGTGTGTGATATGAGAATAATTCTTGCAATAATGAAGAAAGAGTAATGAGGCATACTGGTTCTTTTTGGTATTTAGAGACCCAGAGGTTATAAAACTGAGCGAAATAGTATTTCAGAGAAATGGACATATCTGGGCAAATAAAGGAATATAACTGCCATATCAACATTTATTGTATTTCACCTAAGGTCAGTCAAGGGATTGCAGAGAAAGATAGTTCAATTTATACTCATTTCTACTGACATGGTGAAATATCCGCTTTCCCCAGTTTAAGCCCCAAACAGACGAGCTTAAAAGAGGATGTTATGAAGAGTCTGGACTGATGAGATGACTCCCTTACAATGTAGAGCTATTGCAATTTTCCCCCAATGACTACCTTGAAATCTAGAGAAAAAAACCCCAAATATTTGGATTAATCAGATGTGGGGAAAAAACCTCAAGGCACAGAATCTCTTGCATCCTAAAAGCTGTATACTGTTGCATTGGTTTGCCTGAGATTTGGGGATTAAACTGAAACTCTGTCCCAGAATGTTCAGCAAGTTTGTACATGAACTATAAGCCTGTCATACAAGGTACTGAGGTACTTCATCATGATTAGATCTCCCCTTTCTTTTCTACTCTACTTTGTTTTCCACTGTTTTCCTGGTATTGTTTTAATTAACATTATTTCTCAGGTGCATTAATTTGTGTGATTTCTTTATCAATTATAACAAGACAATTCCAGAAAAATATCCATAAGGGAACTTCTGATTTATATTGGTCTTGAACTATGAAAATGCAGTGTTTTCACAAGGAAAAGAAACAGAAAAATTAAACTCCAGAAATTTCATCTTAAGGCAGGGTAAATTATGCATTTCATAGAAAGGAAGACATTTGCAACAAAGATTTTAAAGAATGAGACTATGTGTTGCTACATATGCATATACATAACAATATGGACTGTATGCTGTAGGAATATAAGCTCTTTAGTTGGAAGACCACTTGGTTTTGGTTTTCTGAGTGTACTCAGATGTACTTTAGTAGAGTAATTCTTAGAATGTTAGCAATAATTATATTCTCTGTAGTCATGTTTTTCATTTATCCTGTCTGCCAAGTATTCTAAGTATTTGTTCCACAGATGATGTTGAATAGTGCAAGAAATATTCAATGAGTACACTGCAGGCATATTTTATTAAGCTGTCAGCATTAAAAAATCCTAATGATGTATGCACAGTTTGTGTTCATGTAGTCTGGGAAGCCTCCACCTATCCCCAGTTTTGGTTTTATAAGTTTTTGGCAGCCTGAATTATTTGATTGTTGGCAAAGATGTAACTTCCATCACTTTCTAAAACAAAAAATACTAGCTACAGAGAATAAAAGATACAAGTGGTTTGCCATGTTTTTTTGATATCTACACACACTCCCCTGCCTCCATCCAGTGCATTACAGCTGCAAGAAATGTGTTTTCAAGATCTAGTCAGTGCATTTTCATTAAAAGGAAGAGGTCACCCATAACAGCATCATTCCTGTGACTCAGGTAAAATGAACATGTTACTGTGATGCCCTTGAATTTAAATGGCCAATGGTGCTTGTTCATAAGGAATTGTGTGAAAAGGTATGACAACATTGGTGCCACTGCTAGTGACAATCAAATCCTATGAATAACTAGGTATATTAAAAATTCCAAATGTTATCCAGTCACTCTTTACTACAATGTTTTTTTTAATCCCCACTATGGCAATGAAACTAGGGAAAAATGAATTGAGTTTTTAAAGCAATGGAAATGTGACATGGTATTTCTTATGTTTGTAAGTATTTGTCAAGCTTTTATA
>JAOXXN010000001.1:78083922-78094978 GCA_026770055.1 Myrmophylax atrothorax
CCGGTACTAACCGGGGCTGACCCTGCTCAGCATCCGAGATCTGACGGGATCGGATGGCAGGGAGGCATTTAACTGCCTGGGACGGTTCCACTGAGACTCGAACTCATGACCTACTGTAGATAAAATCACTAAAATTCTACAGTTCTAAAGAACAAAGAGGGCAGATAAAGACTAATAATACAAGGTGATGGTCAATAGATGGAACAGAAGAAGTGCCATATACAGGTAAGGGTGGAAGACAATTTAAGAGTTGATCATGTAAGTTGCTGCATGAAAGCTGAAAGCCTGACTAGCAAGACGGGATCATTGCTCTGAGTAAAACAAAAGTATGTTGGGAACTCAGAGGAAGACAAATAGTAGCACACACTGTTACCAGAATACAACATACATAAGGGACTTAAAACAAGCTGTGAAGTATATGGCTTTTAAAACGTCAATCCTTGTGGGTTTGTCTCTTTCCAGAATAAAAGAATATTTAATTTTTGATTCATTTATTTCCCCATATAATACAATAAATGTTGAACTCTGTTTGTAGTAGAATGGGACCATGTCTTGAATTGTTAGCACAAGGTATAATAGTTAAAGTGATGGAAGAATACAATTTCAAAATGATTGCTTGTTTAGGAGGACATGATTCTCATGATTCTAATTGCAAATATGTTGGCTTCTGTTTCCTTTAAATGGGACAAAGCTGCTTTATGCTTTTCAAACCTTTTTTAGGAACATAGAAAATTATAGAAAACAAAGAATTACTGGCTGAAGGAGACTAACTTTACTTTTATACTTAGCTAGAGGGCATGACTACAATTTCAAGCCTTTACCAAGAAAGTTTAATTTGGCTGAAGGGTGTATTTCAGACCTGAAATGCTCTCAGATACTCTGACTATGTAGCATATACACATGCAAGAATAGGGAGATTTTCTTAACAGATCCTGAATGAAAGATAACTTTGAAAAAGAAAAGAAAATAGAAGTCTCAATTACTCACTTGAAAGAGACTTCAGAGGAGGACTTTTTTAATCTCATAGAAAAATAATTGGAGGGCACTAATCCATTGAAAATTATTCACAACTTGGTAAAAAACAAAAAACACAACCAGAAGCATCATGGAAATCTCATTAGATACACATATGGATCCTAGTAGCACAGATATCTTGCTGAATTATGCTTAGTGAATAAGGAGTAATAAACCACAGGATGTTTATCAACTTTGATCAGATGTATTAACTTGTACTAAACTTTTGCTGTCAGAGCTAAGTGGTTACCAAAACCCTTTTGAAATCCCTCTGCAGTTGCTATGATTATGATGCAGATTATTCAAACATAGAAGTGTATTTTCTTGTATATAGGGAAACAACAAGAGTCTATAAAAGAACAGGAACAGATGAACAAATGACTGAATGACAGAAAACACAAAATTCACAGAGAAAGTTCCAAATCTTCTGTTTTTATAAGAATATTATATCACTGATTAGAAATGAATTTTATGTTCCAGCTCTGTTATATTTGTTTGTGTACAAATATGGAATGAAAAGAGAGTTCCTCACTGCACAAGCTTTACATCCAGGGAAATAAAGAACAAATTTATAACACTGAGCTTGTTCTATCTGAATTCTTTATAGATCAAGGAAAAGTTATTTCTCAACTTGCTAACACAATATTTAGAAAGGTAATATATGTTCTAAAAAAGCTAAATAAAGTTATGATCAAATGAGGAGAGATGTGTGAACAAGTAGTCAAACAGTGGATAAGAGGAAGCAAAGGATTGGAAAAGGAGAAGATAGAAGCTGCCAATTCCATCAAGAAATGCTTTTGCTTATATTTTTGACATTATTTTTCATATTTGAATTCCTTTTCCTTTTAACAGTTCAGTCACTTACTATTTTTAAAATTAAATTTGAAAAATAAAGAGAAGGAAAAAAGTTCCCAGCAAGAGCTCCTTCACTTGCTGTTCTCCTTTTATCTTTCTCTCCATATATTTTGTGGGTTTGTTTTTGTATTACTGAAGCAGTTCTGAATTTTAATGATAAAGCACTTGGCTTGAACCCAAAATGTCCAGTAGTAGACTTAGTTACTAAGTACTTGTCCAGCATCTCTGAGAATTTCAAACCTTAACATATTTAGAAGCAGTGCATATCTTATCCATGTTCTAAAACAATAAGAAAAAGAAAATGTATGCCAGAACATGGATGTTATAACTTGATTTGAAAACCCTTAAAGCAGGAAAGACTGATTTTTTTCAAAAAGCAAAATGAAAATAAGTTGAAGACTGAAAAAAAAAAAGAGAAGTTTTATCAGAAAGTAATGTGTCTCTCTAATACACCAGATGGGTGTGCTGCCATTCAAAGGGACATCAAGAAGCTGGATAAATGGGCCAGTAGGAACACCATAAAGTTCAATATAGGGAAACGTAAAGTCGTCCTCCTAGTGAGGAATAAGTCCAGGCTTCAAGCAGCCTAAGGGTATCTGGCTAGAAACCAGTGAAGAATTCATGGTCATGGTGGACAAGTTGAGCTTAATCCAGCAATATGTCCTCGCTGTAAAGAAGGAAAATGGCATCCTGCTACCAGAATACATTGGTATCTGGGATTATTCCTCCCCAGGTGCAGGACTTTGCACTTCCCCTTGTTGGAATTCATGAGGTTCTATCAGCTCATTTCTCCAGCCTGACTAGGTCCCTCTGGGAGACAGCATGACCCTCTGGTGTATCATTTTATCCAGTAACCAAAGCAAGGACCTGCATTCTGAAATCATGCCAGATCCTGAATCTCAGGGAGCTGAAGGCATGCCAGGTGACAAGCAGAAACACTCTCCTCTAGCTAGCTCTAAAGTCAGACATGCTCTCTGGAATGTTACGTTACATGCAGAGATTAGATACCCATACATTTGGAGAGGCAACACTTCAAAAGCTAGGAGAAACTGCATTTGATCTGTAGGAGAATAAGTTCCTTTAAGTCACTGGCAATGACTTTTTAGCCAAAAGAGAAAAAGTATATTCTATAACTGGAGGCAAAATGTGAACCAGTTCACGAAAGCCTTTTTTCCTCCATCTGTTGACCCCCCATCTTTCTTGAAAAATTCCTTCAGCTCATATAGCAAAGCAGGTGGAATTGAGAAAATCACCTGGAGGCAATCCCCATCTGTCTGCACCCAGACCATATCCTGCCATAACCTCCACCTAGTTACAGGCTGGAAAGTTAGCCAAGGTGTGGGACTTGGCCACCACCTCTCCCCAACAATTTAAAGTCAAGTATCCTCAGTAGCATGATGCTTTTGGTCCTCTGCACAATAAGCAGAACCTTTCATAAACTCTTAAGTTACTAAAACAATGTTGTATAAAAAGCAGTGCAAGGATTACAAACAACAGTGCCAATGCTAATTAGGGTTAGCCAAGGTTTTCTCATTCATACAGCTAAGGGAACATATGGGAAATGTCATGTTGTCATAGCAGATTCTTTGCTTAAAAAAGTTGTGTGAAACATCAAAGCCAAGTAAAATAATAGCTGCATGCAACAAATGTGAGACACAAGAACTTCAGATAATATATCTTTTTTCACTGTCTGACAGGTGCTGCAGTAAGACTGTATGCAAAAATGAGATCTGCTGTGATGTCTATTGTCAAGCTGTTACTCTGGCTCTCCTCAGATGTTTCTCTAATTTTTCTGTGAAAGCATTTAAAATACGGTTTTTAAATAAAAGTGCTTTTATTCAAACAACATAGAAAGACCTAGAATTGAAAATATCATTAACTGAAAAAAATCATGCCTTGTAAAAGTTTGAAACATTTCCTTTTCATACAGACATAGCTCTTCTTTCTTCCTATAATCTGCAGGACTCAATTAGAAGAGAGGAAAGAATTCTTATTGTGTTAATTATTAACTGATCCAAATTTTAAAGCAATTTCTTAAAAAAAATTACTATTTGCATATAGATCTCTTTTCAATGTGATGATTCTGTACAAATAACAGAAGAGGCATTTCACCTTCTGTGTTGGGACTCACATAGGAAGGAAACTTTTTCAGATATTGTTCCAAGTGGTTATGTTTATGTATACCCTAAATATAAAACTTGTAACTTCAGTGGCTCCTGGCCTTTCTGAGAAACACTGGAGTAATTTTTAGCCGAAAAACAGAAGCTGGTAAGAGGGACAAATAGACTGAGATTAACATCTGCTTGCCAGGAGAATGTGTAACAGGTTTTTATTATTCCTACAGGAGAAGTAGAAAATATGATAGATTCCAGATGTGAATGAGCTGTTTGTTTACTTTTTTACTCTTGATTTTCTTTGTGTATTCTGCATTAGGAATGCTATTATGGATTCACTGTTCACAGATCCCCAAAGAAAGGAAAAACAAGTAGCTGAAATATAGACATTGCCAGAAGTTCTGTCTCTATTTCTGACTGTCCATCTCCAAAACATGGAAAGAGTAACATTTTGCAAGAGCATACATTTTCTCCTTGTATTCTTATATACCCAACACCAGATGACTCAGCCCCTTGGGCTGTGATTTCTGTTTTTCAGCTTTTTTTTCTTAATTTTTAATTTCCTTTTTGTGTAGGGGTGTGTGTTTTGGTTGTTTTTTGTTTGTCTGTTTGTTTACTATTTAGTCTTACATAGCAGAGGCAAGCATGTCAATCAACTTTAACAAGGTTTGTGGTTGCTCAAATTCATGCTCACTGGCAAGCCTAACAGGATGGCAAAGGTGGGTCTTAAGCTGTGTGTGGACCTTCAGAAGTTCAAGTCACATTAAATTGTGCCATCTGGCTAATGGGAAGTCTGAGTTGGCTTGGGAACTTCTAGGTAACCTGAATGTCTGACTTTTGGGAAGCAAATCAGTAGGCTATGTTAAAACTGGCAATCCAGATTTCTGTGGAGCAGTGAGACCTGTTGGGAGCTGTTGTGATCTTTTGTGAACCACAGTTAGAGCTCTCTTCTTCTTTCAGGTCTCCAGAATATGTGGTGTCTACCTTGTAGCCCTTGGGCATTTGAAGGCTGGTTGATGGGACAAGAAAGGTTAGATAGATAGATAGATAGACAGACAGACAGATAGATAGATAGATAGATAGATAGATAGATAGATAGATAGATAGATAGATTAATGCAATATTCAGGACAGCCTATTTAAACCTTGCTTTTACACTATCCTGCTTCTTAACTTGATGCCATGGCTTGAGTTGATAAATACTACATGAAAATCTGCCTTCACATTGTTCCTGGCAGAGATTACTAAAAAGATGTTAAGAAAACTCATTATTTAGAATCATAATGTAGAGCTCTGTTTTGGTTGCTTGTGATTTGACACTGCTATGGAAGGTTTTGTTGTGCTTTTTTTTTTCCGACACTTTCTTTTAGTTATCTGGCGGAATATGGAAGACAGGGTCACCAAGAGAAACTGGGACTGTTTTTAGGGCCTGTAGATGGCATTATGACATTATCACATTTCTGTTGACTAGCTGTGAACACATTAAAAATTATAAAGTACCAAGAGGTCATAAAGGTGTATAGCAGCTGTGTCACAGCTGAAAAAGTTACATGAATCCCTTAAAAATATCAAGCGTAATGTTTATCTTCAGTTCAGTGTGGTAAGTGAATGTCATATAACCTATGAGTAATGTACTGAGTAATGCTATCTAGCTGTTTCTCATGAGAATTTGGCTGTGGTTTTAGTCAACTAAGATTAGCAATTGGCAAATCAAAACTGGAAGTCTTTGTGTAGTCTACAGTGGAAAAGGCCAAGACGTGCCTTAGGGCCTTTACTGTACTAGCATATAGAAAGCAATGTGACCTGACTGCATTACACTATTGATATTATGTCTTTGAACTACTGAAGATATGTTGCTTGAAAGGAATGTTATTGCATTTTCTTTCTTCTCAAAACCAAGACAAAAAAATTAAGATGCAGCTGAATGTGAAAACACATACTTAAGGAAGTGTAGGATTCAGTTAACATGCTCTCCTTCCTTCCGTGAATTAAGTTTCAGGTCAGTAGTTTGTAAAAAATCCTCTGTTCCAGGGGGAGACAAGCTACTGCATTACAACACAGAAACCACACTACCTTTAAAAATGCTTGAGAAAATAAGATTATCTCTACCAGGATACATAAAAATATTTAAAACATTAAATCAATAATATTTTTCTGAGATTAACCTTTCAGCAGAGATCAGCTACACTAAAATTACCCCAGTAAGCACAATAAACTCTGAGATAATCATTATGATCTGAGACAAAAATTGTACTGTAGTGCTCATTCAAAACATAAAGTTTTCTTGTGTGTTACAAGTGTGTTTATATTTTGCTATTATTCGTTACCATAGGGTTAATAGTTGAAATGGTAAGCAGCATTATATTATGTATGTCAAGTACAGCTGGGGAGTAATGGAATTGTTTACCATAGGGAATTCAAAGCAGGATTTCAAACTGGCTGTTCTTCAGCTGTAATTTGAGGGTCGCACGCACTGAAGAGGGATTGTTTTGCATCAACCACAGGCATTTTTACATAATGCAGAGCAGGTGTCATGATCAAGTTTTCTACCAGGAGAAAAGTCCTATCTCTATGCTTTTTGATCAGGTCGGTGATATTGTGTCAGAAGAATTAAATGGTTCTGTGGATTCAGAAACTGAGCAAAACAAAACAGTTAATGATAGCAGTATCATTAGTTTTCTGCTGCGGAAGAAAAAAGCATCTCACATAAGTTAGGTGACCATTAATCAGAAGCTGCATCCATATTGCATATAGATATTTCTCTGTGTGAAATAAGTATATTTTCAATGTTTTCACACAAGATATTGGCAAGGCTAGCTTTATCTCAGATGACTTTTTTTCCTGGTATCCTTTGAGCCATGTCTTGCAACTGACAAGAGGCTCTTCAAAGTTTTAGACCTTTCTGCCTTTGAAACATGGACTTGCATTCCTAGTTAACACAGAGAGAACTGGAGCAGTGAACTCTGTAGGGGCATGAATCTGTAAGAATGAAGCAAATAGCTGTTAGGAGAGTCTACAGAAACACATCTCTGTACAACAGTAAGCACAATCCATCCTCCATTCACTACAGTAGCTCCCTGTGGAGTGCTGAATAGGTAGAGCAGAACTTGCATCTGTCTGTCTTAGAAGCTCCATTGGCTTTTTCACACTCAGCTGTCTGTCTTGCATATGAGATGAAAGATTGCTTCGTATGAGCAAAGTCATGAACCTTGGGCTTTACCTTGGTTAATATCCTTGTTGATTCTTTTGCCAGCTAATAGGTTAGCAATATATTTATTCATTAAAGGTATGGAATAAAACTAGGGTGAAGGGAAATGAATACTCAAAACCATTGTAGTATTTGATGTTGCTGGTATTGTCGCTATATTTGACTCTATATCCTTTAAAAGACTGTCTTGGATTATACTACTCATTTTATGCATTTTAGGAAAACTGTTTTGAAATGTACAGTGCAATTTTCTTCCCAGACAGAAGGTTAGTAAATGTTTTGCTGTGAGAAATGGAGTTTGTCTACATGATAAATAGTGACTTTGTACCTGAGCATAGTGATTGTGTTTTAATGTTACGTTTCTTGTGGTGCTACTTAGCTGAAATACAGCTGTGGTTTGAGATTCAGATCTGGCAGTGAATAACACTGCTTCTCTGCTGTCCATGAATCTGTGCAATTTAATCACCAGAGGACAAGCCTTGCAAGTTCAAATCCAGTTAAATCAAGAAGTCCTTTTCCTATTTCAAATACAGCTCTAACAATTAAATAGTATGTACAGAACCATATATAACAGTACTTGCACACTCATCCATGCTCTAGCTGACTTCAGTGTTGACTGCTTTGAGCATCCACTGTTCAATTTGTTTCAAATAGATTCTGATGCTAATTGTATTACCTCTCTAAGAGTGTGTTTTCATTTAGAACAATGAAGCAGGCATTCATGAATGAGTCATAATTAGACTGAGGTATTTAGGCTCTGCTTCTAATAAGAGACATACTAAATAAGGGAAATGATCTAAACAGTTCCTTTATTATGTTGATAACCATTGACAAATTGAGGAGAATAAGGTCCATCTTAAATTACTAGTGCTACTTTTAGTGCTATAATACTTTAATTATCAGCAATATCTCAGAGGTTCTGTCGTTATTCAGACTTAATCAATTTCTTCTTCCCCTAGGCCTGTCTGTAGCTTGGGGGCCAACCTGGTAGGGAAAACCTTCAGCTCCTGCCAGTCAGTGTTTGCAGTTCAAATGAATGGTCGTGTCTTTGCCACTTGGAATAGATACCATTTGTCTTTGGAAGTGGATGGTTGCAACCACGCAACTCATGCAACTTTCTGATGCCACTGTGGTCATCTGAGTGCAGTTTGACCCACTACCATGTTTATTGTGTTTCTCCTGCAAAGCACTTCATAATCATAGCCAGTGTTGGACAGAGGCAAGGAACTGGAGTCCTTAAAATTAAAGATGTTCTACTGTACAATCTCTAAAAGCAGACAACATCATTAACTGCCTCCTTCTCTCCTCCGCCACACTTCACGTATGGTGTGTGGGCCCTGACTTCACAAAGCAACCCTCAGATCTGCAAATGCATCAAGCAGCAAAAAAAAGTGAATTAAAGAAACAGTATCTAAAGAGAAGAAGATTGCAATTTTCTGTGCAGAGAAAAAAAAAGAATCCCAGAGATATATCAGCTTCCCTCAGGCAGCATGTGTTTGCAGGCACCTGGGTTAAGATACAAGTTCTGGGAACTGCTGGTGACACCAACATAACACAGGGCCAGGTGCATCTTTTGGGCACGGTCCCATTCAATGTCACGGTTCCATTTAAAACCATGGGCTGTTGAACAAAGCAAAGAAAAGCCTGCTGCCTTCTAGGGAAGTGTTCATTTCCAAGGCATGATTTGTGTCTTTTTTCTCTCAAAGTGTTGACTGCAAACTCTGGACTTGCCTGAAATTCATTGCTAAGTAAGGTATAGAACCTTGAAAAAGGGTCAGTACAACACCTTCAGTATCCTCAGATTCTCATGGAAATTGAGTATCACTAAATGGTTGAGGTTGGAAGTAACCTCTGGAGGTCATCTGGTCCACCTCCCCTGCTCTGGCAGTGCCACCTAGAGCAGGTTCCTCAGGACTGTGTTCAAATGGCTTTTGAATATCACCAAGAATGAAGTGTGCACCAACTCTCTGGGCAACCTGTGTCAGTGCTTGATCACCTTCACTGCAAAAAAAAAGTTTCCTGATGTCCAGAATTTTCTCCCATATCTATTTGCTTCAGAGACATTTGCATGTTGTAAGAAGAGAGGCGTATTTTCTTTGCAAATATAGATAGAGGCAAATATAGATTGTGAAATGATTGATGGCTACAGAAATGATCACTACAGACTTTGCCATCAGCTGCTGAAGTGGTACACTTGTAATTCAAAGAAGGCATTGTTAGAGACTGGATTTGTAACTCAGTGAGTTGTTTGACTGATGGGTTGAAGCAACCATCTGGTCTGTGTGTGTGGGCAGGGGAAGGGAACCAGGCCTGTCCAGATGATACATCCTGCAGCCAGCATGGCTGAGTCCACAGAAGGCACATGGCATGGGAACCACATGAGGTACCTGTCAGTCAATAAGGCCCAGCTAGTAGCCTGTCCACACCATGCCCCGGAGCCTCTGACTGGCTGTGGCACCTGTCACTATGGCTATAGAGGAGATTGAGTGGTCAGTGACCCAGATTTCCCGCCTGGAGGTTGTGGCCACAATAGACAAACCATATAAAAGAGGCACATAAAGCCTCTATTTTGAGTCTGGTCTTCTCTCATGGAATCTGCCAGTGTGTGATCTCTTGCAGTAACTACTTGTCTCTCCTCTCTTTTCTTCCTTCACTGTTTTCTTTCTCTTGTGGGTGACTTAAAACAGGTTGAGTGGTATTTCACTTAAGTTGTGGGTTGGTGTTTGCTGAGTGCAATGAAGGTTTGCTATTCCACAGCAATGATGATGATTGCTGGCTTGTAAAACTCTTTTGGGGGTATAGAAATGGAGCTCAGAATGCTGTTTGGAAAAAGGCAGCAAAGTCCTTTGGACCTAGGAACCTGTTATTCAGTGTAATGCTCTTGTGGAATCTTTTCCTTGGTTATATATTACTCTTGTAAACCCTTTTGCCAAAGCACCTATTTTCTTACTGAATTAAAAGAAATCTCTTGGGGAAAAATATGTAACTTTTTCTTTGGATGTGAACTCAAGGTATCAAGGAAGTAAAACTCCGCAGAAGTTTTGTTTGGGAACTATTGAAAGTCTAAATTAAAGTGCAATGCCTGGTCATGCATGTGGCTTCGAGACCAGGGCATAACAGATCCCTTCTCTGGATCTCTCCACAAGGCCAGTCCTCAAAAAATTCAAGTAAGTAGCCTCCCAGGAAAGAGTAGAGTCCATGTACCTCCACTTCCTTGTCTAGTACCAAGATTATGCAGGGCTTATTTCTCCTCATCCTTCTTACATGGTCATTTCAATGTCTCGCTTTCCACTCGGGAATGGCTAGAGAAGGGAAGGAGACCTGTCTGAGCTACTACAGACAGAATAAACACTTGCCAGCTTTTCACTGAAGTTGTAAAAAACAATCACTCTCACTGACATATTATTCAGCTTCATAGGTTTTTTAAATACAACTTCATGACAGTACCATCCTCCTTTTGGTATTTTTGTGAAATTACTTAACTGCCTGCCAGCAAAATCCCACTTCCTTCCCCCACCAAGTTACAAAAAGGAATGAAGTTGCTAGAGTTGATCTGAAGGCGGCTCTTCAGGCACAAGTTAAAGTACAAGATATGCTATTTGAATATAAGAAAAAAAACTTTTTTTTTCTTTTTACTGTGAGGGTAGTGAAAAACTAGAGTCAGGTGGAGAATATCCTTGGAGATATTGAAGGTGTGACTGGACATGGTCTTTTTTTGGTTTTGGTTTGGTTTGGTTTTTTTTTTATAGGGACCAGGTAGCACAAATCACAGTGACTCCAAATGAATCCTGTTTATAGTAAATAACTGCATTATCTATATAGAATGCCAAACTATATTTATTCTTAAGGTAGTTTGCAGCCCTCCT
>JAOXXN010000001.1:78099966-78120897 GCA_026770055.1 Myrmophylax atrothorax
TCAAGTCACTTGACAATTCCAGGCCTAGTCTGGCCCCCAAAACCTAAATTTAGGCCCACCTAGGTGAACCCATAACAAGCTTGAAGAACTACTTCCTTTTTTTTACTTTGAACCTGGCTGCCCAAAGTATAGTTTGGAGGAGGAGACTACAGATAATGGATCCATTCTCTCCAGATATACATCAGGGCTGTATAACTGTCTATCATCTGTTTCTCTGTTCTTCAAGATGAGGAAGGAATCTCTTACTCTCTGGACCTTGTGTGTGCCAGCAATAGCAGGGGGGAAAAGAGCCAGAAGAGGACTCATCAGAGACTTCTTCCTTCACTAGAAAGCTGAACATAAGATCAGATCCTACGCTTTAGGATGGGCACAGGCTACATTGTAGGGGTCTCTGTGCCCAGTCATATGCTCTGCCTATGGTCCTGGCTCTGCCTTGCTGGCTTGATTTCCTGGCTTGACTTCTGACCTGCCTTGCCACTACAGGTTTGCTTGAGGATCACTGGACTGTGGCTGACCCTGGTTACTGCCCCCAAGTCTGCTTAGCTCTTTTGGGACCACACACAGTTGGAGAGAACACTGTACTGTTCTGTTCCACTCTGTTTACTGCTCACCTGGCCTTGTGAGGCAGCCCAGACACCTCTTGCTCCTCTGACACAACCTTCTCAGCCATTGCTCTTATAGAAGCAACCTTTGCTCAGCCTTGCTGCTTCTCTGTCTCTTCAGGTTCTTGCTTCTGCCCATGGCTGGGGGTTCAGAATGAAATGATCTTTAAGGTCCTTTTTAACCCAAACCTTGATATGATATGATTATGATATGATGATATTGATGCTGTGAGAGACTCCAACAAAGCAGGACTCTGAGCCACGTTAATGTGGGATAAGATAAAAAGTAAAAGTCCTTTGGTACCAGGCTGAAGGCCCACAGGAATACATGATGACATGCCTGTGCCCCCCAGTCTCTAATTTCCATGGCTTTTATATTATGATCTATCCAATCATTACTTTACACATCTCTCAGTCCAGGCCTGGTTCCACCTCTGTTCCAACCCCTTAGGATTTGGATCTGGGGTTGGTGAGACCTTCTCTTCATCAGTTCTCCTCTTCCTCGGGCTTTTGGAGTTCTTCCAGTGTTCTGATTTCTGGGTCACTCTGTCTCGTGTTTATGTCTCGTTCTGCAGGTCTTCTGATATTCTTCAGCTGTTTACCTTGGAGACAAGACTAAATAACTAAAAGAACTTGAGCTACTGATAAGTGGCAGAGGTTGGCATGTATAAACATTGAACTTAAGCTGTTAGAAATACTAGCACACTAAATCTACATTTTACTACAGTTACAAGAACTTCTAAAAGCTATAAAAATGAAAAAAATCAACCCCGCTTTGATATCGATATGATATGATATGATATGATATGATATGATATGATATGATATGATGATATGATATATATCCTGCTTGGGATGAGAGAGCAGAGCCATGCAACAGCTTTAATTTGAGGGTGAAAATGGGTTTATGTAATAACATATAAATTTTCAGTCTTGTTCTCATAACCTTTTCTAATAATGCTTGTTTCCATATTTTTTTGAAAGATACTACCACTGAACTGCAATGCTGCAAGGAAGGAAAAATGGTTCCCACCTGCCTTCAGAACCAAGGGAGTGCTGAGAAAGATGTTTGCAGTCCAGAGGACAAGAGGCAAAAGACCTTTTTTGCAAAATGCATGAGGCTTCACGGAGAGGGGAAGGTGCTAGAGCTGGGACTGGATTGGGTAAGAACTCCGAATGGGGAAGTGGCTTAGGTGCTCAGCTATCGAATAGGAAAATGGAGGGACTAACACCTAGTAGAATTTCATGTTTTGGGGACAGATGAGGGCTGTAGCCAACAGGATTAGTACAGGGGCAGAAGCAGGCAACAGCCATAGCCATGCCACCCCAGCTCCATGAGGCAGAGGCATTCCGGCATGGAGCCACCCCTAATCAGACTGGCAGGGCTGCCCTGGTTCGTCCCGGAGCTGCGGGCGTGGCTCCATGTAAGTTCTAGTTGCTGCTGCCACTCCGGCAACTTCAACAATTCTCTCATATATATGCAGCTTTTCAGGTTCAGGGTGCTTTTCCAGCGCTGTTCTCCTTGGGTTTCATTTTAGCTTTCTCCTTCTCTGAACTAACATTTTCATAGACTTGTCTGCCACAACTCAAGATCTCACTCCTGAATGACAATTGCAAGCCTATAGCCCTTTCCTTTTCTGTGCAGCAGTTTTCATTTTCCTGCATAGAAAATCACTTGCCATGTTAATACTCAGTCATTAAGTCATGTAAATCCTTTCTGTAGTACTCTGTCTTTAGCCTTTGTGCTTTCTATCTCCATGAAAGTTGAACCTTCATATCATCTGTAAACTTTGGTCATGGCTTGCCCCCTTTCCCAAGCAAATAAGGAACAGCATGGATCCCAGCATTCGTGTGAAAATCTCCAGTGACCACCCCATCACAGTGACTGTGCAGCCTCACTTCTCAGAATCATGGAATAACATAGAAGGTAAGGTTGAAAGGGACTACAGTGGGTCATCTTTTCCAACCTCCCTGCTCACACAGGGTCATCCTAGAGCACATTGCACAGGATTCCATCCAGGTGGTTCTTAAATATCTCCAGTGAGGGAGACTTCACAACCTCTCTGGGCAACCTGTTCCAGAGCACGGTCACCTGCACTGTAAAGAAGTACTCTCTCATGTTCAGGTGGAGCTTGCTGTGCCACCACTAAGAGCCTGGCCTCATCCTCTTTACTTGTAAACATTGATAAGTTCCGTCTCAGTCATCTCTTCTTGAGGCTGAACAGGCCCAACGCTCTCTGCCTATCCTCATAAGAGGGATGATCCAGTCCCTTAATCATCTTTGATGCCCTTCACTGGGCCTACTTCAGGAGTTACATTTCTCTCTTGTACTGAGGAGCCCAACACTGGACACTGGTCCAGACGTGGCCTCACTAGGGCTGAGTAGAAGGGTAGAATCACCTCCCTTGACCTCCTGGAAATGCTCTTCCTAATGCACTCTAGGATTCTCTGGGTCTTCCTGGCCACAAGGGTACACTGCTTGCTAATGGACAGTTTGTTGTCCACCAGGACTCTCAAGTCCTTCTCCATAGATCTGCTTTCCAGGAGGTCAGCTCCCAGCCTGTGCTGATGCATGGGGTTATTCCTCCCCAGGTTAAGAACCCTGCATTTGCCTTTGTTCAACTTCAGACAGTTCCTCTCTGCCTATCTCTCCAACGTATCAAGGTCCTTCTGAAGAGCTGCACAGCCCTTGGGGGTATCATCCCCTTCTCCCAGCTTTGTGTCATCAGTGAACTTGCTGAGGAGGCATCTGCCCCTTCATCCAGGACATTGATGAATAAGTTAAGCAATACTGGGTCCAATACTGAACCTTGGAGAACATCATTAGCCACTGGCCTCCAATTAGAACCTGTGCCACTGAATATGACCCTCTGGGATTTGCCATTCAGGCAGTTCTCAATTCACGTCACTGCTCATCCAGTCCACAGGTAGCTTGCCTATAAGGATATTGTAAGAGACAGCGTCAAAAGCTTTGCTGAAGTTGAAGTGGACAACATCCACTGGTCTCCCCTCATCCATCAAAGTAGTTGTTTCCTTGTAGAAGGCAATCAGGTTGGTCAACCACGATTTACCTTTAGTGAATCCATGCTCACTACTCCTAATCACCTTCTTGTCATCCACGTGGATAGACACGGCCTCGAGAATGAGGCGCTTCATCACTGTTACACGGATCAGAATGAGGCTGACAGACTGGTAGTCCCTGGGTTCTTTTTCTTGCCCTTTTTGAAGATTGGGGTGACATTTCATGGGCTTTCTTCAAGTCCTCAGACACCTCTCCTGATTGCCACAACCTTTCAAAATGACTGTGAGTGGCTCAGCTATGGTGTCTCAGTACTTGTGAATGACCATGGGATCATGGACCTGTGGATGTCAAGCTGTCCTAGGTGTTCTCTAACCCAATCCTCCTTCACCAAGGGAAAGTCTTCCTTCCAACATTCAATTACCCTGCTTTCCTGGGTCATGGATTTCTGGGCACTGGTCTTGTCAGTGAAGACCAATGCAAAGAAGGCATTCACTAAGTGCCTTCTCTGTGTCTTCTGTTACCAGGGGCCCCTATCCATTTAGTAATGTGACCACATTATCCTTTATTTTATTTTTGTTGTTGATGTATTTGAAAAAGCCCTTCTTCTTCTTCTTGACATCCTTAGCCAGATTTAATTACTGGTGGACCTTGGCCTTTCTCCTCTCATTTCTACTTACTCTGATCACCTCTCCATATTAATTTAAAGTGGCCTGATCCTGCTTCCAGCTTCTGTGTATTTACTGCTTATGCTTGAGTAATGACAGGAGTCTTGTATTCGTCCATGCAGGTCTCTTGTCTCTTTTGCCTAATTTCTTGCTCAAGAGGATTCATTTCTTGAGACTGCAGGAAGTGGTCTTTGAATATCAACCATCTCTCTTGGACTCCTATTCCCTGCAGGGCTGGTTCCCATGGGATTCTTCCAAGAAGATCCCTGAAGAGGCTAAAGTTTGCTTTCCTGAACTCCGTGGTTGTAATCTTACTTGCTGTTATGCTTCCTCCTTGCCTGATACGGAACTCCACAATCTCATGGTCACTGCAGCCAAGACTGTCCCCAGCTTCCACACTCCAACAAAGCCTTCACTGTTTGTTAGTATAAGGTCAAGGAGCACAGTCTCCTTCCTACTCTTGACAGTTCCACTCCATGCCTGTTTCTTCCACTTATCATATGCTGTTTAGCTTCTTTAGAAGACTTTGGGGACTGATTGTCCTTTTGGAAATCCAAGCAGGCTACAATGTCTGTGAAAAATCGCCCATTAACACTTATTGTCATTGAATCTGGTGAAGTGGAGGAGTCTGCCTGAGCCATGTAGGGAAAAGGGGACTTTTACAAAGTGCCATTTTTTATAAATCTGCAAAATGGCCACAGTTCTTATTCCAGTCCTGACACAGAAACTTAGCCTGTGATGACTTCCCAATGGATACCTCGATTTCATCAGTCCCTGTACTCTCTTTTAATTTTGCATTTCTTTTCTCAGAGATACATTTCATCCAAACTGCACACTGTTTGGGACAAAGTCAAAGATCTGTGGCATTGTTTTGATGGAAAAAGCAGTTTTAGGCAGGAATTTGACTAAATTATTTCAGTGATCACACTTAGCTCTAGATATCTTCATTTGCAGAGTAACTAAAAAATATTTCTACTCATAGCTTACTGAGTAATTTGTTTTACTTCCTCTGGTCTTAACATCTTCACAACATTGAAATGATAACAAAATTATAGACAAGATGTCAGTTGTGAAATAACCAGAGAAGCCCTAATTTACAAAGGTTTGATATTATTGGCCCATGGATGACCCCATGCCAGACCAGGTGGATACCTGAATGAGGCTGTGATCCTGTGGGTAACCAGCACTCAAGTAGACTCCTGGCAGGACTGGTGGACCCACGAAAAGAGGAGTCCACATTGAAGCAGGTTTGCTGGCAGGTCTTGTGATCCTGTGGGGGACCATTTTGGAGCAGCCTATTCCTGAAGGACTGCACCCCTGGAAGGCACTTATCCTGGGGCAGTTCATGAGGAACTGTATCCCATGGGAAGGACCTAATTTGCAGAAGTTTATGGAAGGCTGTCTCCCATAAGAGGGACTCCATGGTGGAGCAGGGGAAGTGTGTGAAGAGCCCTCCCTCTGAGAAGGAAGGAGAGGCAATGTGTGATGAACTGACTGCAGCTCCCCTTTGCCCATCCCACTGCACTGTTGAAGGGAGGAGGTAGAGAATTTGGGAGTGAAGTTGAGTCTGAGAAGAAGGGAGGAGTGGAGGAACCATGGCTTATGATTTAGTTTTTATTTCTTACAACTCTACTCCTATATGAATGACAGTAAATTAAACTGGTCTCCCCAATTTGAGGTTGTGTGATGGTAACTGGCAAGTGATCTCTTCTTATCTCCTGTAATGAGCTTTATGATATATTTTCCCTCCTTCTGTCCAGCTGAGAACGGTACTGATGGAGCAGCTTTGGTGTACACCAGTCTTCAGCCAGGGTCAACCCATCACAGATGTTCAAATCTAGACAGATGGATGGAAAGATGCCCTGCAACCTAGTGCTTTTGCTCCAGAGACTGTCAGTTTCTTCCTCAGAGCTTTGAGTGCATCAATCCTCCCTTTTGGCATTTGGTTGTTTGAGCCCAAGTACAGCTACAGAAAATACAGCAAATGGTTCTGGATGTAAAATTTTTGTGCGAAGAAAGCTTGAAGCCTTAGTGTCGATGATACTCCTTCCCACAGGAGCTGCTGTTAAGCTAAGTCTCTAGCCCTTGGCTGCTGCCTGTTCCTGGCCATGCACTGGCCAGGGATGCAGACCCTGACCCAGATCCACAGGCTGAATTCCCAGCTTCAACTCAGACCTGCCTTGTTACCATGAATTTGCTTGGTTACTTCTGAGCTGTGTCTGGTCCTAGTTACAATCACCAGACCTGATCCTGATCCTGACTTTCTGGCACGACTTCATGGCTTGGCCTCAGACCTGCAACACCACTGCTGATGCTGGGCTCCAGCCTGACTCCAACTGTCCTGTCACACATGACACTGTGCTTGGCTCCTGGCTTCCTGTCCCTTAGGGATCAGCTGGCCTTATCCTGTCCCCTGACAGTCTGTTCTTCATACCTAATCTTCCTTTTGTCACCCAGCCCCATAAATTTTCTTAAAAAGGGTTGGCTTATGAATAGTGCAATGGCTTATAGACAGGTTGACATTGCTGTTCTTCCAGGCTCATCGACCAGATCCTTGTGGTTGAAAGACTGATTGCTGTCTGTTTGTGGTGACTTATTCAGCATCCCTGAGGAGACATGTCATGTACTATTAGAGGCTCAGATATAAGCTCTCTGCAAAGGGGTTTCTGAAATTTGAGTTTTCAAGACAGGAGTGCCTAACAGTAATAAGAACAAGGCACTGCTTCCAGGCACATTTGCAAATCTGCTGGGCAATCCTGGCAACTACTGTTTTCAAATCTTCTGGATATATTCATGCCTGTGTATGCAATCCTTCCGGTTGGCAGTCCATTTTTTTAGCTCCTGGTAGTGTTACTAGACCAGCATATACAAGGCTGGAGCTGTGAGTGCCAAATATTTGAATGACTCTATCAAATGCAGTGGTAACTGCAGAGTAATGTGGCACAGCCCAGTTTGTTACTGTCATGTAGCAATACTGGTGAACTGTGCCAAGGGCAAGAAATGTGCATAACTTATGGAAGTTTGTGAAGAAACTCAGACCTTGAACTTCATCTTCTGGCTCCTATGTATGGCTCAGAGAACAGCATCAAATCTTCATTTTCCTTGTATTATTTCCCACATCAACTGAAGTTTTATAGGTTTGAAGTAGCATTTTATTGAAATTTTGCAAATAAACAGAAACAGGAAGAACTTTTAAAATCTCTGATAAATAACTCCCTGTGTGGCAATGAGGAGAAGCAGTCTTTGATCATATGCCAGCAGAACTTGCCTTTGAGTTCTGTATTGATAGGCATATCAAGATTGTTTTAATTCAGAACTGGCTACTGAAGGAGGCAAATGAAATAAAAATACACTTATTTCATTTCATTTTACAGTCTAAGAGAGAAGACACAAAGATGTTCACTGGTCAAAAAGAGAGCCTCAGGCATGCATTATAGGAGGTCTTTTACTTCTCTATTCATGTATTTTTGGGAGGAGAGGGAAAGATAACAAGAAAGCCACTGAAATAGGCAAAATCTGTCATGGTATTAGTTTTCCAAAAACTGCTTCCAACAGAGAAGACACATAAAGGCACATAAAGCTTCTGGCTGTGTCTCATAATCATCATGATTGTTTGCATTCTTAAATAAACATTTACGAATTTCAGCCATGGTTTTATTACCGGTTTTAATTTTTATATTTTTTTTTCTTATTATTGCAGTCTGTACCATAAAGCTGGTGAAATCTATAAGCATTTCTCCTTATTTATTGGTGGCTATGTTCCTTTCTGTTATCCCATTCCTTTGTCTTTGCATGTATTCTCTGCCACCTCCACCCAGGATAAAGGTTACTTTCTATCATCTCCTGCCTGGTAAGTGTTACATTTTCACTTGATGTTATCCAAAATAAAGCTTCTGTTCAATTAAGAGGTATGAAAAATACATTTTTCATTTACCATATTTAGCAGGGGCACTTTCAGCATTGCATTCACTGTAGTACAGTCAGATTTTGTTTGTCAGTTATGGTACAGAAGTTATTCTGGGGAAGTCTGCCAGAGAAGCAATGATAAGAAATAATAAACCATGTCAAACTCATACAGAAAAAGGTCTAATCAAATGTGACTTAAAAGAGTTTATATAGAATCTATTTTCACCTGGAGCTTGATGGGCTGACAGTAATGATTACATGTACTTGAGTGAAGAAAGGTTCCAAAGGGTATACTGTTATTCCATCTTGCCATTTGAAATACCATCAGAAGAAGAAGGAATCACATATTTATGGATTTGTAAATAAGTTGAATAGTTTCTTATTACCAGTTCAGTCTTTTAATCCAAATAAACCATGATCTTCAGTGTAAAATAGAAATTTTATGTAGTTGCAAAACAGAAGGCTTTTGGTACACAATGACTGCCAAATTCTGTGCAGTGCTATCTACATGTTCACATTATTGTCTCTGGAAATAAAGTTATATGTGAAAGTGCATGCAAAACCTCACCTTTAAAGATTTTTCTCCTTTTGGACTCGAGCAGGACTCTTGCCTCAATCTGCTTATACTTGAGAAACTATAGTTGCGAAGAGATTGTGGTTAAGATAAAGAAATGTCTCTTCATATCACAGCAGAAGTTTTCTTGGGTTCCAGTCCTCCTAATGTGACAGACAGAGAAGCCTGTGTAACAGTATTTTATTCTGGCAGCCTCTGGAAACAAGTTTCATAGTCATAAATACAAAATTACTAAATAAAATCAGTAAGATCTGAGGATTATTAAAACCTAATGTTCAGATTTTGCTACTTGCTTTCAACCTTACTTTAATTGATTCCAGTGGAACTTCTCACATTGGAGATGCACTATATATATATATCTATAACATTATGGACTAAGTTCTGCCTTAGGTGACGTATTTATGGTAGAGCAGAAGACTTCCTTCATACATAGAGCAAGAATGTTTCAGGTCCCAGAACTAGTTTGTCTGGCATGTATGTGCACTTAGTCTCCATGGTCAAATGGAGAGAAGGTTGGCTAAAGGAAATTTAAGAGCTATCTCTATTCAGAGCAAGTAAAAACTAGCAATGTTTCTGGGTTATGTGTACACAAGAGGTGTGGGATTCCTGTGGTTGCCAGGAGGGTAGATTTAGAGAAAGTGAAAAGGAAGCTCTGACATCCTTCTTTTGTAAGTTATGATAAAGACTTCACTGGACCTCTGCTGTGGCATCTGGATATATATGATGAAAAAGTCTGAGTAATATAGACTAAGGATGAAAAGATCAGATTCAATCAGTCAGGAAAGGAAGGTTCATCTGTGTCAGCACTGGTAGTTGAAAGGTACAGCAGAAGCTGAAAATTGAGTGTCTTGTGCTCCAGAGATTTGTCCCCTTTCCTTCTTCTACTCCTCCTTCAGTTGCATATATATTTATCATGGTTCCCATCTGATGCACAGACTCTCCTGACTCCTCTTAAAAATCCTGACAAGCTACTAGAACATCTTCTGCCCCATGCTGCATTACACTTGTGGAAATTTGTCATGTAGAGGGGAGCTGAAAATGTTCAGGTTGTTACTTTAGATTTTTATTTTTCCTGGAAAGATGAAGGATTTTCTTCTGGCTGAGGACCAAGTCTGAAGCACTTTCTATCCCTGAGCAGGACTTTTCTAGAACCATGGGAAAGAACCAATGGCAGTTGAAACCACTCTTGTCTGTACACACTCACTATTACTCCTAATGGACTCTCCAAATGAGTAGTCCTGCAGGAGCAAATGAGGTTATGTGGTCATCAACTTCCTTCTCAGTTGAACATTTTTCTATTATTTTTGAGCATTTTCTTTAGCTGGCTGAAGAAAAACAAAGTTAGTTTCTCTTTCTATTAAAAACATTTTTATTTTTGCAGGACAGGTAATACTGTTAAGGGTTCACTACTGTATTTTAAAGGAATTATAGCTCTTTTTTTTTTTTTTTTGCTATAAATCTCAGTGTCCTCTAGTAAGTTGCATTCCTGAAACTAGCATGTCATTATAGTGCTCTGATTTATCCACTGAACTTTGCATTGGGCTAGCTTTCATTCACCATAAAATATCCATTTGTTTCATGATGCTATATGTTTGCCTGTCTGTGCTTTTGAGAGCCCATGGTAAAACCACAATGTCCTGATTTTGCTCCTCATGAGTGGGACTGTTGCAAGGACTCCAAGTTGCCTGTCTCAAATACTGTCAAGGCCACAGAAGGAACTTGCCATAAGATAAGCCACCACAGCAGGAACTTGAGATAAGCATAGAAAGAAGGAATTTGTGACAGGAAGTTGCTAATTCCAGGCCTGGTGGAGGCAAGTCTGGTTAGTACATTCTGGTTAACATGTAACAGGCTGTAAAATAAAGACAGATCTTTGGGGAAATGGTGCCACTACTGATGCTGGCATCAATTAACTGTAGCTGTATGTAACTGTATCAGGCTTTTCCTGTCACAGCTCAACCAGTTAAAAATAGGATAACCACCTAGCTTGGGAATGTATTAGTTGGGGTAGGAAATGTGTCCAATCACAGACATGACCTTAAAAGGCCCAAGCACAATATTATCTCTTATCTCTTTCTAATTTTTTCCAGACTTTTTCATGTTGAGGAATGAAGGGTAAAATTCAGAAAAAATCTCTTTAAATCAAACTTTTGTGACCAAAACACAACTTCAATTTCATGCTTATACTGTCGTTTGTTCCTGAGTTTTTATTTCTGTCTCCAAGCTTCAGACTGCAACACTTCATTTAATCACCAGATCCCTCTCTCAAATTAAAGGACAAAGAATCTAGACTCATCCCTTTACTTTGCTAAGAATATCTTTTGGACTATACTTCAGATTTAGGGCAGATGCCATTTTCACTTTATTTAAAATGAGCAGGAAGTTGAAGGCCGCACTTTCCTTCCTGACCTTCTGCTGAAAAAGGTTGTTCTCCACGGGACTTGGGAAAGGAAGGCAGAGATGTTCAAGACATCTCTTGGTATCAGCAGAGCTATAATAGTAAGTATGATACTTCACAATAAATTGATAAAACCTGGTAATGTACACCTTTTGACGTTCACTTACATTTCTAGTGTGTTGTTCCATATTTGTAACGTTTAAGATTGTAAGCTATATTTTCAGTTGATATTTCATAATCCACATGTGTATGAACATCTGAAATTCCAAAAGAAAGGAAAGAGATTAGAAAAAAAACATTAAATGAAATTCTGGTTCATCTGAGCTAATATTTATTCAGACTCCATGACCTTAACACTTTATACAATGTCTTCCACTATTATCTCTGCTCTGTATTTCACATTTAAGAGCCAGAGGATGAGCTTTGGTTTGCTTGTGGCAAATACTGGCATAGTGACAAGGTACATGTGGTATCTGGCTTATCAACAGTCAGCAGGCAGGGCCAGAATTGACACTTACAAATATGTCCCACAGTATCAAGAAAAGTAATACCTGATAATGTTTTCAAAGATGGCTTCAAATGAGTACTGGCAATGTTTCTCTGAGACAATAAACCATAGATCTTAAATATGTTTACAACAAGTTGCATTTAAAAAACTGAAAGATGGTAAGCTCAAAGCACACAGACAGAATAACAGTGCACCTGACTGAATGTCCATGCACCAGTGGTATAAGAGAACCTACTGTATTTACTTATACTGGACATAAGTCACAAAAGTCAACAAAAAGAATTTGTAAACCAAAACACACTCAGTGATGTAAAGAAAACATATTTGGTATTTTAGATTATTTCTGTGGGATATTACTCATATATTACATGGTTTACAAGTCCCCTTTATCTGTCAGAAGTGAGTCCTGTGAAAAAAATGAACATTTGCCCACAGATGAAGCAGGTTTCAGTGATTCACTTCAATAAATTTTCTTTTTGGCTTGGAAAATAGTGTTTCAGCATCTTTCAGCTTCTAGATTGGTACCTTTGATAATTACTGATGGGGTCAAATTTGTGGATTTAGTACTGAAAAACAAATAATGTATGTTCCCTGGGCATCTGTCCCATTCTCTTTTGGAGTTTATTTTATTTTCTCAGCATTAAGTATAAAACCCGAATTTTGCATATTAATATTGCTTACACCTATCATGTTTCCTTTATTCCCTTGTTTGGTTCTCACAACTTATGTTCTCTCCTTCACTCTTTTTCTCAAACAAAATATAAGTATCTCCTTTTCACACATGTCTGTATTGAAAAAATATTGTCTGTAGCATTGACTGTTTTTACAACTACAAATACTAGACAGTTTTCTTCCCTGGGCTAGTGCTAAAGTCAGTAGCTAAACATATTTTTTTTCTTTTTTATCTCTGTGTCAGATTTCACTGAGGAGTAGTGGCGTTTATGAATAATTACTCCTGGATCAGGCTCCTGGACCAAAACTATTGATATTCATGGCCACTTGCTGAAGTATGGTTGACAGATTACAGAACAGGGCTGTTGGTTTCATGCCTTAGATTTTACTATTGTTTTTCAACTTCTTCTGAAGGGAAGAGCAAAGAAGATGAGTAGGGCAGTGGCGATGAACATAAATGGATGGCCTTTCAAACAAATTATATTTTGGGTAGATCTGAATTTTCCTCCCTGGATTACCCACAGACTTCCATGAACCCCCTAAACATCTTTTGAAATATTGCTGTTTCCCATCACTTGGTGTTTAAGGACATTGACCTAGAACACAAGGAGCACTATGGCAATTAATTTTAATGTGCTTTTGCCTTTAAGAGGAAGATCTATACAAGCATAAATGAACATAGAACTTTTATTCATCTCAAAAGAAAATAGAGGAGTGATCAATAAAGCATACTGCTCTGGTTTTCTGTTTTTGTGTTGTATATGCTTTATAGGATATAAAGATATTTCAGATATGTGTGAGATGGCACAGGCAACATTTAGGAGGTCACCTGGTTCTAAAAGAAAGAAAATTTAAAAATATTTGATATTTATCATAAATTAATATAACTGATTCTTTTAATGTCACTAGTTTAAAATACGTAAGGGTGTACGAGAGGCTGGAGAAGGAAGTACTCTGATCACAAGTTCTGTTGTTGTTGTTGTTGTTGTTGTTGTTGTTGTTGTTGTTGTTGTTCTTCTTCTTCTTCTTCTTCTTCTTCTTCTTCTTCTTCTTCTTCTTCTTCTTCTTCTTCTTCTTCTTCTTCTTCTTCTCCTTCTTCTTCTTCTTCTCCTTCTCCACCATTATGGTTTACCATTGGTTGATGTCTCTCCATTTCTTTTGCATGACACAGAACAGTGTAATTTTACTGGCATCTTTTTTGTTCCTTATTTCCTGCACAGTGTTGAAGCAAAACATACAGAGAAGGATAATTTTCAACCCCCCCCTTAATAACATTATATCAGTTGTGATTAATTGCTGATATTTATTTGAGTGATATTTTATTAATGTTACTGTTAAATGTCAAAAAGCAGTAAAATCTGAGTCATATGATAAGTTCTTCTGTAGCTCTGTTATCCACAATGAATTCATGCCTTTATATATCTGTCGTTTCAGCAGCAGCATTTTTTCTTAGTAAATACAAGGTGATTAAGTAGTCAGATATCTGCAATCTAATAATTCTGATGACATTAAAGATCCCACAGTTTCACTACAGTCATAAAAATACCTTGCTCAGTTTCACAGTAGAACAGATGGGTGCCTTTCAATGAAGGACTTGAACCAGGACAAAATCTAAATATCTCTTGTATACTGAAGAGTATATCTCAATATTAAATGTCGGGTTTGCTATCAGGAGGGGTTTTTTTAATATATCTCTGAACGCAGACAGCAACAAAGGCTGGTTGCTTGTTTCTGTTTGGTCTCTGCTTACAAATTAGAGCAGTTTGTTAGGAGAAACTGCTCAGAGTATCCTAATGAGAAAAAAAAGGCTGAATTTCATCCCTGAGTTCATCACTGAATTGTCCTGTAGACAAAGCAATGAGGTGGATGCCGCTGCGATGCTGAAAGGAGGTGCTCTATTGACCTGAGTAACTACAGTTCAAGTATAAATACCACACCATAGAGCAAGGAAGTAATTTTCTCCTTTAGAACAATGTGAATCTTAGGCAAAGTCCAGGACAAATAGAGATGTGCATTGAGATAAAGCCATTTGGATCCAAATTCACTATATAACAGTTAAAAGGTTCTCCCTTCAGTGTGACTGAGCTACATTATACTAGAATAACAATTATAACTGGATCTGGTACCATCTAATATCTGCATAAATGCTACTTAAAGGAAATTTAGAAATAGGATTCTTGTTTTTCTCTATTTCTTTCTTTGGCTCTGTTAATTACTTAGCAACTGAGCTTGTGGCATTGCAGAAAATGAGGTCAGGAAGAAAACATCCTGTACTTATTTTAACAGTTTATAAATGTTGGGGTTTAATATTCACTCTCTTAAAAACTTCTCTCCTCACTCTTCCTCCCCCATATAAAAGTACATATTTAAGCCCTACATGTTTCTTTAAAGGTTCATTAGGATCAATGTCTCCTATTCCTCTTCATCATCTTGTTCCTGAATCTGTTCCACTGCACTCCTACATACCTCCAGTCTTACTGCGGATCAAAGACAGTATGTAAACCTGTAATGCAAACACAAACCTGATGTCCTTTATAAGCAGATACTGTTGTCAGAAAAATCCTAAGCTTAGCAACTTGTATTTTGATTTTCTACACACTATCATGTTTGAAGTCTTTGAGATACTAGTACTGAGGAAATGTTTTTCCTGTGACTCAAAGCCTCAACTGTAAATGGTCCTGGGTGGAAAGAACAACTGTGTTGTAGCCTCTTTTGCCCTCTTGTCAATGCTTACTGCACAGAAACAGTGCTAGATGGGGCTAGCAAGTCTGCTTCAGGGGAACTAATTCCTTCCAGTACCTGAAGGGAGCCTACAGGAAAGGTGGAGAGAGACTGTTTACCAAGAGCATGTAGTGACAGAAAAAAGGAATAATGGCTTCAAACTGAAAGAGTAGGTTTAGATTAGATATCAGGAAAAAAAATTCTTTACTTTGAGATTGAAACAGAAGCTGTGGATTCCCCATCCCTGGAAGCATTTAAGATCAGTTTGGATGGGGCTCTTAGCAATCCTGTCTAGCAGAAAGTGTCCCAGCCCATGGCAGGCCAGTTGGAACTAGATGATCTTTTATGTCCCTTCCAGCCCAGAGCATTCTATGATTCCACGATGCTATGATTCTGATACAGCAATGAATCTACTGCCTGGTGTTAGGAGAGAGCTTTGCGTAAAAGACTACTGCTTCAAAATTCATTCCTCTTGCCTATGGCTGCTGTTGCTGCCAAGTGTCACGGCCTAGCTCCATCTGGGTATATCCATAGTCCTAAATAACAATGGATGGACTCTGTAGGTATGAGACTATTGAATGGACAATCTTGTGTTCACAAAGCTGCTGCCTCTGCCCTTCCAGAAAAGAGTAACTGTGTCCAATTTTCTTTTGGGAAAGTGATCTGTTAGGTATTATCCACTGGGCAGTACCTGGCAGAGTTGGTTCCACAAGCCAACGTGTGTGAGAGACCAGGCCAACAGAGAAGTGCAAAAGATTCCCAGTAAATTACCTAGCTTTTAATAGGGACCCTTTTAATTTCCCGGTAAAAATGTATCCATCTTGTGTAGCATGCTGGCTGCAGAAAACCGTAACAAGACATTCTTCTACATAAAATGTATCTCATCTTGAGCTTTCATTTAAATTGCACAGAAACTCTAAGTTTATTGATTTATGTTGGATATGTTGTTTTAAAAGTATATGCATTTCTGTGAACACATGCAATGCATAACTATATAATCTCACTAGCATCCTTGCAAATTCAATTTGGTTCTAATAGACAAGATGTCCTGTTTACTTATCAATCATCATTACTAGTGATACGAAATGATAGGTTAGAAAAGTTTCATATCCTTTGCGTAACAGGAGCCAGGAGATGGCAATTTCAGAAGGAGGTGTAAAAAAGTTTAAAAATAAAAAATAAGATCCTACAAGCCAAATGATTTCCATAGTTACACCTCAGAGCATTCAGTAAGATTTCACAGCTGTCATCAAGAACTAAAATTGGCCTGTATGATCTTTCTTACTGGTTGTGATGGAAGGGAGTGAAAGCAAGTGCTCTTATTCTCAAGATTTGTGGATTTACAGTGGTAGCCACTCTTAAACTTGATTAAAAAGGAAAAATATGGCATGAATACTTTCTCTAAACATGAACATCTACCATGACTTAGAAGTATGACTTATGATGTCTCCATTATGACTCTTTAAGTCATAAGTCAGTGTGCTGGGAGGACTCTTCTTCTGTGCAAATTTACCTTGAGTCTGTACTTGGAGTCATGCCATATACATACAATTAAATCAAACTCTAATCAAGTCCTTCCTGGTTTACACTGCATCAGTTGCTAAGGTGGATACACGTATTTAGCCACAATCTAGAAAAAAGACTGCTTTTTCTTAAGTCTCTTTCTACTGTTACTGATATGGCAGCATATGGATAATATATTAAATTTCATCACACTCATATGATGAAGATATGTTCCATAAGAACTAGAAAATAATTGCACAAGTGGTTTTTATCTCATCTAACTTTAACCGTATGCTTTCATCTATACTTTTACATGATTTTTATAGGTAATGGAGAAAGACAGATAGTTAAGAGAATATGCTCTACTATAGAAAAGTATATATCCACATTAATCGTCTTCTGGATGGATGTAATTCTCTTCATTGAACTTGCAGATTAGAAGCTGGATTCATCTTTCCTAATGCAAACCCTGTTGTCATATATACATGTCTACATCTCAACCAGGCTTTCTATACAGTCAAAAGGGATAAATGGATGTTTCTTCAGGTGATTCGTCAAACTCTAGAGACACAAGCAAGGGGAATTAATTTTTCTTTCCATATAAGTACACTGGAAGGTTATGGTGTTCTACACAGTTGAGAAAGCTACATTAAAGACATTCAAAGTCAGGTGAAATGGGAATTTCGGTGAACTGGAAACTAAATGACTTGTTTAGATGGAAGACCTTACTTCCATAAGAGATCAATTCTTATGATCTCTTTAAATTCCAGCCACAGTCCATATTGCATGCATAGGAGGTTAATAATGTGTAGTAGTAACCTTATTTGAACTCTTTTCAGAGTTCTAGTGTGTTGAGAAATGTTGGTTACCAGCAGAACAGAGAGGTCTGAAAATAATTTAGAGAATATTTATGGAAAGAAAATCCTATGTTTGGATGCCTGTGTTAGAAAAAAATAATAAAATTAGGGAAGAATATTTGAAGGTCCATTCAAGAAGAAAGGTGGAGTCTCACTTCCTGCTGTTGTGTGCAAGCATAGGACCTCCTACTTTCCTTACTGGACGCAATAAAAATGAGCAATACAGTCTTTGTACAAGATGGGCCCAGTAAATATTACAGGTTTGGGTTACTATTAGGATTGCTTTTGAAATGAGAAATGCTATTGGGTTCTGGATGGTTAAAACTGGAGAGAACGCAGAGGTGTCTAGGCTCTATGTGTTTTACCTTCTTCTGAGCAGGATTAAGAGTCATCTCCTTCTCTCATTATCAAAACAACCCCTAGGCATAACACTGATATATTAGAGCCTAAGCAAAAAGCAACTTCAGCAACAGTCATCAGGTCTAAAATCTAAAGATAGATAGCAATTAATTGCGCAATTTCATAACTTGATTTATCTTTAAAAAATTTCAACCAAATTCTCTTTCCAAAGTGCAGATTTCAATGAGTCAAGACTTTGCTCCATAGTCTGCTTTTAGTAATCCTTTCTAGAGAAGAAAACATATATCCCTCCAGTTTGTGCAAAATGTTTATCAGTGTCTTCTCTTCATGTATTGAACTGGGCTGGATTTGTGGAGACATTTATGGAGCTTTTGGCAGATGTATCGGAGAACATGACATTCCTGCCTTATATGTCTTTTGAACCATTTGTTTTGCATGCTATGTTCTTCCCATTCAACATAAAGAAGACACTTTCTCTCAAATTTATTCTTCCTAATATAACTTCTTCAAGATTTAGGAAATAACATTGTCCATTGTCTGAAATCTACACAAAATGAAATGTTCCTGGACACTGGGACAGATTTTGTTGTTCTTCTGGGCTTTCATGTCAAAGGTACTATTCTGAACAATTTTGTTTATGGAAAATACTTGACAAGGGACTTGTCTGACTTCATTTCATTAACAAATAAATCACTGTGATGGGAATATCTCAACACTGACTTGTTTTTCTTATAACAATAATTCAGATTAAAATACATTTATGCAATATTGAGAATTTCCACTGATTTCCTGAAATTTAAGAAAAATATTGTGTTGGAATCTATTAGGGAATGAAATATTCTTTAGTACCTTTAGATTCTCTGGAATTACTGCTTTCACCTTACCTGCCATAATGCCTAAAATCAAAAATTTTTACTTTCATCAGGGGAAAAATTAAAGGCACACAAAGTCATTTAAACATCAGTAAGATTGGTGTAAGACTCAAGGGTTAGCTGCAAGTCTGAGTTTAATGAATTCAAGTTGAAGCTGATATTGGATTTATGGATGTTAACAGAGACAGTCATGTGTGTCTCATAGATTGCCACAAGTCAGAAGTGCTTATGAAGTGGTTATGACATGCTTACTGAAGGTGGAGGAAGCAGATAATAACATAAATATGGGCTCCAGTTTCAAAATCCTGACCAGTGAAACCATTGGAGCTCTGCCATCCTACAGAGAAGCTAAAATCAAATGCAAGCTAAGTGCTGAAGGTGTTTATAGAAACATGCTGCCCCTGATTGCTGTTCTCATGGGTGCTGCCCCCATTAAAAGATGCTTCACTCAAATGTTCTGAAGCTCAGTGTCTGCATAAGAAGAGAGCACTTTAGCAATCCCTATAAACTGAGAAAAAAATTATTGTTACACCAAAATTGTTGTCTTCTCTTAAGAAAACATTTTCTTTGTTTTGTTTTGCTCAAATTGATCTCATATTTCAAAACGTAAAGAACTTCGCCTAAGCACAGAGCATTGATATAAGACAGAGTCTAGAAGAAGACTGTGGAGTCATGTAAGTGCAAAAGCAGTTTTTACTGCAATTTGGTAGATTTTCATGTATACAATCAGTCCTTGCTCTTTTCAGAAAAGTGTATAGAGACTGAAATTTATGTAGCTTTAATTCATAGAAAGTCAAATAATTGCAGTATGATAGACCACATCATAAGACATCCCATCATGTTTTTGCTTAAGGCAGAACCCTTTTTAGAGGTGAAACTGATTAAAAGAAGTGTTTGGAAGAAAATCATTAAATGTTTTCTTTTTCAACTTTCCCACAAAAAATTATTGGAAGTTTCAGTTTAACTGTTATTGTAATTATTTTTTAAGTTCTCTACATTTTGTCAAACTTGAAAATTGTATTCCATATTCTATTGATATGTCATTAGTAATGACATCTCTGCAGCTCTGCTCACATTTGGTAGTTCACTGTTTATATATCTGAGAATCATTTTCCTGTCAATTCATTATTACCTATTTATTTACCATATATATATATATATGGTCTTTTCCAGAGAAACTGAATTCCAGAGCACAACTCTTCTTTACCTAAGAAACTTACATCCTCTAATTCTAGATTTATGTTTTTTCATATCATTCATGATTTCACCTTGCCACATGATTCAGTCAGTCTAACATAGTCCCATGGCTAGCTGTGACTCAACCATACTTTGAAGTTATTGGAAAGTTTTACAAGTAGCAATTATGTATTTATTGCTGGTTCTCTTCTAGAGATTTATTATACTTTTGCACTTATAATTAATTTCCACATATGTCATATAAATAATAAACCATATCACATAAAAATTATAGTAATATTAAAAAAATAAATCTCAGAATCATAGATGAGTTTAGGTTGGAATGGACCTCTAGTGACTACTTGATCTTTCTCTTTTCACAAACCAAGGCCATACAAGATGAGTTTCCACAGGGGGATGTTCTGTATGAAAATTCATAGCTGCTCTGGGCAAGTTATTCCAGCATGTGACTACTTTCATTGTGAGAAAATTTATCCTAATACCTTCTAGAAATTTTCCCTTTTGCAACTTTTGTCTATTGTTTGTTTTTTTTTTACTTGCTACGTACATATGAGAATAATCTTGTTCCCATTAGATAGCTAGAGACAGAAGCAGTTATAAACAATATCAGACAATTAAAATATATTTACTCACTATGTAAGGCTCTAGGTGGTTTAATATTTAAGCAAATGCACTATCACACAGTTTGATGATTCCATTTTGAAACAGGAATTGTGTTGAGGACAAAGGCAAATGCTAGAGAACTTAACCACAGCCAAACCTGAGATCTCATTAAACTATCATCATTCCCTTACAAGTTTAATTGCCATAAAATCCTACTATTTTTTTAGATTTTTGTCCTTGATTTTAATTTCAGAGGCAAATCATTCTACTATCAACTTACTTTGGTAATTGCATTAGAGGGTTGCAAAATATCCTCTGAATGAAAGACATTAATATTATTCAGGTTTTGGAGTTTCTCACATAGCAGGATGTCTGTGGAAATCTGATGCATTAGATGACCTACTGAAATTTAAGGTACTAATTATGTCCTGTAAAACCTTACATGGCTTGGGACCAATCCACTTGGGAGAC
>JAOXXN010000001.1:78191071-78206831 GCA_026770055.1 Myrmophylax atrothorax
AAGATATAGTCCATATTTTATGGCTAATAAGGTATAATATTTAACTCATATTTTACAACACAGATATAATTTCTCTGTTCATATATTTTTAAATTCAAATTAAAGATGCTTGAAATCTGGATTCCTCTTTATTTCTCTGAAGTGCATTATTGCATCTATGACTAGGAAGGAATGCCAAAGACTGTGATGTAGCTCCAGATTTAAATTTAATATAGTAGAAATGCACATAGGCTTGTTGCTTTTTAATTTAGTGTACATGTTTTCACTACTGAAATCAGTTTTAGAGTTTTTAAAAGTGTTTCTGCTGATTCTTCTAGAAGTTCATAAAGATTATTTAGAAGGAGAACACAGTTCAAAGTGAATGTCACTGAGTGAGGAAAGACAAAAACTGGCAGACACTCCATGTTGCTATGGTTATATACTTAAAACAATCACAAAAGTAAAGTTTTTTACATAAATTATACTAAACCCACCATACTGTATCTAGTTTATAACTGAGATGTGTTTCCACACCTATGGAAAACTCAATATAGAAATAGCCTCCAAGATTAAGGATATCTGCATATAAAGTACTTGCAGCTATATGTGTATGCCTTTTATCTTGATTGGTTCTATATGGTGTTGTCAAATAAAAAAAATAATTAAGATGTTCAGTATTAATTGTTGAATAAGTTTAAAATGTAAATTTAGATCAGCTAAATCCAGCTTACTATGATAGAATATACAGGCATGTTACTTCTTGTAAAGAAAAGTCCTTGTTGATAATTTTAATTGGTCTAGTTCTGAAATTTATGTAGTACATGAAAAATATCACACCCAGAACCAGGTAACACTGGTCCCTAAAAATGAAATAGGATGAAATCTCTGCTCAAACTCTCACTGGAAAAGAAGTGACTCTTAATATCCTGTTCTTCCTAGATGCATTTTTCTTAAATGATGGCTCTTAACTCTGAGTTGCTGTTGGTTTCCATGCATTCCTGTGTGGCACTTTTTCACAAGAACTTTATTTAAAACAAGACATTCATAATAAATTGTATAGACTCAGGAGGGTTCTTTCCGTTTGGAGATGGAAATGGTATTTTGATAAAGGCAACAGATGTTGCACATACGAGGATAAAGTGAACTTTGTACACATAAGAAAATAAAGGTAAAGAAGTTGAACTGCATTTCAGTCAAACATTTATTAGATTAATTATTTGAACTGACAAGAAAATCATCTAATTCTGGATAAAAAGGTTTGCTTCCTAATATTCATAATGCCCTTTTTTGTTCATGTCTCCTTTTTAGAAATACTTCCCTTTTTTCATAGCACAAAGTGTGCTTGGGTAACCACCTTTTAAAGCACCACAGTGACAAAGCTTCCTACTCACAGTCTGCATTTCTGCACAAGCTCTACTTATCCCTTATATTTCACTTCATAGGAAATTTGTAAACAATTGCTAAACGTGGGGGATTTCACCTAAACTGCTTGCACAATACAGATTTGTTTCCAGTGCGTCTTTTCAGGTCATCCTTGGCTCCTCTGATCCTTTCCCCATGAGCCTTCCCCTGTCTTACCTTCTCTGTGTCATGGTGAAGCTGCCCATCACTGGCTTTTAACACTAGTTTCTCTGAACCGTATTGTGGAGTATCTGAAAATCAAGTTCAGGGAGACTCAGCACACAAGGCCTGTGTCACCTTTCCAGACCTTAGTGTCATCTCTTATGTCATGTATTCCAGTGGCATGATGACATCTCAATATAAGCAGCTAATTAATATTTACTTGGAAGAAAGTTTACATGCAGTACAATTCACCTCCATGAAGATCTATCTGATTTCGCATACCTGTCAAGTGTATTCTCATCTGACTGTACAGTGGAGATAAACAAAAATCCCCACAAAGCAAGAAAACATTATATCTGTACCTCCAGAGCCAAATTTATCACCTTGATTCTTGTAAGCAATAGTAGACTTTTCTGATGTTTCTGACTGCTTGGGGATTTATTAAATCTTCAAAGACAACACATGCATGCATTCTCATTTGAAGTTATACCATTCAAAACCCTATTTTATTAGTCAAAAGACATTCACTGTGTTGCTGTCTCATACTGTTTGAAATCAGCATTCAATTCACAGTGTAGCATGTTCTCATAGTAGGCTGTGACACAAAAACACTGCAGATGGAAATATTTGTTCTGGTTTTGAGGGTTAGTAAGTTCTTCACACATTCATGCAAGAGTCCAAAACGTCTGCCTGCCCTTAATTGAAATCTTCAATAAAATCCTAAACCTACTAGCTCTGCCTCTGAAAATACCAACAGCGTCCAAATATTTATTAGATTGAAATCTTGGCAGAATATCATTCTAAGAAAGCTGGGATTAAATGCACACAGTGTAAATTATATCACTAAGATTCCTTTCAGGTCACGATTACAAGGCACTCTGTTCCACAGAATGAAAAAAAGAGGTAAAACCACCACTGGTGTTTTACTTGTCAAAAATATAAAGGGATAATTTTAGTTTTTAAAGAAAAATGTCTGATAGCTGTCTTTTCAACAACTCAATGGCAGTTTTAAGAAAACGGAAATCTAGGAGAAATAATTTCCACAATGGAACCACCTTTGTGCCCTGTACTGCATAAAAAAACCTTTTCTGGGAAACAACTTTATAGCTTCATTTGCCCTAAGGTGATTGCTCACCTGAAGAAAAACACCTCAGTATAAATATGATCTCTGATTCAGTGTTGTATGGAGTCAGTGGTCATGCAACACTTTGGATTGTGTGTTGACTTCCTTATGTGATCTGTGTAAAAGTCTTCCAAATTCAAATTGCAAATTCAGCTTGTAGGTTTCAGTTTGCAGTTTGGAAAATAAAACAGCTACTCTGAAAATCCTAGATAACAAACACTGTAAGCAGTGAAGTAGTTGGTATGTAAGATAGAAAGTCAACATTTCTTTAAATTATAGCTAGTCTCATACACACCAATAATTTCTGAAGCTTTCATAATACCACTTGATTTATAAATATTTGTTCAAAATTTACTATTCATGGTTTGCATCTAAGTGTATTATTCAGACTAGGTGCTGTAATGTGCAATTCTAGTGTTGCCTCTAAAGGAGTTTATGACTCTGAAGTGATAACAATTTATTGGTTTATGCTTCTCAACATCTTCTTTTCATCATATTCTGATGATAACATCCCAGTCCTCACCTAGTTATTGGCTACGATGAAGAGAGTAAAAAAAAAGGGCTACGAATCATCAGATGTGGAGCTTGCTGAAATTATTAAGACACTGGTTTAGAGTAACCATGAAATCATGGAATTGAAGATCTCGAGGAGAGTGAATAAGGTTGGAGCAGAGCATTGTCCTTGGACTTGAGGCAAGCAGAGTTTAGTCGGATCAGGGAACTCTTAGGAATGACACCATGGGAAGCAGATCAGAGAAGTGGAGTTGCTCAGGAAAAAGGGTAGTTCTTTAAAGATGGACTACGGCTGAAGGCAGAATGATCCATTCCAATACTCAGGAAAACAAAGATATATCAGTAAACTGGTGTGGCTAAGCAAGGAGTTGGTGGTGGAGCAGCATGTGGAAGAGGGAAGCAGGGACAAGCTACAAAGGAGGAATTTAGAAACATTTACCAGGCATACAGGGATGCTGCCAAGAAAGCCAAAGCTCAGATGGAGGTGATGTTCACAGAGGATAGAAAGAGCAGCAAAGAGGTAATTCTACTGGGGAAAAGGCCAAGAGGTGGGGCTGGGGATGAATAGAATGATTGGTTTAGTGACACTGGACACATATTAGTCTGAGATAGTCAATGCCTTCTCTCCCTCAGCCTTCAGCACAAGATTGCACAGGCCTCTACTTTTTGAAAGGGGCTCAAGCAAGAGGATGGAAACTGACTATGGCTGAGGGTTGAGAAAAAGGTTGCTTGAAAGAAATCATAGAATCACAGAATGGCTGTGGCTAGAAGGTACCCTTGAAGATGGTCCAGCCCAATCTCCCTGCTCAAAGCAGAGTCACCTATAGAAGGTTCCCCAGAACTGTGTCCAGTCAAGTTTTCAATATCTCCAAGAAAAACCTATCTGGGCAACCTGTTCACTGTTTGACCAATCTCATCCCCCCAAAAAAGGTGTGTTTTATTTACATTTAAGTGGAGTTTCCTGTATTTCAGTTTGTGGCTGTTGCCTCTCATCCTATCATTGAACATCACTGAGGAGACTGCGGCTGCATCTCCTTTGTTTCTGCCCATCAGGCATTTATACACATTAGTAAAAACACAGAATGAGTCCTGTTAGAGAACATCTTTGGGAGCATGAAGGTGATGTAAGGAGGGGCTGCTTTTCCATGAGCACAGTCAGGCACTGGCACAGGTTGCCCAAGGAGGTTGTGCAGTTTCTCTCCTTGGAGGTTTCCAATCCCAGACCAAATGAAGCTCTGAGCAGCCTGGTCTGACCTCAGAGCTGACCATGCTGTAAGCAGGAGGCTGAACCAGAGAAATCCTGAGATCCCACCCAGTCTGAACTCTCCGGTGATTCTGTGATAAACAAAAGTTTCTTATCATTTGGCAGAATGGGTCAACTGCAGTGACACAAATAATTGCTTCATGACTTTATCTGTGGCTTTCAGACATTGTTCCTGGTAGAATCATTAGAGTTTCTGGCTTGTTTTTCTTCTTCTACAGTCATCCAGAGATCAAAACGGGCACAGAAAGTCACTACATAACTTTAAATAATAACTTTCTATGCTGTGATATTTCTTTGAGTAGCAAAGACACTTTCAAGAGAGTATACCACTTAAATTTTTTCTTTAATCTGTTGAACATGTTCAATAGATCCTGAGCATGGAAGCTTTGAAAACATAATTTAAAGTTCTACTTATTTCATTAGTGATGTTGAATTAATTTGATTTGACTTGATTCATGACAGTCTGATGGATCACAGTTGTTATTTATACTAGAGGTGGCATTCTGTCTTTTCCTATGCCTTCACTGCTTGGTACAACAGAATTTGACTAATTGTGGGAAATAAATACTATTAGTTCATAAATAAATAAATAAATAAAATTATTTATAAATCATATTAAAGAAAAAAATCCCTGTATTTTGAACAATGAAATTCCAAGTAGCCTTTAAAAAATATGTATGGGATATGAACAGTGTCCTGCTAAACGTTGCTTCTCATATACAAACACAGTAACATTTAGTTCATTGTTGACTTTCAAAGATGAAACAGATGAAAATAGTACAAGAGTACATTTATGTAACACCATGTCTTCTGAACATTGTCATCTTGTTCCCCCAATTTCTAAACTTTAATTCTGACATGCACATGTGGATTGTGGGCACAGTGATTCATCGATGCAAGGATGAAGAATGAATCATCCCAAAATAATCATGGAGGAGGTGGATATAGTGGTACAGGAGGGCACACCAGAGGCAGCATGCTGCACCATCTGAAAAACATGTGCAGGAAAGTTTGAAGTGCTCTCAGATTAAGTCTTTCTCTGAAGATTAAAATAGAGCAGTGTGATTTATCTATAAATCTACTGTGTAGAAAAATATATTCTAGGAATAAAACCAAATTTTAGGTGCAGAAAAAGCATCTGGGATTTTAATTCCATTTCTGCTTTCTCAATTGATCTTGATTTTAAATAACACTGTAAGTGTTGGAGTGTCATCTATGATGTCCAGTAGTTTTACCCTGCCCCATGCACCATGAGTGTTGTCACCTAGCTGCCCATTGTTATAAGTAATAATGACCTTATAGCATCATATCCATAGAAGACTAAAGAATAAATAATTTTCAGCTCTACATATCTCTTATCTTCCTTACATGTGTCAAGCCCTAGAAAGGAACAGTAATGTAAGGAGTCCGTTCTCCTGACCTGATGTTAGTAGGGGTTCATTTAACCTGACTGCCTGTATTATTGTATGTTTGTTTCTTATTTTCACTTTATCTCTCTATAAAAGAGCCTTAAAACTGACAGATATAGTAAATAGCAGCGCATTTATACATCATTCATAAGGACATTTCCCATTCCCATAATTTTTGATGGCTCAGATGAACTTTCGTGATAAACAATTAAGATACAGATACAAAATTAGTACACAGTAATAACATGGGTCTTTCACATGAGAAACAGTGACTTATTTTTTTAATTTTTAATTACGTAGATTTAATATACTTTTTATTTTTATTCTGTGGCTTCTCAAGATAGCAATGAAATTCTTCAGAAATACCCCACTTGAGAGAAGCTGAATAAATATTACTTGCTCTAGTAACACAAAAGAAAAGAGAATCTAGTTAATTCTAGTTATAACAAGTTTCTTCCTAGAATAATGGTTTGATGCTTCCAGACAGAATTCTTATTCTTTTTTATGGCAGTGCTTCATGAAATTAGAAACCTCCAATTCAATGCCAGCATTGAGCAACCAGAAATTTGCACTCCTCTTGGAAACAGCTGTGCCCATTATTGATCCTACCAATTGTTCTGGAGAGAGAGATGAAACAGAAAGTATTTCAGGAAATGTTACTGACTTACATGAATGATCTTTAGGCAGCAGGGAGTACATATTATTTAGGCCACTTTTAAAATATTATCATAGTCCACACAATTAAAAATAACTAAAGGAGATCTACATTAGTATTTCATACAAAGGCCTGAGACAGTAACTGAAGCCTCATATAAATTTTCTTACTGGAAGAAATAAAATCATCTCAGGAAGGTAATCAATAAACCAATGGATAAAATGTTAGTTTGGTGGGATTCTTTTACTGTTTTTTATTGGTGGGATTCTTTTACTGTTTTTTTTTTTTTTAAATTATTTTTTAAACTAAGACTCTGAAGTCCCATCTGGGTTTGTTTTGGTTTTTGTTCATAGCCTCCATGACTGGGTATTTGACTTCCTCTAACCTTCTTTCAGAACTGCACTGCAGCAATGAATATAGCAAATCATAATACTTTCCAACATAATTTTGTCAGAAAATGCTATTTCATTCATACTGAAATATTGTTCAGATTTCTCAAGCAGAATCTGAAGGTTAAAAAGATATCCCAGTGTAGCTAAAAAGGCCAAGACAGTGATAAGTAATGACCAAGTCAAGATTCCTACTCCTATTCTGACTTGTAATCAGGACTTGAACTTCACAGTTGCACATATTAAACAAGTACATGCAAGGCTTCTAAAGTGGAGGTGTCCTTTGCTGCCTCTCACTGTATGAGTTCAGTTTAATTCAATCACAGAAGCAAGCAATAGATTGTCAGAGCAATAGTTGAGTTTTCTGGGCAGCAGTAACATAGAATAGAGAGTGCATTTTGAAGAGTTTGTACTTCCCAGCCTGAGAGCATCTCCA
Organism: Myrmophylax atrothorax; assembly: GCA_026770055.1. Lineage (NCBI taxonomy): Eukaryota > Metazoa > Chordata > Aves > Passeriformes > Thamnophilidae > Myrmophylax > Myrmophylax atrothorax. The sequence continues at coordinate 78,198,403 of JAOXXN010000001.1, forward strand.
CAGACTTTGGCCTAGGCATGTTCATCCCCACCGTTCAGTTGCCTTATCTGTCCTGTTTATGACAGACATGCTTGTCACAGGGTATCAGGGTATGCTACAGGTATTTGACAGGAGATCAGTAAAGAAAAAATACACTCTTTTGTGGAATTTAAGCAGTCTTTCCACTAGATATTTATGGTTTTAGTCCGTTTTGTTTCTTGCCTCAGAGGGGATCACTAATATGGGAAAATCAGCAAATAAATTCAGTTGTAAAAAAGTAAATGTAAAAAAAAAACCAAAAATTATCTCAGTAAAGGCACTTTAAACTAAATTGTTTATTTTTGTCGTACTTATCCTGCTATTCGTTCTCTCCGTTAAAGGGCAACCTCAGTGTACTCATAACTGAACTGTGCAGAAGAAGGTGATGGGGAAAACAAAACTAAATGCTCTTCTGAGTCATGCACGAACCTTGCCTTTCAGAATTATTAAGACAATTTTATCTAATCTTTCAGATACTTAAAAGAGATTACAAAAACACTGCTTACATACTCAGAGCTTTATAGATGCTTGCATTGGTAAAAAGCGCCATGCATTGTTTAGTCAGTGAATGCTATTTATAACAGTATGCCTACCATCACATTTATAGAGCTTTCCAGCCATGAATACATGATATACTATCTCTACACCTGAGTACAATGGATAGATGAATGGGGCCAAAACTAGTGAAAACAAAGTGCCACCATGAAGGTTTGGTACCTTAAAATCAGTGACAAATTGCCTGTTCACTTCACTTCACTGGGACAAGGATTTAAGCCACAAATATCACCACAGAGAAGAAAATCCATCATGTACCAACTGAAAATGTACATTAATCATTTCCATTTGTGAGAGCAATAGTTTCTGATACATTAATTTGAGAATTTCTACAACATATTAAAATGAATAACATCTAATATTTCAGAAAGGCAATAAAACAGAACCAAAGAACTTAATCTGAATTTGATAATTTTGAGCACGACTTGTTCATACTATTCCTTACTCAACTATACTTTCATTTAATAACTGTATAGCTAGATAGTCTTTCCTTCTGTCATTCCCCATCTGCATGGCTGCTGTATTTACCCTATGAAGGGCCAGACTGTTGAATACACACAGATTAGGTTAAATAGTGAGAAAATTGCTCCAATGATTACCCAGCTTCTCAGATGCCACAATTATTCCAGAGATTCAACAGCTGCTTCATGTTTACCAGTTACAGCTACAGACTGGTCAGTAGAAGGAAAGATTGTATTTGATTTTGAAATAATTTTTTTGAAAATTGTGGTACAATACACTCAACTAAAAAGCCAGTCAGAAGTCTTAGGTGAAATACTGAAGTCAAGAATCAAAGAAAGATCTAGTTCTCTCACCTAACATTAAAATCAAGTGGTTTGGGGGACAAAAAAAAATGCAAACATTAATATAATTCTCAATGATCAGTTTTGCAGCAAACTTCATTTCCAGAGATGCCCTGACTTTCTTAGCTGTTGAGTGAAATTTCAGTGGTTGGAAAGTGAACTGATCCAGAGAAGCAGAGCTGTCAAAAATATGTTGCTGTCCTGCTGCTTTATTTTTTCTCCCTTTTTATGAACCCCTTCACTGGTTTCTGTATTCCTTCTGCATTGTTTTCAAGTATTCTTTTCACATCTGTAAACATTTTCTATATCTTTCTTTCTTTCTTTTTCTTTCTTTCTTAATTCTTTCTTTCTTTTGAGTATCTCTAGGTTTTTTTTCCTTTTTTTTATATTTTCCTTTCGTATGTAGAAAAAAAAAAGATGTATAGAACTCAATCATCTTAATCCTAATTTGCCAATCCTCTCTTTTCTTCTCCTACTCCTGGTTTTGTGTCTACCTTTGTGCCAGTCTGCTTAATTTCTTCATGTGTCAAACTGTCAGGAAGAAGCAGGAGTGTTTTACTGCAGTCAGACAAACAGCCTTGTTTGCTCTGAGACAAGGGATGTAATGGCTGTGAGTCCTTTTTTTAAAAACAGAATGAATAGGTTGTTTCAAGGGAGGGAAATTCCCTAGAAATGGACAGCTGAGAATTCAGCTTGGCATATATTTTATGTACAGCTATTTCTCTACTGAGACTTGCAAGCAAATTAAACAAAGTGCATTTCCATGCTACATCCCTCAAAATCCAAAGGAGGGTATGTACGCACTGAAGCTTGATAAACTCTTCAGATTTTCTAAGGTGGGGAGTGTTGCATTAGGTAATGACACTATACCTGGCACACTTTTTGGAGCTCCAGCCTGCCTACATTCCTGCAGCCTTTCCTGATCTTCCTGTGGGCTGCAGCAGGTCCAAATGCTGTGTGGTGATTTGTGTTTTCATGCCCTTTTATTTATTGCAAGCCTCAGCCTCAGATATTGTACCATGTGAAGAGGAACAGGTGTGGTGACTTGGTTGTATTTACCCCCGTACTTGCACAACAGGGAGTCCTCTGGCTGAAGACAGGACTTCAAGGATCAGCAGGTTGGTCTGCTCTGTTGCATTGAATAAATGGTATGGGACGGGAGTGGGACCTTGCACTGTCTTTTAAACTGAGTCTGCAACAGAGATTTGATGTTGTGCGCTTCCTTGCTTTCCTGTCAGCCTTCCAAAATTCTTGTCTCTGTATATACCATTTCATTTTTGTATATTGGTGTCTGAATATAAACTGGGTCTAGGCATCCACTACAGTTATCTAACTGCAGTTAATACTACAGTGATGGACTCTATGGAATCAAAGGAGAGAAAGGAACTAGTTTGTGATGCAATATTTTAAACCTAAAATTAATGTCTAAAATACAGACTGATGAATCCCACCCCAGGATTCTTCCAATTTATTGCCAAGTTTGTACATTTCTAGCTTATTACTTTTATATCTACTTTAAGAGCTCCATTTCAAACATTTTTTTTCAGAACTGGAGTTCTTCATAGGAAAAGGCTATATGGGAAGATACATAGGGAAGCTAGTTCTTTTCCACGGTTTTAGCTGAAAGCACAGTTTCTTGAGATGTAATCTGGCAGGCTAGTTCTTTTGTAAGCTCACTTTAATGTAGCTTGAACCAGTAGAAAATATATTACCATTTCATATTTTAATTAGCACAAATAATTGTTCATTTACTTGGCAATCTCATCAGTAAGGAGTCTTTAATAAGAAGACATAGCAGTTCCAAGCTTTTATGGTCTTTCAGATTAAAATTCTCAAGGGCTATTTTCAATTAAATGTTCTGTTAACTGTCATGAGACTTTCTGAATGAACTGATTTTGTGTTTCTATTCCAAGGTTAGCTGTACTTCTTCCCACCATTTTATCTCCCTGTAGAAAGTATAACAGGGAAGACTCAATCTAATAAGGTTAATAGATCTTGAAATTAAAGAGAACATTATGATCTTTAATAGCCTGGATCCATAAATAACACAGGCAATAGAAACTCTGACAGCAATTCTTGCATTAAACATACAAAATCTGTTTAAATTTTAGTACATTCACTGGAAATTTATACAGTCTTGATGCAAAAACTTCTAGAGAGCTAGAATACAGCACATCCCTAATTGTTCTATTGGATGAATTACCCTGAAAATTTAAACCAAGTGCCAGACAGCTTTTGTCAGGTTTTGATATCACTTTTCAAGGTAAACAGAGCTATTGAGTCTCTTCTAATGCTATTACTTGTAGATCATGGGCAGATCCCCTCTTAATCCCTTTCTAAGCATATTACATGCATTGATTGTCCTATTGTCCATACCATAAAAGTGCTTTTCTGATATACATAATTAATTAAGCTCTCCCTTGAGATTTTTCTCCTTTTGTTAACTGTGGACATCAAGAATGGGACAGAGAAAATGTGCACAGAGGTGAAATTTCCCATCTACTTTGTCTTAATACTGTGCAGCTCTTATTTCAAGGATAAAAATTTCCTTCCTAGTTATAACAATATACTGACAGATAATTTCCCATAGGATATCTATCAGTACAACCAAGTTCTCAGTAGTGTTGTCCTATTATTCTTAGACATACGGAGTTTGACTTACTTATTTTAATTAATATTTTGTTCAATGGAGATTATCTTATCAAATGATCCAGACCACTATGGAAAAGTGATCTGTCATCATAACTTTTTACCAGTCTAGAAAGTCGAGACAAATTGTGTGACTGATCACTTTTATATTCTCCCATAAATTTGCCAAAAATTTTGAGATGCTATGAAGAAAAACTTATTTCTTGGTGTCAAGATTGTACCTGAGCTTTGATGATATATTGGCAAATAGCTTTCATTTTTTGCATTTAGCTAATCTTCATCCAGTTATAAGGATCTGCTTTGATTTTGAGAAATTATTTTTTTAACCACAGAGATATTTGAGATTAAATAAAATGTCTTGCCAATATCTACTATGCTTGCTGAGGGTTTTGTCATCCAAATTTTTAATATCATGTTTGTTAGGCAGTTAAATAAAAGTTATATAATCTCTTTCTGATTGTCATTAGTTATTTTAGTGTCCTTTTGCTTTTATATGAATGCCTTCTATATTGGACTTACTAGAGCTTTGAATGCAGTCTTTTATTGACTGGGCAACAGATTTCTAAAAACTGTAAGAATGGCTGATTTTGAATGTAAGAGAAATCAACTGAATATGCACTAAGAATAGCAAGAAAGCCATCAATAGCTTCACTATATTTGAGGAATAAAGGACTGTTTCAGAAAATACATTAGAAAAAATTGTGCTCTTTGATCAAAATTTGGAAAGAGAAAAAATAAATGCTTTTCCACACATGACTTTGACAGCATTAGGCATATATGTGACTGGCTGATTTATTACAAACATTAGAAATTTTTACAAAAAATCCTATTACTTTAATGTAGTTTGAGCTGACAATTATGATAGTTATGTTATTGCTAATATCAGTTTTCCTGTATGCATATATAACATCAATGTCAATGTAAGTAAAAAATGAACCCATTCTTCACGCCTGATTTGGAATACCATTTTTGAATATATTTTTCTTTGTGAAAACTGGCTAATTACTAAAGCCTAAAGCCTGTGGCCATATTTAATCACTGACCGTACGCATTAGTAACTCTGATGGTTTGGTTTGAAAACTGTCTGCAGTTTTTCAAAAGGTAGCAGAATTCATATATTGTCTTTGTTGCAAAGTATGTGTGTAGGTTTGTATTTTGGAGGGTAAAAGTTCTTATGATAACACCAGTTTTCATCAAATTAACAATGGAGGAATTCCTTTTCCTTAAGTGATAGAGGACTTTGCTGATTTTTTTCTTCTCAGGTTTGTTTGTTTGGGGTTTTTTATGACTTGTAGCTGCACTCAGCAGTGAAGAAATCCTGTAAGTCACTAAAGACTAAAAGAACAAAATATTACCTGAGTCTTTAGTCTTCATCCTTTTTTTTCCCCTGAAAACAGCATTAGTTGAGAAAAATTTAGACTATTGATAAAACAGTTTCCTTCAGCTTTGTGGTGACTCTAGGTTGTTTTCATACAAAGTGAAAAATTAAGTCCATTTTTACTTATCAAAAGTCATATTTTTGCAATATGAAATTTAGCTTAAGAAATATTTTCCCTTTAAAATTGCTTTTTTCAACCAAAACTTTTCTCATGGATTCTTTTTAAAATTTTAATTAAAAATATTCATAGCATATATATCATTAGAAGTTGTTTTAAACAGACTCAAATACAGAATACCAAAAAAAGATTTTTTTACTATTTACTTCAAATACTAAAAGTAATCTCACATTCAGGGCTGCCTGTAGTGTTTAGATCTTTGAATTTCAAGCTATCTGTCTTTTGGCATTCACACTTACTTAATTATTTCATACTTGGGGAGAATTATTCTTTCTCCAGCTGAGGCAGCAGCTGCATCATACTGATGTAATCCAAAAAGGGAAAAAAATATTTTTAATTTTTGTTTGGACAGATTGTAATAGGGTGGGTTCGGAGAGAGATGCCGGAAAGTGAAACAGACGTGCTGTTGAGAGATTAACAAACAGGTGGAACAAACAAAAAGGTGGGAAAAGACGAGGAAGGAAAAAGAAGGAAAAAAACCTCAAAAGCAATAAGCCCAAGTGTGCAAGCACCCCCACTCACCAAGCGGATTGCTGACACTAATGTCTTACTGACCCACACATTTAGATTTTCCAGAGGGGGAAGCAGAGACCAAGTGCGCCAGCTGACTCACTGCCATAACAGGCATCCTTGTTATTTGAAAATACTAGTTTTTCTCGCATAGCAAGCAAGCCAAGCCCAAGCACCAGTCATCTGCCCTTAAAATTCAGGTGGCCAGTGACGTCCGACTGGGCAGGTGTGTCCAGTACCACCCAGTCTGAAGTCACTAGCTCCACCTGCTTGTTATATAACAGTCTTCTCTCTGCGCATGGGCGCGGGCGCTGGAATTTCCCTGAGCACGCACATAATTGCCTAGGGGTCTCCAATTAATTGAGTCTGGGGGCAGCCTTCCTCCCCTTCTTCATCATTTTCTCCTCCAAATGACCTCTAAATGCAACTACCAAATCAGAGGAGACCAATTATTTTTAGTTTATAGTTAGCGCTGTCTTCAAGGGCGAAGTTTCTCCTTTATCTATTCTTTTTACTAGCAACAAGGTAGGGAAAACATAAACTTTGTCCAGATGGCCAGCCAAAACACAGACCAAAATATATCAACAATTTTAATTTTCTGACATACAGATGACTTGAGGAGGCTCTATATAAAAAATGTCAAGTAAAGAAACAATATTGTCTCTGAGGCAAATCCATGTAATACTGTATTTGCTAAGTTCTTTCCACACATCGAGATTTCTTTTGATTACATTCAGTATACACTTACTTGTGTAGCAATCCAATATAGCAAATACAAAACCCCAAGATCCTAAAGGTAAATTATTTCACACTACCAGTTTTTTCCAGAACTGTAGAGTTGTTTTTTTCAAGGAAGATGATGCATTATGACTTAGAGGTCATCGTGAGCCTTTGGCTGACTGCAAAGTATACAATTGACACCAGGCAATTGTTTAGCATTGAAATTATTCTTTATTTGGTGTTGAGTTTTTTTATATTCTTTCTCCCCCAGCGTTTCTTTGTCACACATCAGCTGCCAAGTCTGATGTCCTGTTTCCAGTGGTGACAAAAACCAGCTGTAGTTGTAGAGAAGTACAAAGTTCTGTAGGAGATCCTGCCCACAATAGTGATCACCTGTCAAATTCAAGAGCCATGAAGACCTAAACATTGTATTCTCCTTCATGCAAAATAGTCTAACAGTAAGTAGTCATGCAATCTATGTGAATATCAACTATGACTTTGAATCCAGGCCTCCCTGACATTGTCTTCACCTTCAGAAGAGGCCAGGTTCTATATACCTATACTTTCAGCCACTACCCTGAAACCTAGTGGAAACAAATAGTTTAACTTCCTAGCGGTACCTAATTTCCTCAGCTACAACATTAAATTCTTGGTTATCGAGCCAATTCACTGACTCTTTTCCAAACTCTTGAGTTTCATTAAGGCAAAGCAATCTGTTTGTTTGATATCTTTGGCTATTTATAATAATTTCAGTCATGTTAATTAATAATAGCTTGCGGTAATTTATTCCGCTGCCAATTATGTTCACTAGAGATACTTTAGCTAAAGTAACCTTATATGACTTGCTCTTAAACCATATCAACTTAGTTTTTGCCTTCCAGTTCTCCTTTTTTGTCCCAGGTAGGTAGGTCTTACTGTGGTATTTTTATTAGATTTATTTTTTTTATATGCAACAGGTTTTTTACTTTTATTTATTTGATTCTTGAAGCTGTTCTACAATGACTCCCCATGTAGTTAATTGCATTGAACATTTCTTGAATAATAGTTTACTCCATTTCTGAGGTAGATTAAGCTATCTCACAGTATTTAAAAGAACAATATGTACGCACAAGGAGCTACAGATGATTCATAAGTGTCTTATAAATTTATAATATTTTACATTATGTTACATCACATTGAAACAACAGAGGTCTGCTCCCTTCATCTCCTCTGTGTAGAAATTTGTGACTTTTCAGAGGAAAATGGAAATGGATGACAGAGATTTACTCTACCTTTCTGTCCCTGTACAACCACAAAGACTGGCAGAGTATGAGCGAAATAAAGAGAATATAAAAGCAGAAAATATTTCTGTTATTCCATTAGCATATTTGCTAGTGGTGTGCATAGTCTGAGCAGCAATTTTTTTATGCAATATTTGAATTCCTCATCTCAGTTTTTTCCTGCTATTTGTTTCAGAAGTTTGTCTTAATTCTGAATACATCCCAGTTTCCCTGCATGGGTTATTTTTCAGACTATATCTGTTTGAAGGTCACCAGGTATAAATACATGATCCTGTTTGCTATTTTGCTGCCACTTCTTCCTATCCCAGTCTTCCACAGAATGTCATTTTAGGATTTCT
>JAOXXN010000001.1:78216388-78228364 GCA_026770055.1 Myrmophylax atrothorax
GTCTGCAGGGTTGTTTCTCTCTCATATTGTCATTTCTCTCTTCAGCTGCTGCACAGCTGGGTTTTTTTTCACCCTTTTTAAGTCTGTTGTCTAGAGAGGTGCCACCAGCGTCACTGATGGACTTAGCTTTGGCCAGTAGTGAGTCTGTTTTGGAGTTGAGTGGAGCTGTTTGTGTGTCCAAGACGGAGTCAGCTCCTGGTGTTTTCTCACACCAGCCACCCCTGAAGTCCTTCTGATGCCACAACTTCATCACATAAACACAATATAACAGGACATTTATGAGACAGGATCTAACCCAAAGGAAAATTTACACTTTATGCTTATCCAGCTGCAATCGTCAGGATTGTTTAAGAATTAAATTTTGTTTTAAATAGCTTACAGGCTGCAGAAAGACAAAACTGTGACTTCTAAAGGCAGCATATCAACAAATAACACACTGTACAACAAACTGAACTGTCTTGCCAGATCTTGGACATATAAAGGGAAATAATGAAAAAATATACTAAATGAAGAAGAAATTAAAATAGAATTACTTTGAGAGGCTGCTCAGAGAATTTGCTGAGGTCTCGTCAAAATCAGTTATAAGATTTCTATGAACCTCCAAATAACACAGATTTGGGCCTCCAAATTTGCATCAGGCAAGGACATGGGACAAGGCACATGCTAAAAACACACTGCAGATGGAATATTTCATTGACCAGAATGGAATTAATTGCTAAGTACATTTCACCTTACAGGCATGGGAAATGCTGTGTGAAACCAGTAGTCTTCAGTTATGGTTTAGAGCATTTTCTTGGGATAAACTTTTGGGTACAATAAGAGTAATTGTAGACTTTTGTTTGAATGGGTACAGTGAACTGCCTTTGTCTGTAACATTGGTCTTTTAATTGATACTGAAGATGATAAGGCTTTGTCAGCTCTAGGCTACATCTCCAACAATATTTGGTAAGTTCTTGGCAATGAACTCAACTAAATATCATTGTAATTAAAACCTAAACCAAACCAAACTAAACCAAAAAAATGCCAAACAAAATCCAGGAAATATCGTGACACAACAGAAAGACTTCTTGTAATGTTCTTGGTTTGCTCTACCCAATTCATCAGCCCCATGATGATCAATGAATCAAGGGAGGGAGAAAAAGGCAGCTTCTACTTTACACCTGATGGGAATAAGTAAGAGCTTGGGAAGAAAGTTTTGGACTTGTTTTACCTCCAAATTTGGTTCCTTCTGAGTGATGTCTTTTCAAATGCAAAGCCTGACAGTTGGAAAAGTCTACACTAGAACCAATAATCATAATTTCTTTTTTTCCTCATAAATAGTTTATGACCGTTAATGGTCTGATGGCCTTCTTAAAGAAGTTTATTAATTAAACATAATATTATATCAGCCCATATACAAAGACTGATGGAATTACAGTAATTTAAGTAATTTACATTTTCCTCAGAGTGTTCTGTAGTATCTTGCTGGAGGAAGTGAAGTAATTTGTAAGTGGTGGGACTTTCAATTTATAGGCCGGGATCAACCAGAGGGATAGAGAAAAAAACCAGAAATGTTTGTTTCTCAACAAGGAATTCATATTAAATACAAGTAGAGTACAAAGATAGGTAATAAATTATCCATTTAGAAAATGTACCAATTATCAATGCAAGAAAATGCTTCAAAATGTACCAAGTGAATTCAGCATACTGCTGATCAAAGCATACTCCTTATGAAGGTGGCTGGAATGGAGAAAACCACAGGTCTTGCTCTAATATCTTTTCTGAGTTGCACCTGGAACGAAAAGCAACTAGTGCAGAAAGCACAGCAAGAACTAACCTTTGACTGGAGGCCATGAAGATGGGTGGTCCTTACTGATCCATGTAAGGTTAGACCTCAATAAGGGCTTTTACTGAAGAAAATATTTATCTATTGCTTATATCAAAATTTGAAGTAACAGAATTTTCTTAGTCACTTTAATTATTTTGTGTTTATTAGATGAATGGAACTCCTCTCCTATGAGGAAAGGCTAAGAGAATTGGGATTTTATCAGCCTGGAAAAGAAAGCTTCAGGGTGACATACTTGCAGCCTTCCAGTACCTGAAGGCAGCCTGCAAGCAAAATTGGGAATGACTATTTACAAGGGCATGTAGTGAGGGGAGAAGGAGGAATGGGGTCAAACTGAAAGAGAGTAGGTTTAGAATACATGTTAGGAATTTTTTTTTTATTGTAAGCCTGTTGAGGCACTGGCAGAGTACTCAGAAATTTTGGATGCCCAAAACCTGGAAGCGTTCAAGGACAAGGCTGGATGGGGCTCTCAGCAACCTGGTCTAGTGAAGGCGTCCCTGCTCACAACATGGGGATTGGAACTTGATGATCTTTAAGGTCCCTTCCAACACAAACCATTCTATGATTCTATGATAATGACAGTTCCATTTCACTGAAAATGACTTCAGGGTTTAACTCGTGAATTTTGAAAGTAGGAAAGTATGGGCATAAAATTCCTACTTACTAACTTCTTTAAAAGACAAGTCTTTTAGCTACTTCGAAAACCAATTTTCAAGTGTCCAAATGAAGCATGAAATTATTGTGCAAAGGTTGAGGACAACATGAAACCTTCCTGCACACAGGTTAATATGCATTTATGCTTTAGGCTGCTGCGGTAATGCTTTGCATTACTGTAGAAGTGTGATGGTATGTTTTTTGAAGGAACACTGTTACATGCATGTTCTTTCACATCCCTGGAACACTGTGAGTAATGAAATTGGAAATGTTTCTTGGTATTCCTATTATTAAATGCAGCAAGTAAAATAACAGTCAGCTTTATTTCAGACATTATGCCTGATTTGTGTACTTGATTGCGGAAATATAATTGTTCTTCTTTCCCCCCTAATTTCCAGGGTTTTTTTTCTCACTTATTTCCCTTATTTTCAGTGAAGCTAAGTTGTATTCTTTCCTGAATCTCCAAATAATTAAGCTCAAAACAAAGAGATTTCTTTGTATGAAATCTTATAAGTATCTATTTGGATTGATTTTCAGCAGGTCTGGCATTTGTAGGTACAGCAGTTGAGCTAAATGGAGCAGCAGCAGACAACCATCCTCTGCATGCTCGGCAGTAAAAGTGAAATGGAAAGAGATCAGGATATGGGATTTGATTCTAGATGAAGGAGAGAAATGTTCTCTAATAAAGGAGAAAATTTCTGCTCCTACCACCCCATTTTCCCCCATCCTAGTCCTGGCATTGGCACTGTCTCTCAGTTACCTTGTTTTATGACATTAATAAATTAGAGTCAGGACTCAGGCCTAAGCAATGTCCTGGGACTGCCTATTCTGATGTATTGCTAGCATTCTGTCTGGCATGGTTTTAGGCAGACATCAGACCGCCACGGACAACACCCACTTAGGGTTCAGAGAGCAGTAATTGGGCCAGAGATAATTCTACAGGCACCCTGGATGAAGCCACTCTGTTTTGAATGAAAAGGTGTCTATTCTGATCACATCATGCCCTACTGCTTTTCTCCTGGGCCAGGGAATGAACTCTGTGCATCTTTCCAAGGTGCAGAAGGCTCATCTTTAAACCACTAAATTTATTCTGGTTTATTTTAGTCAGAATGGTTTAGGGAAGGCTTACACAATCAACCGTTTATGGATGAGAGGGGAAGTAGTACCTGATGTGAGAGCTGTAGTGAACAGTCAGTCAGGTGACAGAGCTATGAGCTGGCCAGTTGATAGTTCTCTTTTCAACAGAATTACATGGTCCCAAGAAAAGAACATCTATATGTAGAATAAATTCCAAGGTGAACCCCATATACCTGAGGATTTTAGAGCTCTCAAAAACTAATCCATAAATGGAGTATTCAAGGAGAAATTAAGTGGTGTTTTCTTGCCATATAAATTGTAATTTTGATCCTGTGATTACTGTAATGATAATTGAACAGTTTCTGTTGTCTATTATTCAGACATTGTCCTTAATGAAGATTGTCTTTAATGGTGTCCTGTTAGGAAGGCCACCTACCCATGGTTCTTATCAAAGACTTGTTTGTTAAAATTCATAAAGATGTCACTTACTGCAGCTATTTATGGACGTTGACAGGTCTGTCTAATGAGGAGGGGCAACACACAAATCTACATTATTATTATTTTTATTTAATCTGGAATCTTTTCAAGCTAGTAATTTGGAAGCATATCAATATTACTGACATTGGAGGGTCCCCAGAACAGGTGCTTTTGAACATTTATGTAAAACTGCAATGTCTTCTCTGATTTAGATGGACCCAAACATATCTGTATGCACTGAAGAATTTTACCTTTTGCCTTTTAATTTTACAGAGTCTTCTGTCCATGAGGGGATTGCTCTCTCGTAGCATTGTAAGGAACTGAGGAGGAAAATGAAGGATTGATACTTTTTTCCTTATTTAATTTGTTTTATCTGTGTATTTTGCCTCATTACTCCAAAGAAACAGATAGTTAAAGGACCCAAATAATGTGTGTTTGTGCAGTTATAAACATAAGGGAATAGCAAGCTTAAGATAGAGAACATTTCTGAATGCCAGAAAAATTAATGATGAGTCCAAAGGTCACATTAACAAAGTCATGCAAAGTAAAAGTGTAAAAAATCCCATAAAACTTTATTTTCATTAAACCTTATCATGAGCATAATTGAAGACATTTAACTCTCTAGTACAGTGAACATCCATGCTCCTAAAAGTAATTTGTTATACAGATAATTACCACTTGGCTGAATCCTTGTTTATGGCTATTAGATAATTATTCAAGTGTACAGTTTTGGATACATAAATGTTCTGTGCCTCCTGGTGAAGAAGATCAGGTTAAATGCTAAATATGCAAAATATAATATTCAATTCACATACCATATTTAGGAGCTGTAATAATCACCAAGAGAAATTGTTGGTTTTCTGCTTTCATTGCTATCTTTTTTATAGGATGAAAAAATATTTCATTAGTAGGTTTCACTTCTTAACTTTGTGACAGACACTTTCCTTTTTCCCAGCGATAAGGGGTGACAAATAAAGTAATAAAAACTGTGTCCAAGCTAATCAAAAGAACCAAGAGATACCAATGAAATAAAGTACTGATTCTTTCTTTGATAGTCATGTTAGTCCCTCAGCTCTCCCTGATTGTTACTTTTGGGCTTATCGGTTTTATTTTTTCTAAAATACTGTACCTCCAGTCAGCAAACAGCAGCACCCTTCAAAGAAGGCATTTATTTTTCTCAAATATACTATTTCTTGATCTCAGTATATAATTCAGAACTAGCTCAGCTGGTTTGATGGGATTCTCATTTTTATGTGCTACCATCCAGGTGTGATTCTTCTTTACCCTGGAACCTGGCAGTTAGTAGTTGACTGAATCTCAAGGGAGATTCAACTTACATGTTATTTGGTTTAGTTTTCTTTGGTACAAAGTAGTAGGTATTATTTGGCCAGCCAGTACATGTTTAAGACTCACTGTTGTTCACAGAAATCTTCATAATGCAGACAAGACTGAGGTTTATATCTACATGATTTGTGTTCCTGCACTTGAATTTAATTTAATAACCAACAAGGTAAAGTTTATTTTTAATCATTTTGGAGTAATCAGCACAAACCTACAAACATATAGAAAGAGTAGTTGATCTGCCTGTTTCAAAATTATTGGCTTCCTCCTTCTTATGTATCCAGACACATGAGCACACACCCTTTCATGTAGGAGTGGTCTGTCCAGTCAGTCATCAGTGTTCTATTATGCAGATGTCATTGAGCTGCTTTATGAAGTGCTCCTTACATCTTAAGATATCAATCTTACTGAAGACATACTATACAATAGCTACAGTTAAAATCACAGGGTCATAGAGGTTTGTTACAAGCCAAACACCACCATAAATGCTTTTCATTGTATTTAGAACAGAATTGCAAACTTTGTGGAAGCTAGAAAAGCTCATTAAAATGGAAATGTAAACATTAGAACAAATTAGCATGGCTTGTCTTGGAAAAGCACATAATTAGCTGCATTTCTCAGCTTCAGGCTAGCCATACTTTATTTACATAGCAACATAGTGGTTTAGCTTTTTGAAAAGCAGAGTAAAGAATTTTCATCATTTATTTTCTTGTCTTTCCCCTAGTCAGTCAGTGCTATGGTATGTTCCAAAACATTCAATATCCAGCAAATCATATTTATCTCATCTTACCACAAGAGCTGTAGTAATTTCTTATTCTCATGCATAGTGAGCATCGAGCATTTTTGACAAAAAGAAAACAATTTTACTAATTGGAATAATTTTGTCCAAAATATTTTTGAAAGAAGTTCATGTGTTACATTTGAAAATAAATGTTACAGCAATGATCAGAGAACAATAACATATATGTTCCTTCCTTTTCAAATTAAAATCTTTTCTTCATCATCAAAGGTCACATTGAACACAGTGGAAGTTCTCATTGAAATAAAGAAGGAAAAGAAGGAAAAGATTTCTTTAAGTTGATAACAGTCAAGTAGAAGACACTGCTGAGAATTTGTAAGTACGTTCNNNNAACAATACCCTAGTAAGAATGTCTTCCACCAGCCCTAAAAACAGGGATGCTGGGGCTGAAATGAACAGCATGACAGACCAGGTACGAAGGTCTTCATGAAGGAAGGAATATCCTGTTCCCCCAGTCATTCCTGGGGAAAATGGGGACTTGCCCTCCTCTTCCTCCATTCTCAGTTCTGCCTACCCAAAAAATGTGAGACAAAAAGGAGTAAGAAAGGGAAGAAATTATAGAGGAAGGATGACAAAGTTTCCTAAATCCATGCACTAATGCTCCTTGTGTGTAGGTACAAATGAATGGCCTAAAGGAAGGCTATGAATAGAATTTTTAGCAGTGGCTGAGCGTGCCTGTGACTTAGTCTTAGACAGCAGCGTGTGTCAGAGTCCTGACACATGTGGATGAAATCCACAAAATGACCCTCTTTGCCCAAGCTAAGGCCAAATTGGAAATTCTTATCCACAATGATAAATATTCTGTTTTTCAAACTGGTAAACTCAAGTCAATATGGCACGTTCTGGGGAAGGCTATTTATTTTGAGCAAGATGGTTTGAATTTGATTCTCATTAAAAACTAATTATTTAAACTACTGGTTATAAAAGTCCCATATTATCAGCTAACCCCTCAATTTTCTGTAAGCCATAATTATCCATACATACAGAAATTGCTAATGTCTTACCACCTCACTTCTGATAACATGCTGCTTTCTTCCACTGTTTCACAACTGCTCCCTTCTCTATTATTTCAGTAGCATAAGGTAAAATTAAAGCAATTGTTTTCAGCTTCCATGTGTCTTGAAGACTTCAGTTTCTATTTCAGATTTGTGTGGAAAAGCTCATTCATGTTTTCTAGCCATCCTGTGTTTTAATAAGAGAAAATTTCTTCTTTCTGTGACTTAGCCTGACGAAAGAAATTATGGAGGTCCAAGTCCTACAGATTTACCTGGTTTGGGTATAAGGCTACACTGGCATTGAAAATTTCAGATTAAACTCAGACTTTCTGAATGATAATTGAAAGGTCTGATTTCCAGAACACTTGCTTGGAACCAGATTGGAAGCTACATCTCCCAAAGAACATGGCGGGATGTATCTAATTTGAGAAAGTGGTACTAAGACTCTGCCATACACTGAGGCAACCTATGTAAATCCTACTCAATCCATGTCACTTGGAAGTGTAAGGAAAAGAGCATTACAAACCCCCTAATTCCAGCTGCAGCATAAAACTAAAAATAGTCATATATTCAGATATCTGTACTATGAATTGTTCCTGGGGCTAATATTTTGGAGGGTTTTTTTCCTCATGGGTAAGACTTACCCAGATTTTGGTAAGCCATCTGTCAAACGGAAGAGTATTGAGCTCTTTCCAAACCACAGAGATAATAATTCCAGTAGTTAATAACAAAAGATGAAATAATACATACTGAGCAAGGCTAGCAGAGTAATTATAGGCTCTTAATAAAGCTAAAGTAGAGAATAATAGGTGATTTACTTAAAATTATATCATATATTTTTTCCACCAATGACAAACAGTTTCTGGACAATACCACCACATATGAATCTGAGTTCATTTCTCCACATTCTTTTAAACATAAATCATTGCTGACAATAACACTAACAATACAGTAAGAACATCCTCATTCTGCTTAATGGATGAAATTCAGTTTGCGCAGAGAGCCTGAATAGGGCTATGCAAGAAATATGACCATTGCACTTTTAGATAATGAAATAACCAGGGATTCAGAATATGCTTAGAGAAAGCAGGCTCAAATTCCTCTTGAGTCTAATATGCTACTAGTCAAACACTTTCTTTCTTTTTTTTTTCCTTACAGTTTTCTGAATTTATACTGTGGGCATATAGCTGTCAAAAAAAAGCAAATTAATTGTTGTATGTTACATGTTGCTGTAAATTGTCCCTAAACCTCAGGCACTGAGCATAAATAGGTCCCCAAAACTCCATTTTTTCCTTCACTGAAGGTTATTTTGGATTTTTGGCACAGCCTTTTCATCCAGGATTTACATATTAGATTGTGCTGAGCACCTCATATGAAATTTTTAACTCTTGTTGAAGCCAAGGCTTTTGAGAAGACTCAACAGCACAGGGAGGTGCAGATCTGAAGCTCATTCTGGGGAGGGCATTTCTGAGCAGAGTCATCTGTCACTGACCTGTTGGGGAGGTAAGGACATGGCTGTGTAACACAGCATAGACCTTCACAGGGAGCTGGGCTGTGTGTCAGGCTGGGGGAATATTCAAAGGTTTGGAGAAATAGGCCTGTTTTTGAAAACATTGTTTATAACATTTTATTTAAATACTGTTATTAAAGTGCACTGAAGAAAAAATGCTTTCTTAACTTAGATGTGTAATGCCTTTCTTATCTCTGTTATATATGACATTTTACATATATCTGGTTTTTATGATAGAGAAAAAAATCAGAAGCATTGGGGTTTTTGTTCTTTTTTTACATTGAAATTCATACTTTAAAAATGATAGTATTGTTGTGCTTTCATTTATATTGTGGTAGTTACACAGACAATCAATTTGAGATGCAAAAAGAAGCTTTGAAGTAAATGCAGCTGGACACATTTTCGAATATTTTCCTAATGCTGTAGAAAGTGTAGGTTTGAAAAATAAGATATTAAAGATCTACTACAACAATAAGAAAAAAAATTAAAATAGAAAGTGCTGACCCCATTATAATGGAGATTCATAATCTATATGGAGTTTAGGAAATTACAAAATATCCATTCACACACTTGCAGTGAAACAAATATGAAATCTAAATTGAGTCCACAGAAGATCACTGCCTGCATAGCTTACTACATTGATATTTCCCTGCACAATCTCAGCTAGCTTCTTTCAAAGTTAAGCCTAGGATAGACATAATTCTGAGCCATGTCAAATTTGGTTGGGAAGTGTCTTGGTGAAGTCAAGAATATGTTTGGTGAAGTGGAATTACACCAGGGTAAACTTGGTATAAGGGCCCTTAAATTTAAAGGACTTGTACATATAAACTCTTTTGTAATAGTCTAGCTGGATTGTTTATGAGGGACTTTTAAGGACTGAAATTTAAATCTGGATGGGGATACAGAAAGCAAACTGCATGAAAACTGCTTCTTAGTGGTGCATCGATGTTGGCTCACTTTCTCATCTTTTTAAGGACTACAGAAGTTATGTCCAACTACAATCAATACCTTTTGTCATAATGTTGAATCCTCTGACTGAAACATACTGAAATGCATGATCTTTTCCTGAATTGCTGTTATTACACCCTGAAATACTAGGATTTTGGTTTCCAGAAGTATTCAATTTCTATTTAAAGTTTCTGTCTTTTGACAGATTACATACTATTGTAATTTCAGTCTTCTACTTTATTGATTTCCAGTCCAAATCAATGTCATTTGTTTCAAATTACTGTTGGGTTTATATGGCTTTCTAATGCCAGTCTGTTATACATTTAAAAGAATGCTTTTATTGCCCTGTTTTCTTTTTTCTTATCTTTTTTCCTTTTTCTTTCTTTTTTTTCTTTTTATTTTTGAAAATCACATGAATAAGGCTATTTTAGTCCTTTTATGAAAAAAGCTCTATTCCCTTGATGATTGTGACAGCTCTTTCATTCAGTTCTCCCAGTCAAGTTTTGGTTTTTTTTTTCTTTAACTGAATGACTAAAATTTCACATGATATTGCTAAGGAAGTACCACCACTGTGACATGACTATTTTTGTATCTCGAATACAAATGTCTCAACTGATGCATCCTGTAGATTTTTTTTGTGTGTGTGTGTCAAATGGTTGCATTCGTCTTGTGATTGCTTATTTACTTTTTTTCTCCACCAATTCCAGAGCTGAATTCTCAATTTATAGTCCAAAGTTTTGGATATGCAGGTACAAAATGCTTATATTTTGAGCTGATATATTTTGTTCTGTTTACATAATTCCTATACTTAAATGTATCCTTTTTTTTGTCCTGAATTGTATTGCTATTGCTAGTCTCCATTTTGCCTCCCACAGAGATGTCATCAGAACATCACCTTTGCACACTCCATTGTTTTTATTGTAGATGTCATTGTGAAATTATATGGCACTCTCCAAAATTTTGTGGCATCACTTTTCAATCCCAATGCACAACTTAGCAAAACTGACATAAGCTGCTGGCACTTTGACTGTTTTCATAAGAAAGAACAAAAGTCTCATTGAAATATACACAGCAAAATTCTTGAGAATTCTTAAGAAAGCATGACTTGAATATCAGGAATAACACAGAAAAAACATAAGCTGTGAAGTGTTCTCTCTGCTCATTTTTCTTCTAAACTCTTTAACATATTGTGTTTTGTTTTGCTAAATGGATATAGCATCATAAATGCAGTATAGTAAATGTAACAGTGATATTAATATTTCTCTTGGAAGCGTAAATTTTGTATTTCCTGCTTAAGATTCTCTAAGACACTCTGGTATATGCTTAATTTTATTCAAGTGAACATTCCCAGTGAAATAATTGAAATTACCTTAGGAAGGAAGTTATGTATAAATAAGTCCTTGTAAGATCCAGATATCCTTGGAGTCAACTTAGGAATCCATGGCCTGATCCAAAGGTGATGGCCAGGGAATTGTGTAATGTATTAAAGAAAAAAACCTTAAATCAAAACAACTTCTTATAACTTTCTGACATATTTACCATGCCTCCATAGCTAACTATAAATGCTCTATCAGCCTGAATTTCCTGTTTTCCAACTTCAGGTCATAAGACCTTTTGAAATAAGACATTTCTGTTCCTTCAATCATCACATTTTACCAGAGGAGGTTGAGCAGACAAAGAACATTCATTAAATTTATGCAAATGCATAACTTGACTCAGATTGTGAAACATCCTTGGTTTTCCACTCTTAAATTACAAACATGTATTTTTATCCATGCATTGATAAAAAAGAACATTATTATAAACTAGCAAGTTCTTATTCAGTCTTTAAAATACTGCATTTTAATGTATTGTAGGCAAGATACTGGATGAATTATATACTTCCAGCACTCCAGACGTGCACATGGATTTAATAGGTATGGAAAGCTAGAAAAAAAGATGAAGATTTTCAAATGGAGTTTAAGAGAGGTGTTATGAAGTTGTAGAAATATAGCTCTGATGCCTTTATACTGTCTTGACTGAGAAGAGTGCAAAGAATAGTGACTTTGAAAGAGTTTCCTCATTCTATTGATTCAGAGAAGAGGACAAGCATGTGATACCTGGGGGCATAAGGAACAGCAAAGAAAGGATTCAATATGCTAGAAGCAACTCTTACTGAGATACAGGTTAGCAGTTCCCACCTATCATACCATAATCCAAGTAATTCTTTCAATCTGCTGTAGAAAGAAGGTAATGAGAATATTTAGAACTGGAGTGCTTTCATTACTGCAATGGTGGTTACAGATCGGAGCTTTTCAGAGGAGCCAAATGCATTTTTATTTGGTTAGAAGTGGGTTTATCCTTGCTGCTG
>JAOXXN010000001.1:78228464-78239221 GCA_026770055.1 Myrmophylax atrothorax
CAAGATGTACGGCTGATACCATGTTGCTGAGTGAAGAGGCACATCTTTTCTCTCCATGCTGAAATATCACCCAAGGGGAGACAAGTAGGACCTGAGCAAAGACATATGTCAGATTGGGAAAGCCATAAGCTGATAGTAGGGAAGAGGAAGGGAAGAATAAGTATGATGAGTTTCTTCCAAATAATTCTCAGATAGATAAAAATTAAACAATTTCAATCCATCTGTCATTTCTTGTCATTTTTGCATGTCTAAGACAAGAAAGAATGATGCATCATCACTGCTCAAAACTTTGCTGATGTTGCTTATAAAAACCTGGCTTAGGAAATTTTAAAGAACCAAATCTAGAGGAAAGATTCATTTAAAAAGTTTTACTCTCCAAAAAATTCACACACTAAAATACATATTTAAGAGAGCAGACCAGTGTCTTCATTTTTTGTTCAAAATACTGAAATCCAAGAAACCATAGATTTATTCAAATTCTTATCCCTAATTAAAACTTAATTACAACTGATTTATTGAATATTAAGCACATTAAAAATATCTTTGGAGCTTTGCAATTGGTCATGATATTATTTTTGTTTATTTCTCTGGATAGAAAATGGCTTCTTTGGCAACTCTTCACCAAGAATGATGAATCATTTTGTTATGATACAATGACTATCATAATGCACAAATCTCGCCCTTTTTCACCCTAGCCCACACTGGATCTTGCCTCAGTTCACTATAGTGCATGCACTTTTGATCCAGCCCATAGCAATTAAAATGAAAGTTGATCTCCCATAGGCCAAGCATCCCCTCCAATGTGCTGAGCTCAAGGTAATAGTGCTCCCAATATGATCCTTTACTTAGAGCATACCAAAAAATAGAGGCAAAAATAGTACTTGCTTTTGTGAACCTGTATAAATCTCATATCATTTTTTGTTACCCATTGTTTTTCTTTGTGACTTCTCTGATTTCACAACTTTGAGTCTACTTCAAAAGCTGGCTTTTATTCTCATCCTCATCTTTATCTAAATGGTTTGCTAGCCCTTTTGATGCCTACATGGTATCAGCTGCTAACAGTATAAATGGAAACTTTGTACCATCTTCTGTTACTATAGAAAATATTGAATATAACTGAGTTCCAAAGAGTCTCCCTTAGAGCCTTTAAGATGCCTTCTAATATTGGTGATAAGTACATGTTATCTGTGATTTTTTTCTGGCCCATTGCACACCTATCTGATGGAGATTTCATCTTCACCACAGTTCCCCATCATGCGTCTGAGAATAACATAATCATAGAGTACCATTTGTGATGATGCCAAAAATTGTACCAAAGTATCATATTTGCCACCTCTCTGAAAGCTTTTTTGGCTTGATTTACTCTGGAAGAACTAATGTTAGATAGTTTTTATCACCATCTTGCCTTCTAGATACTTAAACTGACTGCTTAATGATTTGTTGCAGGGATTAAATTTAAGTGCTGTGAGGTATAATTTTCCATGTCCTCCATACTCTCCCTTTCAAGGATAAATAATAGGTTTGTTATTCAGTTCTTCACAATTCCTAAACATAATTGCTAGTGGTTTAGCTATTACATTGTCTAGTTCTTTTAATGCCCTACATTGAATCAGGACTTTCTTGCTTGGATACATCTATTTCACCTAAAACATATTTAGCCCAGGTTGTTTATTATTTTGGGGGGGTTTTCACATTAGATTTTTAAATTAATGTATTTAAAGATCTGGCTACTATCAATAATTCATTTTGAAACTGAAACAAAGGTATTTATTGTTCAAGTTTTCTCTGCCTCATTCACTTTTAATTCCACTTTTGGTTTTTTCTTTTTATGAACTGATCTATACTTGTCTTTCTTTTAATCAATAGTGCAACAATTTTTTTTATTCTGTCTCAATACAGTTTGTAAGGATATTGAATAAAGCATAGCATCAACTTTGCATTTCTATGGTTTCACAGGTGTAGTTCCATGTATGACAACTCTGGTATGAATAACGGAATTGCCTTAGTGGTGCCCTCAAGGATTAAATCATGATATGAAACAACTAGTAAACTAACTACCTTTTACACTAAGAATTACACCAGGATGCTGCCTAACAATTATACCTTTTCCTTTTCTTTTGTACCTCTCAACAAGTTTTAATAAGTTTACATCAATTTGCAGAAGAAGATAATTTGGAATTATGCATCCTCTCAGTTTTTTGAATCTCTTATATAACAGGAACTAGTTAGATATGTAATTTTACAGAGAGAAAATTCTCCTATATATTTTAAATTAACTTCTGAACTTTGTCTTTTTCTTTGTGAACATACAGCAAAATATCTACAGACCAAATGCAGTACAGTTCAAAACAAGGGTGACCCCGTAACTTGACAACACTTCAGAGTTTGTGCAGTTGTCCAGCTTAAAAGGCAATTAAATGAATTGGTCTTCAAGGTACATACAAAACTCTGACTTATAAAGACTGGATTTTAATCCCCTAAAGGCAAATCAGAACATGACCCCATTGCTCCAGCCGCTGGCTTGAACACATCCTTTAGTTTCTTTTTTTTATCTTTTATTCTTATTTTTTTCTCACAACAATCCTCTTGGTGCATTGTGTTTCTCCCAGCCCATAGGCAATGCTAATGGGGTGTTCTACAACACTCAAAACTCATCTATCAGCTTTGATCTGTGCAGCTATTAATGGTGGCCTTGATGCTGCCTCCACTGGATAACTGCATTGTATCCACACAGAGGTATATGGTGCTAGGACTGTAGACCTCATGTCCATAATTTGGCAAGGAGGATGAACTCCTTCCCTTGATCCTTTCTAAATGCTTCTTTAAGGTTCATACAAGTCTTGAATATATTTTGTCCTTGGAGTCAACAATTTAAAAGCAACTACTCAAACAACAAGGCTTTTTTTTTCCCTGAAGCATGAGAATATGGCTTACTTGAAAGAGTTTGCATAGTTTGCTCTCTTTCTCTTATCAAATGATATTGCATAAGAGTATTACAGATCTTTTCTGTAAATGAAAGAATTCAGCTGTAAATGTAATGTGGGTAGTGTGAACAGGATAGCATGCAGCTGCACTGAAGTATCTGACTGGCATACGTGAATCCTACAGCATCAGATGAAATTGTATAAAACCCAGTTACAGAAAAATGCATCTCACACACAGGTACGAAATTCCTCCTTGAATCACATCTGACCTTCCAAAAGGCTATAACCATTTCTTCTCCAATTGAATTGACAATGGTGGAAGTGAATGTGATAAGTCAAGGTACAGCAAGCACTGTTCGTGCTGTGCAAATGTTACTGATGTAGGTTAAAGCATGACCTACAAAAATGACAAAGGGGGGAAAAATACAGAATCACAAACTCAGCAAATTGAAAAGATGCAAGGAAAATACTTTTGCTATGTGGACATACAAAATATTCTGAAAACCACAACATACCATTAAAGATTACTATCGTGAATTTACTGCTTAAGTAACAGATTTTACCAGATTTTACAGAAATACTGTAGCTTCCAATATAAATAAATGAAGCTATTTTCTCAGATATTGCTGTTTTCAGTGTTGCAAAAAACCCAAACCTGGTTAATATGTTGGAGTTTAGGGATGTCTTTTAGCTGGAAGTCTTGCTTGAGAGAAGTTTCACAAGGCCCAGCTAACACAAATGAAATTCTTCCCCTTGGAATAAAATGACTTCATGCAATACTGTAGTCTGGACTCCAGCTGCTTCTAAAACACCTTTACTTAGAGTGACCTGTCCATGTAGACAATAAATTGAACATGTACCTGCAGTATGTTCTGGCAGCAAACAGCAGCAACTGCATAAAACACAGCATTAAAAAAAGTGTAGTCAGAAGGTCAAGGAAAGTGATCAAAGCAGTTATTTATATCTATTCTGCACTTTTGATGCCCCATGTGAACTACTGTATTCATTCTGAGGCCCTCCAAAACAAGTGGGAGACTAGCAAAATAAGGAAGTTTACAACAGAGAGTGATCACCACCCTGGTCATGTATTGGAGTCCATGATAAAGAAGAGTCTAGGAGGGTCTGGGAAAGCTGATTTTGCTCATCATAGTGAAGAGGAGAAAGTGAGTTTAGTTTCTGCCCTAAGCAACATAAAGAATGTAGAGAAATAGCTCTTACTTTTTTTGAGCAAGACATTCCAAAAGGAGAAACCATTACAAGCTGCAACACAGGAAATTCAATTAAAAAAAGGAAAAATAAAATATTCACAGGGAAAACAGCAGGAGAGGAGCCCAGAGAAGATACCTCTATGGAGAACAAGGCACTGACATACTAAGGAATTCCACATATGCTGAAGACCTGCAACAAATTCTGAGTCTCCAATCTTTATCCTTAAAGGTGTATTACACTGATAAAAATCAGCAGTATACAGGAAATACCTACTGACTAGTCAGCTTAATCATCCCTACATTTTAATTCCATTTTGATTGATTTTACAGAAATATGTTTCAACTTTAACAATATTTCACTAAAAGCCTGAAGATGATTTTTTTCTATTTGAGTAATATAACATTCCTTAAAATTAAAAATAAAAATTCTGTAATATAACAATTTTTCTACATACATAATTTGCAGATGATCGTGTTCATTTAGATCAGAAGTAAACCCATACCTTAAAATTTTAAAACCCTTCCAGATGTGGCATTTCCCTCTTCTGTGCAGTTCTAGTAGCAAATAAATGGCTGTGTTAAAGAACCAAGTCACTTTGAAAGCAAAAACTTACAGAAGACATTAGAAGAACAAGGAATTTTACCCACAGAATTTTCCACTTGCTACAGAATATGGTATCTCCATGTGTTGCTAAGTGCTGAGTATGAGCAAAAGAAAGATTATTCCTCATCTTCCCCTTTATTTTTGCACAAGGAATCCAGCCTTTTCTCCACTGCTGCTCTGGGACAACTATTAGTGTTAATAGGTAATACCGGATAACATGATAGGTTAAATCAAGCTCTTACACAATATCAGTCAATGGCAATGATTTAAAAGCAGTTGGTACCACATCCCAAGCATGGATGATCACTGTTTTGCAATTACTTAATGACTGCAGAAGAAGGGAAAATACATTACAGAAAACAGGTTTAATGTGGGTCTTGGCTTTTCAGGGAGACAGATGTAAGGAGATACTGCACCAGTGTGCTAAGTCACTGTAAGGGAGAACCTGCTGTCTTCATTTCAAAAGGAATATGTAGAAGACATTCATGCATGATAGAGAAAAAAAAAATCCTGTTTGTGCCTAATGTAATGGAAAATTTAAGAATTATTCATGCATGTGAATATGTATGCAAATCTGACCCTTGTGATACTACCAAGGTCAGTGCATGGCAATCTGCTGAGTAAGTGCTAATCATTCAGCTTGAAATGTGACTTTATCAGAAAAGCAATTTTGTAAAAATCTCTAAATCCCTAGTTTTTTTTTTCCTGTGATCTCCATGCTATACTTGCTCATTTGTCAAGTTTACATTGAGGACTTTTCCAGCTAAAGCATCTTATTGTCAATCAAGTCATATTTTTGCCTTGTGCATTGTTAATGCATCTGAGATAACAACTTAAAATTACTCAAGCTCTTAATAGGGGAATGACATTCTCTGTAGGACACTAACAGCTAAATTAAAGTATGGCAGAGTGGTTGAACTTGAAGTACTACTTAAATATCAAAACCAAGCTCTGTACTGAAACTGGGCCATATCAGGCCACAATCAAACTGAATGATTATTGATTTCTTGATACATATAAACTGAAACTTTATAGAAAAGAAAAGCTCATACAAGAAGATCTGGAGAATGTAAATAAAGGGGAAGATAACTTCATAACAAAAGGAATCAGGAGAATTTTTCCTTAACAGCATCAATGAAGATTTGTTTACTTCTTTGAGAGCCCTAGAAACCTGAGGATGCTACACGACACACCAAACTTAACAGCCCTTATTTTAGACCCACTCCAAGTATGCTGAAAAACCAATAGGGTATGATTAAATTACCTTTTCTCTACTGTCTAATTACAGCAGGTGCAGCTGTAAGTTCATGATTTAGTCATTGCTGTTTCCTTGACCTGCTTCAAAATCATCTTCCAGACAGAACTATAGAGACAAGAATAGGGTTCCCTTTGTTAAATATCTTCTTCTTTCATGCAATAAATGCTTTTTCACCATTAAATGATCAGTGACTTGTTGTTCATCTCAAATTTGATAAACTGTTGCAGGTTCCAACAAAGAAGATGAAAAAACTGAAATCTTTTAACATAAAATGATGAAATTGCAATTTTCTGACCTGTTTCTGTAGGGTGTTATGACTGGAAGAACTAGTAGATAATTTAAAAGGGGGGATGAGGATTTGAGATGCTCTAGTTCTAGAATTTTTCTCAGAAGTATTTACAGCTTAACTATTTATTGAGTTTCAGAAAGCACTGTAATTATTGATGTATTAAATCTAAAGTCTAGAGACTAACTTAGAGTCTTTATGGACTTTAAGGATGTGTTCCTTCTCAGACTATGACATGTTAAGCACCAGAGATGGGAGCAGTGATCAACAGTAACCCCAAACACAAGTCTTCACAAAAATCCAAAGAGGTTTTTAAAAAGATTTTTTTTTGCCACTGGCATTATGTGGTCTTAGAAAATCCATGTGAAATTAATGACTCCCACCTGAACAATGAACAGAGATAAAAGATACTCAGCCAAGGCTCTGTTACCTTAACCCAAGCAATTGCTTCTGTCTTTATCTGATTTGACCTTCAGCCACTGACTTCTCCCTTTGTCATGGTCTAGCATGATAACAGGTGCAAGCTGAGTGTTGGAGGTAAAGTTTGCATAAGTAATGAAAGGAAAGGGTAGAAAGTGTTCGTGTACACTTCCTTTCTTTGTAGTGGCAAACACTCTCCTTTAAAGAAACATATCTTCTGATTCCCAATCTATAGCCTTTACCTGTTCAAAGGATGCATTTAAGGAACAGAAACAACATGCCATGATTTTAATACTGGCCATACAGTCACCCTACAAGGGACTTTCCTTTTCATTGTTCACATTGTGCTTACAGAGCAAGGTCTGGGAAAAAAAAAAAAAAAGTACAGAATTAATAATTTGAGAAAATATGGATTTGTTTGTATAAATTCTGTGAATAACAGAAAGAGCTGATTTTAACCATTAATATTTAAAACAATACTTTTGGTTGCAAAACCTGCACAATATTTGAACATAAAACATGCAGAGTATTGAAGTCAAAATATATTTGAACTATGTGGTAAGATCAGCTATAATAGAAATCAGTGATGTGAGCAATGCAAAATACTTTTTTCCAAGAATTCATTACATTATTATTACTGTAAAACATACATAGTATTAAAGAATAAAATACCCTTAAAGTCAAGTGGTGCAGATGAATAATGAAACAGTTCTAAAAGATGAATCCTTAAAATAGTAAAAAATAAATGGAAAATGTTCTTTAAGCATCTTTGCTGCCATAAAGGTTTGCAATGGAGAAAATTACCAAAATTCATTTCAGGAAATGTTTTTTCCTAACCATTTGTTAAAGATTATTTTAAAAATAACGACTTTGGATCAAAATAAAAAAAATAGAAAAGGAAAAGTGATGGCCTTTATGTTTTGGAAGAACTGGAGAAATGCAACAAATTACTTTCCTAGAGATCATGATGGAAGGGGGTCATACCTTGTGAGAGAGATCAGAGAAGTTCTTGCTTTTCGAAGCACAGACTTAGACTCATTCTGCCAGACAATTTCCCTCATACAAGAGAACATTGAAAAGTAAATGCTTTTTTAATGTGTAGCTCTGTTTTCAATTATACAGGAAAAGTGCATTTCCAAAGCCCATTTATCTTGAATATGACATTGTCACCTTATGCTGTTAGTTGCAGGGATGCAAAGAAAATATTGATTAGAAATCAATATAAGGCTTGTTTTCCTTGGTTTTGGTACTTTAACTCTAGATAAATAAAATGAAGTGCAAGAGGAGAATAAAACTTATATGACTATGCTCCATAAAACTGACTAATGGAAACTTTATCAAAGTGAACTCACTTAATTAACTCTTCACCTGGTTCTCATTTAATCTCTACAAAATCAAAACATTTTTGAGTAAGCTCAGAGTTTAGACTATGGATGAGTTGGAGCTGACCCAGAAATCTTAATTGAGCTATTTTGTCCCTGCTGGAATGGACTGTCCTTAAAAATGCAAAGGAGAAAGGACATACAGATAGTGCGTTTCCATTTCACTCAGGATAATCGAAGTCTTAACAATGCAGTGGTGGTGCTTACTCTCTATATAGGTGATTGATGTGCTTGAGAGTGCAATTATCTAGACACAATGGTAGTCCAGTTCGTGAACAAGTACTTGAGATTTTTCTGTTAATAAAACTTTGCATCTGGGAGGTGACAGTCCTGATGTATTTCACATGGCACACGTGTACACTATTTACACTCTACTAGTTATTTTCTAGAGTTAACTGAAAAGGGTAGGTATAAATATCTACTAAGTGTGGGAGCTTCTTAGTTACAAATGAGGTGCCTCATAATATTTCCCTAAGAGGAGGATACAAAATTGTCCTTGTCCAGTGAAGGTCTTGCTGGCCAGAAGTAGCAGCACCCCTGGAGTCCACCAGTCCAAGAAATACTATGAATAGGGGGCATGGGATAAAGAAGAATAGCAGGTTAAGAATATTATAGTTCAGATAACAGGAGGGAGGGAAAGACATGCACTGTCAGGAGGTGGAAAATGTCTGTCCTAATTCTTCTTGCCATTCTTAATTATTTATATAAAACAAAATCTTTATTAAGAACACACTTTTCTAGTTCAGAATATCCTACAATAAATCTGATTGTACTCCTAATATGGGTGAAATCCTCCCAGAAAAATTGGAATTCAATCAGAGCATCCCACATTATTTCCCTAATTAACAAGATTGTGTAAAAATAAAAGGAGATGATATTTACTCTGGGATGTTTGTGAATCTTCTGTTTTCTCCCCTCCTGTCTAAAACCATCTCATCTATTCAGGTTGTTTACCAACATTACACTATTTTTCCAGGTGAATAAGGAAGAAGTTTCCCAGATTTGCCAGGATAGTACACCTAGGAAAGAAGATATTTCTGAGACCCTGCCCTTGCATTGGGAGAGTTGTTGCTTAAACCTGCTTTTTTTCCAAAATTAGAGGACTTACTAGTTACTCTGAGTGGGCTGTTTTATTAAAAAAAGTAAACAAACCCATAACATACCAACCAAACTCTTGCATACTTTTCTTAACTTCATGTTACAAGTCCCAGACTTTATGCACTGGAATGATAACAAATTTTAAAATCTTGCAAGACAATATTCTCCAGCTAGCACAGCCCTTTTCCTCAACTTGGCCACTATTATAAGTGAAAACAGCCCAAGAAATCCTGAACCAAATGTACTCATCAGCTGGTGATCTGACTGGTATGCAGTATCCTCATCCCTGGCCTTCAGCCCTTCTGGTGTCTCATTCAACACACTGGACCTCAGCACAGACTGAAGAGCAGAAACAAAATAGGAGTCACAAAGGCCACTGTTTTGGGGAAACTCTGCTAAGTTTGATACTTTAACACAGTTGCAGAAAAGTGATCACTGGCCCCTCTTCTTTCCTGGCTCCTCATCATATCTATCTGGAGGTAACATCAGGCTCATCCTGGTACCACAGGTCAGTGGTTAACAGCAAAAATCACTGCCGCGCCCAGAGGTCTGTACCTTTGCCTGGGTAGTGTGCTGGAGGTCCTTAGATTTAGTGAAGGCAGTGGGATGGAAGGCAAGTGAATTCTCTCAGCAGATAAGCAGTAGGGAGCGTGGCCTTGCTCTCTACAGCTGTTACATTGTGAGACAAATGATTATGTCTCCTCAGCTCTGTCCCCGTGCAATATTCCTGATGAATGCAACACAGCCATGGCTTTACCAATGTACCAGGAGAGCCAGATCCAGCTCTTTCTCTTCCAGTCATGAGAACTGTACAATATGACACAACTCATGTCACATAACCAAACAAATCAGAGAATCACAGAATCATAGAATATCCTAAGTTGGTAGGGAGCCACCAGGATCATCAAAGTCAATCTCCTGGCCTTACACAGGACCATCCCCAGAATCCCACCATGTGCCTTCGAGTATTGTCCAAATGCTTCTTTAACTCTGTCAGGCTCAGTGCTGTGACCGCTTTCCTGGGAAGTCTGTTCCAGAGCCCAACCACCCTCTGGGGAAAGAGCCTTTTCCTAATATCCAGTCTAAATCCCCCCGACACAACTTCAGGCCATTCCTTCAGGTCCTGTCACTGGTCACCACAGAGGACAGATCAGTGCCTGTCCCTCCTTTTCCCCTCACAAGGAAGCTGTAGAATGCTATGAGGTCTTGCCTCAGTCTCCTCCAAGCCAAGTGACCTTAGCCACTCTTTGTAGGGCTTCCACAACAGGTCCTTTATCTAGAGGTTTCTTTGTAGCCCTCCTACATATACTTTCTAATAGCTTTATATCTTTCTTATATTGTGGCATGAAAGACACCAAAGCTCACTGTGAGATACCTGATTTGAATTTCACTGAATTATATATTTATACGGGTTGGAGCCAAGTTGCTGTGAGGAAGGGCTGTGTGTGTGGGAAGGGCTGGGCTGGGGCTGCAGGCTCATGACAAGCCCTGCTGAGGGCACACAGGCTGCAGCCACATGGCTGGTCTGACAGTCAACAGGGTCTGCCTGGTAAACCACCCACACCACCCCCCCTGGA
>JAOXXN010000001.1:78247605-78275879 GCA_026770055.1 Myrmophylax atrothorax
ATCCACTTGCCATTAGCTGAATATCTGCAACATAAAATGTGTAGTTGTAACAGAAGCAATGTTTTAATGCACTCATCTGAGAATGATATCTCAAAATGAAAACAAAAGAGACTGATAGGTTAATGTTTTCCTTAGAATGACTTTCCAGACTAAATTTCTGCATTTTTTTCCTAATTTCTGAACAGCTTAACTCTTCCCCCATCAATACCTATCATATTTTGTGGGTATCCCAGCTAAAAATGTGCTTCAGTTCATAGCTTCTCCAAGTCAGTTGAACATGTTTTATTTGACATAAGACTCAACAGGCTTTCCCTACTTTATGTTATCTAGTTAGATCAAAATTATGAAGATGAACTATGATGATCTTATAATGTGATAATGCAGAGGATCAAAGGACATCACAGGATGAACCAATATGTTTTTAGGTAGAATGCCATCTATTGATACACTGCAAGTGGTTTATATAGGGTCAAAGCTACATGCTAATTGGCTATAGTAATTTTCACATCATAAAGCAACAATTCTTATTGGTTGTATTCCATATCTCACAAGTCCAGTGTTTTGATAAAACATCCTAAGAGTTCCCAAGTGAATCTCATGAGTCCTGTGAGAAACTTTCAAGAGTTCTTGTGTGAAATAAGAACTGGGGAGTTGCTGTGTGAACTCCTGGGGAGTGATTTCTTCTTTACCACTCAGCAGCAGCTGTGCCTTTATTCTTTGCTGGTAGCTGCTTCAATCTCACGGAGTCCATACAGTCTGGGTTGCTCATACAGCTATTTTCTGTAAGATATTCCTCTACAATCTTACATGGAAATTATAAACCCATAGGTACATTACCATCCTTTAGCACTTTATGATGACATTCAGTGGTTCTTTTGTGTCAAGAAGATCAAATTGCTCAAATCCAGACATTGCATATAGTTCTCAGTGAGTACAATATCTTAGAGTTTTGTGAGATATATCCAAGTACCCTGTGGTCCAAGAAAAGCACTGCTTTGTGCAGATACAAAAGCTTGTGAAATGTGATTAAATGTGATAATGCCTTATGGCAGACATTATATACTTTTGCTATTATCCTTCAGAAACAAAGAAAATAATCTCCATCACAGATGTCCATCCAAGAGCATGTCTATTACTTTTCTTTTTCATGTAGCCTTTTATGTCTCACTGAAATGTTTTTCAGGAAGAGGCTCTATTTTGAATCAATGGTTCTTTATGTCCCAAAGGCCCTGCTTTGCTCCTCTATTGTCACTTTGCTTTACAGATATCAATCTCCCACATGTAGACTAAAACAACCAGGGGCACATTCGTATTTCAAAGTATAATGTAAAAACTCATGTATCAAACTGGAGCAGAACAGTAAAAATAAACATTTTACATATGCTTGAAGTAAATAAATGTGTCCCCTGTCAGAACTTACAATGTTTTTATCATTCTTGTTGTAAACACTCATCAGAACAAATACAAACAAATCATGACAGGGCTGTGATATAGGAATTACTGCTCTATAAACTCAGTAGATATTGGTTCTTTTATAAAATAATATGAAAAACAAGGTCAGGGTGCAGAAATTCTTCACATGCACTGCTTGAATTACAGCAGGAAATTGGAAATACATATGTTTCAAGTTGAAAGCAGCACTCAGGTAGGGAAGACTTGGAAGGTGGCACATGCTTTTCCCCTAAAGGGGCTGACAAAAGAGTATTGATGGAAAGGAACTATATCAAGGCAACACATCTCCCTCTCACATCTACAAACATGAACAAATGTGACTGAACCCATTAAAGACCATAAAGAAGGAAGAGCCGTTAGAAGGGACCAGGCTCAGATAACACTATCAAACCAACTTTCTTACAGAAACTCTTTCTTCAAATCCCTATGAGAAAAAGAGCAAGTCATAAAAATCCCCAGGAAAGAACTTAAGGCAGCCCTTTTTTGAAGGACTGCAGTTCTGCCTCACCCAAAGAAGCATTAAACTGTCTTCTCACACCAGGAGGCTAAGGGTGCTGAGAAGCATGCAGAAAGTTCAAAATTGCAGATCTGCTCAATTCTGGCCTTGGAAGATTTCTTGAACAAATCATGCCCATTACTTTCTTTTCTCTTGGGAATGCTCACAAAACCTTTCTGGTGCTCAAACTTGAGCAATATCACTGCAAGATTACACATAAAATTTAATCCATCTAATAGTGTTAGACTGGGTTTTCTCCTTTGATCTCTTTCCAATGTTATGTTCTCTCGGGAAGAGTTTGTAAAGGCTTTGTTCTTTCTCAGAAACTAAGCATCCTTTGCATATATAAACTATGTCATTTATTTCTTCTGTGGAGATTGTTCAGATTTGATTACACAGATAAATAATTAAGTAGTCTTAAGTGAAAAGCTCAAATAACTTGAGGAGGAATGTCAAATATGGACAAGCTGACTCCTATATAT
The DNA here is from genome assembly GCA_026770055.1 of Myrmophylax atrothorax. Classification (NCBI taxonomy): domain Eukaryota; kingdom Metazoa; phylum Chordata; class Aves; order Passeriformes; family Thamnophilidae; genus Myrmophylax; species Myrmophylax atrothorax. Next base: position 78,250,036 of record JAOXXN010000001.1, read on the forward strand.
TTGTGGTTTATAGTGAATAAAAAGAGTGGTGTGTAAGGTATATATTCTTTTCTCAAAGGCAGCAGGGGAGTTATTCTTGCTGTCCAGTTGTTGCAGCAGAAAATTCCTGTCTTTCTACTACAATACCTATTACTCTGAAAATAAAGATGGAATTAAATGAAAAAATATGTTCTTTTCATAGTACTATTAAAACTTTTCCATTGTCCTACCCAGAGAAATATGAATATACATTATATTGCCAAAATTGTTTGAAATGTTTGTGGTAAAATTGTTCAAGGATTTTAAAGAAGGCTCTTGAAGAAAATTAAATATTAAGAAGAAAATGTGGTACAGATTTCTCTATGACTGAGAAATGCAATTTATGTGTAATGCACCTTTTCTGTGATAATTTAGATTTGGTTTTAATCTGAAACTTCAGACTCCATTTGAGTTCAGGTCTAGGCAGTCACCTTGGAAGACAGAGGTTCTCCTCAGCCTGAGGTATATCAAACACAGATGTCTACCTCAGTCAGGCTTCCTTAGTCATTAGGTAATTGCCTTGGTGGAGGAAGTGTGTGCGGATGGAAGAAGAGGATAAGTTCTTGCTGAAAGAAGGCAATCTTTCAGGACTGGACTAATAGATCAGGAGGATATCAAAGCACAGAGAGTTAGGCTGCAGCAGCCCAGTGTTGAAAACCCTTGGCTACGAGTGAGACAATCAGAGTTCTTCCTGAGGCATTGCTGTTTTACCTCTGAAGCCCTTGTTTGGACCTTCATTTCACTGACAAAAGAAAACAAGAAATTGAAAAATATATCTTTCTTGTCAGAATGGATTGCTTCCTCAATGGAATGACAACACTTGTTGACAAACAGAAGCCAGGTGGTATAATATATGAGTTTTTACTGTGCATCCTATCTCAGGAAATTTTGTTTATAGCATCATATTGCCACTGACAGTGATATTGGCATGTAGGCTGAAAAACAGTTGCTTGGTGGAAGCAAGGCATAATGAATAATGATAAATATCTATCCCAAAGGCAGATGGTATGTGTCAAGTGCTATGTTGGTCACCTTTTTGTTTGGACTTACTTAACATCTCAATGAACATATTGAGAAAGGACATAAATAACATGACATTCAGGTTTGCAGATGATAGCACACATGGATATTTTATGAAAACTAAGTATCCACAGTTCTTTGAAGGTCATTACATGATGAAATTAATTTTAGGTACAATTCAGAGGAAGTGGTAAAATGTAAATTGATATTGATGTGGAAAGAGGAACCTGAAAAGGCAGTGAAGCACAGAGAGTGAGATAAATCCCCAGTTCAGACTTCCCCTAATGAAATATCCTGTGTCTGTTGGCTTTCACTAAGCTTTACCACACATGTCAACTTCAAAACAATCCCTCCTTCTATTTACCTCTGCCAAAATTTTTGCCTAAGCCATACTATCCTACTTCTACAACTACTCCTGCTTCCTCCTCTTTGGTTTCTTTTCTTTCATCCAAATGCTTCAAATTTTTAATGCAACAGGTTTTATCTGGACAAAGAAATTTTCCCCCTACACCAATTCAGTGGCCAGCACCTTCTGTAATGCAGAACTGTGCCATGCTTCCTCTTCCCACTAGGGCCGTAACTGCAGCTTAGGAGTTTTAGATGAGTTAGCCCTATCTCTTCCTTTGGCGTCTCTGATGTGTTCAGTTTCTTGATTGCTTAAGTAAGATTGAAGGCATCTGTTCTCTAATTCTCCTGTCCTTGCATAATGATACTGAACCTATAATCACAAAGGCTATTTATTTCATTCAGGTGGTCACTTTTCAAAGCAATTGCTAGGGATAAATTGGGATTTTTCATTTAAGATTACAAAGTACCCAAAGCTTATACCTTCTTTATTTAATCCTAGAAAAACAAGGGCCAAATCAGGTTTTGGCTTTATTCCAAATGTTATTCATCTGGAAAAGCTGTTTTTATTACAACAGTCACACCATGAAATCAAGTGATTTAACAAAATGAACATGAAATAAAAATACATTAAATTGTCTGAGCTGGGATAAGTTAAATTCTTCACAATATGTATATTTGCTTATTTTTTATTTCACAAGCATATGTTCATGGACAAATATATATTTTAGATTCCATTATTTTCCCTTTTGTAAGCAAATTTCTGATATTTTCCGAGCTACAATTTGTTCCCATTTGAAATTGTTCCCTATTTGCCTTAAGGTTCTTTATAATTTGGGGGTACTATACTACCATGCACGAAAATGAAAGTCATAGAAGTGCCATTCTTTTCAAATCTGTATCCAGCACGTTATTTCATATTTAAAAGGCTGCACTGAAGAGACGATAATAGGAAGGGCAGTAGGAACATAGAAATACTTCTCAAACATAACAGCAGGAATCCAGTTAATGCTTATGAAAGTGATGAGGTAATTATCACCATCCCATACAATTTCCCATTAGGGAATAATTCTTCAGTATGTGTGGTGCCAGGGTTGTGAAGTTACCTGCATGGATCACGAATGATAAAACAGCAGAGACAGTGCTTTTATAAAGTTAAAAGAGAGTGAGAGTAGGGCAGTGCATTGCACTACAAGAACTTTGCTCATCACTCACTAAAAGTAAATCTCAGCAGTGTCATTCTGCTCACTGCCACAGAAGAGCAGAATTAGGGTAAGCAAGACCATAACTTCAAAGTAAATAAGCATGGCTTATTTATACTGAGTAATTTTATGTGAGGGATTACTTTGACACATTTTCACAGAGGTCAAAAAGAACTATGAAGTAACCCAAACACATTGCTTCAGCTGTCATGGGACCCTATTCCTTATGTCAGTTATCCTATTCCAAGCCCAACAAGGAAAGTGTGTTTTTCTGGGAAGACCAATACATTATTTGCCCTGTAGAAATGTGGGAAGGCCAGCGTGAGGTGCCACTGGAAGAGCCAGGCAGTATTCTCAGATGTTCACAAGCAGTCAGCATTAAATTTAGAACAGGAAGGCAAGACGTAGGTAATATTTTCTGGGCCAACTTGAAGAAAACCCTCTCTCCAATGGCCCTAAATCTGGCCATCAGCACAGCAGTAAATTTGTCAGGATGTCCAGCCAGAGCCATGAAAGAAAATTTGCTCTGCTTGGTAGCACTGGTGGGTACCCTTCCAATGTCCTCCTTCTGGCTTCCACCAGCCGTCAGCACTTTGAAGGAACACTGAAATTAATGCATTTGGCCCATACAGTGTATGGAAAAAAACAATCCTTTCTGAAGTTGGCAGTGAAAATAACTGAATCCCTGCAGCATGCAGTGCCTCAGTTCAGTGATGAGAGTGTTGTGGGTGATGCAAGGCAAGGCAGAATTTCCTCTCTTCCCTGGCTTTTGAAGAACAAGTAGAGAATATTCTTCATTTTGGAATGGCCTTTTGAATATGCTTGTGGCAAAATAAAGGGACATATGCAGCAGGCAGGAAACCAAGTTTTTATACTGAGCTTGCTTGCTTTCTTTAATATAAATTGTCCACTCACAATATTTTATTTTCATTTTCCTCACAGTGTGGTTGTCATAGTACTGAAATGCTCAAGTGTATCTTTAAATAGAATTTCACAGAAGTAAGTGAGATTAGAGAGCACTGAGTGAATAGTTTTGCACCTTGAGAAAAGTATGAAGGGTGCCAGTAGTAATTGTGATCAGATCCAAATTGATGAAATGAACTGTTAGCTCTACACCAACCAATGAGAAGTGTCAAGACTTTGCTCCTGGATCCAGTGTCATAGAACTTACACAAACTAAGAACCATAAAGGAAGAGATATGAGGTACTATAAAGGGTTTGGAACAATGTTTTTCCTCCCAAGCCTGACTCAGTTGACAAAAGCCTGTCTTCTCGCTCTCCCTCTTCTTCTTCCTCTTCAATGTTTTCTATGCCTCTCTCAGAAGGTCATGTAAGCAATGTCTGATGTGAATTATCCAGTGTGTACCCAGGATGATACAGATCCTCTGTCAGGATTCCCAGTACATTTTTCATGGCCTTATGTCATCAGACTACTGTGTAGTATCTCCCTAATGCCGTGAGCTTTGTCTGTTCAGATAAGAACATTTTTTAATGATTAATGCATTTGTAGTACAGTTGTGCCACAAACAGCTTTCAGTACTTTTTGGCATAGGAATTTGGGAGTTGAATGGAGTCCTGAACATCTCATTCATTTAGTTGGGACATGACTGTTTTCTGTCAGCTTTCCTGCAGCCCCACTGTACATTTTGTGTTTCATCTCATTTGTGTGGACCCTAACCCCACCTGGTATGCTATTATCTTCTCCGAGCTTAACCATGTCTAGAGGTTGTATAAGCCCTTCTCAGCCATGATCTAGCACCATATTAATATTAAAATATTGTTCAAGAACAAGCCAAATGTGCCAAAGAATAATCTGAACTCCAATAAAGCAACACTGTCTTTTGTCATGAAATCTTCTCCCTTTTCTCATTCTTCATATCCCATGCTGCCTTTTGATACATATTGTTCATGGTAGTTTGAGTCTTCAACTTCCAGCCTCTTTTCCATCCACCCACCCTAAGCTCTGTGCATTTTGGCAGGAGCTCTGTGCATAAGGTTATGCTTCTTGGTGCTGACCACAAATTGGGCATTCTGAGTTTTTCTGAGGGAAGATCATTGCTGATCTGTTTTGTACAGTTTCCATCCTTAGTATTTGAAAACTAATGACATTATTAGCATTCAATCCCCAAATGGGCAGTTGGATTTCTCCTGACCCATCAAAGACAGAGAAGTGTTAAATGTTCCTTTGAACTTTTCCAATAATATTGATTCTGCAGCATCCCTCAACACCTGCCTCCATTATCTCCCCATTTGTAGGTTTGTGAGAATTTCTTAATATTGAACTTGTCTTTTTTTCTCATACAAAGTAAGCCAATTATTTCTTCTGTTCTATTTGACAAGAAAGGAAGGTGAGCTCTGTCTGTATTCAGAGTGCATTTACAAATGCCTTCTTTTCCTGCTGTTCTGTTGTTATCTGTTCTCCTGATCTGTGTTGCAAAGATTTCTCCATCCTTTTTCTCTCACTGAATGTTGATAAAACAAAACATATTCAAAGCCAGCCTATCATTCTGGGAACAATTTCTTGAATATAAATGTTCCAATACACAATTCAAAAAATAGTAGGCAAAAAAGTATGCTGTAATTATTTGAAAAGGAACTGGAAACAAACGGGATGTTTAGAATCTTATTAGAAAAGGTGGAATCATAGCTTTGATGTGTAAACCTTCCTGTTTCTAAAATAGCACTTCCAGCAAGATAAAAAATGAGACAGTCTTTTTCTGATAGAATTAAATCTTAAACAATTCAGAATCTTGTTAGGAATTTTCCACAAGGATCAGTGAACCCTTTAATATAGCTATTCAATTTTGTGGAATGTCTTGTGTGATATTTTCTACTGAATGAGTTTTGCATATAAAAGCGCATGAGGCAATAACATTTATCTCCAAAGTCTTGTGTGACTTTAGTAGTAGAAGGAGGTTCCAGAGCAATACTTGGAAAATTAAATTGAGTTTATTTATAATGCAGCAGAAAAGATAACTTCTTCTGGATATTGTCCCATCATCAAAATTTAGCCTTGATCTGTGGGGAATAGACAAGTTCTGTTAGCTTTCTTGGCCCGTGCAGTTGCTGTCCTCACTGCAGTTTGACGGAGAATGAAAACCTGATGTGGTGTTTTTGCAAGGAACAAGTCAGAACTGAGACCCACCAAACTCATTATGTGTACGAGACAATAAAAATGCAAAGTAAAAAGAGTCTTTTTCCTCCTCGTAAAATGAGTCTGGTTAAGGCAGATGGACTGCATGTGCAAAGATGCATCTCAGAGCAGAAGTGATTTGAATTATTTGGTTCTTCCCAGAAATCCTCACCAGTCATGCAGCTGGTGGAAGATCTGTGTAGTGGACTCCTAGGTTGCAATTACAATTAATGGTAGTTTATGGTGTGAAATCTAGTCTCAGCATTTTATGGGACCTTGACTTTCTTCTTCTTTCTTTCTTCTTTCACCCTCTGGAAACAGTAGAGTAGGAAACTCACACAACTCGCAAATCATGGCTATAGCTGCACTCAGGTTCTTCTCATTCTAGAAGCATCAAACAAATCTTATCAACCTCCATTTCTCCCCATCCCAAAATACTCTACTGTTTCACTCATCTGCATTTTGTCCTCCCTTGAAGAAACTATGATTGATGTTTTCTATCAGTATATGCTAACCTACCTTCTAGGGTAATTTATTTTCTTAATAAAAGCTAAGAGCTGGTGGTTTGCTACTGCCTCGTATGTGCTGCTAATCATCCTGATGAGTAGGCTGTCAAAACCTATTCCTTCCAAAAACAGAGAAAAAATCTAGCAAGCAGATACACAGACGTACAAATAGAGTGTTAGCAGAGAAAAAAAAAACATTTTTTGATTGTGCTTATGATGATTCAAGAGAACAGCATTGAACTAAGGACACAGTATTTTAATAAACTGTATGGTTCATCAGATTTGTCAACTTCTGTCCTTCTAGAAATTCTTGAGTATCCTTGCTTAAATACCTCTAAATAGATATGACACACTTGGGAAAAAAATGGGAAAAAAATAGGAGGAGAAAGACTGAATTCATAGAGGATAACTAATGTTTAACCAATTGATATTTGAGAAGGTGTGTTACTAAGGAGGAGTTCAGTTTTCTTAGTAATTCATATGGTGGACCTAGTAACAAATAAATTAAATACTGGAAAACTAAATTCTGGCTGGAAAATAAGAGAAACTTGGTGATCAATAAACATTAAATTATGAAATAACTGTGATGGCTGCCCCATTGATAAAAATACCTTTAAGAAAGGAAAATACTAACCCATTTCAGATACATGAGGAATGAATGTTAGGGTCTTCTAGACCTTTATAATTATTTTTTCTTTCCCCGGCACTTCTCCAAATGGTCTTGTGAATCATTTTTGTGCAATTTAACAAATGACATGGAAACTGGAATTGCCTATGGAATGGATGATTAATAAACAACAATAACAAGGAAAGCAAGGACACTTAAGTCATTATGGATTACCTATAATCTCCCTTAATTAGTTCTGTAAATCCTGCTGGTACCAGCAGTGGCACTGAGAACCATTTCAGAACAGTTTATTGACAATGTAGATACAAGGATTGGGGTGGGAAGGCTAGTATTTACTTTCAGGAAAGAGTTATATCAGGTGTAATATAAAAGTAGCCTTCATCACAAGGGTACATTTATTACAATCATAATTCCTAGAATTGTGCATGTGTAGATCATGATTAGGCATAAAACTGATGTTTTTTAAGTTACATGAGACAATATTTCCTTTCTCTGTCAGTGTGTGCTGGATTTTGAAACAAGTCTGCCCTTGACCGAGACTTTAGAGGATGAAAATGTCACTTTCACTCTAAGTTATCAATGATTCTGTGAAACATTGGTCAATTTTTCGATGGAAACCTGGATAGGAATACAATTCTCTGTGTGTGTATCTTTGTTTGTTTTAACACACATATGACTATGTTCAGAGATAATGAGCAGATACCACTCCCCATGTTGTGTCAGAGTATATTCTCAGTGATGCCTTGGTGCATCTGAAAAATGAGATTTGCAGAGATTTGAGATTTGCAGAGTGTGCAGATGAAACTCACATAGTGAGATATGTTTTGCAGACTGTCTCCTCACTACAGGGAATAATAACTAGTTGCATGTACTTCACTCTTGGATTGCAATGGTGGCTCTAGAGAAAAAAGCTTCTGGAACAGGTTTTCTGAATACAGTCCATTCTGAAATTAAAATCAGCATTGTTTTCCTTAAAGATTACACTATTTTCTGTCATCAACAGCTTTCCAGATATGTTCTGCCAGTCATTAAATGTACAAAGAAGGTGTGAGATGCAAATAACCCAATTTTCATATTTTTCAATGTCTCCCAGATCTCTTCATCCTGAAGTTAGATCAAATTCACAAGAACTGAAAGACATTATGAGAAACAAAACAACTTACATAGGTCTGTCTGTACTATCCATTCCAGGAAAAGATCAGAACAATGTAAACAGTATTTCCTAACCATTTAAGGCTTGCAATTCATGGCTCAGAAATAGTTCATAAATAATTAATTCAAAAGTCTGCTGTTCTCTACAAGCACTAAAAAAATAAATGTAGCTTATTCTGAAAGCTAAACGTTTTCTTTTCCTTTAAACACTAATTCTTTGAAGCAACACAATGCTGAGCTACGTAAAATTTTTATTTAGAGACCAATAGGAGGGATGTGTCCTGTAAAAAAGGCTTTACCCTTTAGTAAGCTGGTTTCTACATTTAAAATTTTAATGCGCAGTTGGGCACTTTCTAAATTTTAGTCAGTGTTTTCTGTTATCTAGTTTGCCCATGAAAATAAACAAGAACTGCAGTCCACTATCATAGACTTTAATCCTCACCTCATCATGCTTGGACTAAGAATGAAATTAAAGCTCAGCACTGACATTTCTTTTAATAATTTTTAATTTTTTAAAAAAGAAATTAATTAACTGTTCTGTTCTATTTAGAAAAGTATAGTGGAATTTTATACATAGGCTGCACTATTACAGCTTGCTGTTTCAGTTACTCAATCCAACCAGACCAGCTATGTATGATATTGTTTCATTTCCAAACAGCTGACTGAAAGAATACATAAAGGATTTTCAGAATAACATAGATGAATCTGTTTATTTAGTTACAGATGCTCATATAGAGCTTTTTCTAACTTGCAATCATCTCTAGGTTATTTTAAGTGCACTGAACACTGGGTTAGGCAACACTCTGTCATAGGGACTGTTGCAAAAACAAAAAGTCTAAATTATTAAAAAAAAATAAAGGTGTTTTTCTACAACAAAGAATGATTGTCTTCTTCACTGTATATGGCTGTGTGGCTTAATGGAGGAAGTAGAACTGAGAAGAGGATGGTGACCCAGAAAAGCCAGGTTCACCACTCCTTATGTAAACTCCTGTTTCAGAAATAAAGTGAAATTGTAAAGTAACAAAATTAAAATTAAGTTCAAAGAATTCCTGAAGTCTCATGCATTTGTCTCCATTCCCCATACTATGTCCTCCCCTGAATAAAGAAATCATCTTCCAACCTTTTCGGAATTAGAATTGATTGGGACCTTTTTTTGCAAATAATATTTTGGTTAAACATAACATATTGGAAAAGGTTCTTTAGTATGAGAAAGACTGTTTTAGAGTTTGTGGGTATGAGTAATCGAAGAAAGGGAATAAAGTAATTAAATTCCAGATTGCGCCAGGACTAAATAACAAACAGAACATAGAAGACTAAAAAATCTTTATTCCATGGTGTGACTTTATCATGTATCTAAAATGTAAATCTATTCCCAAATAATTCTAAACCAGTAAATCAAGTCAGAAATGCACAGAGTTAGGAAAGATGTGAAGTGGCTTCTATTCAAGTATCAGGAGTCAACAGTGAAGAGAGACATTCCAGAGGGATACCAGAACCACGTGAAAAATAATGCTTAGATTGGGATACCTGATAAGGAATGGTTGATTGCACTACCCTCTATACAAGCACTCAGAGACATCAGCTGGAGTCAGCAGGTGACAGATTCAAAACAAGTGAGAAGACACAGGTTTTTATATGGTGTGTAATTATCTTATGGATGTCTTCATTGTATGATCTGAATGTAAACTTCTGTGTGAAATGACGAAGCAAATAGAGAAAGCAAAGAAAAGAATCCACCAAGAGCTGCTAACTGCAGAGATTCCCTCGATGTTACCTGTGAACTATTAGCTCTTGGAGGAAGGAAGAGAGCTCAGATGAACTCCCATGATATTTCTATCAGTACCACTGTATCCAGCCCCTGTCCTGTGTTCTTCTTTGGGCATCTGACACTCATCACTGCTGCAGTTTGCCTCAGTGGTCCTAATTGGACATTTGATGTCATCCAACAAAGCTCTTCTTATGCTCTTACTCCTGGAACATACAGTTGTGTCCTATAGTTTGTGCATTACAAATGGAAAGATTTAATTTTTCATTTTAATGTACAGGAAACAAGACAATCCACAAACTGCAAATTGATGCAGCCATGGTTGCTATGAGCTTGCATCATTTTTTCCCAATTGCCTCTGGGATGAGATAGGAGGCAAAAGATGTTTTCAAGGGTTTGAATGCACACAAGTGCTGCACATAATAGATGCAAAGCAATTTGACCTTTGGTCCTTTAAAGTAAATGAAAATTGAGGTATCAACTGGTGTTACCTGTAAGGACTCTCTCTGTTATCCACATCAACATAATGCAATGTCACAGTTTTGATACCTTACATATTTTGTTAAATTTATTTGAAATACTCCTATTACCTCATAATTTATCAGTAAATAACAAATAAATAGATAAAGATTGAACAAAAGCATGGATAGATTGACTCTGCAAGCTTTATTCCTTTTGTTCTGAAACCTCAGAACTTACTATAAAGTGGAATTGCCCCTTTCTAGTGAGATCCATAACTTTATTATGTACTTTACTGATATATTAAGAACTATACTGCATTCAGCCTCTGAATTACTATGCTTTTTAGATGCTAAGGAGAGTTGTAGTGAACAAAGTTAGCTGCCTCATTTGTCATGTCTTTCTTCCATTACAACCTGTTTGCCACTACCCATCTGTCATCCACATGAAAAAGAAACTCCTCAGTCTCTTAAATCTGCCCTGAAATACAAAAAATGAGAGCTCCAAGAAAAAGAAGAAATTTACTATTCCATGTAAGCCTAGATGCCACAGAGCCTGGAAACTCCAGTCTCCAGGTCTTGTCCCTTCCAAAGTCTCATTTTACTCTTCTGGCCATAAACCCTCCTTAGCTTTCCAAAGTAACAGAAGAGATGGCAACAACAGTGATAGGATGAAAGCCTCTGAAAGGCCAACGAGGAAGAAAAACCTATGACAGGAAAAGGTGAGGCTGGTTCTGGCTTTATGAAGAAGACAGACCTTCCTGTGGAAAACAGGTAGTCTGTAAGCTGTCATGCTTCTCTGAAATAGTGGCATGTGAGTTCATTAGTGTCTACCTGCCACCTCCATATTAGACTTCAAAATGTTTCTTGTACAGGCACAGATAAGAAATTGATTGAGGGATCTGTCAAACTGCACCACAACAAGTCATTCATCCTGTAGAAGTTAGACAATGAGGATCTCCTCCTTCAGGGGATATTGCTTAAAATACATGTTAGCAAAACCCCAGGGTGTGGGCCCCCATTATCAGAGAATCAGAGAATCATAGAATATGCTGAGCTGGCAGGGACCCACAAGGATCATCAAAGTCCAACTCCTGGCCCTGCACAGGACCATTCCCAAGAGTCACACCACGTGCCTGACAGCATTGTCTAAGCACTTCTTGAACTCTATCAGACTTGGTGCTGTGACCACTTCCCTGGGGAGTCTGTTCAAGTGCTCAACCACACTCTGGGGGAAGAACCATTTTCTAATGTCCAACCTAAACCTTCCTTGACAAAACTTCAGGCCATTCCCATGAGTCCTGTCACAGGTCACCACAGAGAAGAGATTTATGCCTGTCCCTCCTCTTCCCTGCCACAAGGAAGCTGGAGATTGCAATGAGGTCTCCCCTCAGCCTTCTCTTCTCCGGGCTGAACACACAAAATGACCTCAGCAGCTCCTCATACGGCTTCCCCTCAAGGCCCTTCACCTTCTTGATTGCCCTCCTTTGGAGGCCCTCCAACAGTTTAATATCCTTCTTATTGCAGTGAACAAAACTGCACACAATATTTAAGGTGAGGCCATCCCAGTGCAGAGCAGAGCAGGACAATCCCTTCCCTTGACCACCTGGCTCAGTATCCCTTCCAGTTCTGTGTCCAAGTCATTTATGAAGAAGTTGAAGAGCATGAGGCCCAGGATGGAGCTCTGTGGAACCCCAATAGTGACAGGTCACCAGTCAGATGTTACCCCATTCACTGTCAACCCTTGTGCTTGACCCGTGAGCCAATTTCTCACCCACCACATGATGTGTTTATCCAGCTGTGTGCTGGACAGTTTGTCCACAGGGATACTGAGAGAGACAGTATTGAAAGCCCTACTGAAATCCAAAAATATTACATCAGTGGCTTCCCTTGATCAACTAGGGGGGTTACCTTGTCATAAAAGGAAATCAGGTTTGATAAGTAGGACCTTCGTCTCACGAAGCTGTGATGTTTGCATTGTCTTTCAGGTGTTTTTCAATACCTCTCAGAGTAATCTTCTCCACACCTTTACCAAGCACTCAGTGAGACTAAGAGGCCCATAGTTTCCAGAGTCATCTTTTTTGTCCTTTTTCAAAATGAGGACATTTACTAACTTCCATTCAGCTGGGACTTCTCCAGATTCCTGAGACTGTTCAAAAGTAATCAAGAGAGGCCTCATGATGACTGCATTCAGATCTTTAAGTATTCTCAGATGAATCCCATCACATCCCATAGATTTACAGGGATCCAGCTGGAGCAGCAGATCCCTCACAACTTCAGTGTCAACTGGAAAGTTATTATTCTCACAGACATGGTAGTCCAGCTTGTCATGTAACAGGCCACTGTCATTTCTGCACTGCCTTTTGCCATTAATTAACGAGAACGAACAGGGGAAGATGGCTCCCCAGGAAGCAACCGCACACACGGTGGTGGTGACCCAAAAAGCATATAGTTCCTGGTTCGAGCAAGTGTTAAGGACTCAGATAAAGGAGTGGCTTGGAAGGGGGTGTAAACTTGGTAAGGATTGGGTAATACATTGGTCAGTAATCATTAACATCCAATGACAAAACATCTGAGGCAGGGTTCAAGTACCCTGCCCAATGATAGGCTCAAGGGGCAGGGACAGGCAGTCCAAAGAACCAATAGAGGCTTAGGGACCAGGGCTGGACAGGCAGAAGGGAGAGGCTTAGGGATTGGGAGGAACCACAGGGGGACAGGAGGGGATCCTCAGGGTGTTGCATACTGCCAGTCCTGCTGGGGAATGGCTGCAACCCCATGCCGCCCCAGGACTGGTGGGCTCCACTGTGGCAGGACAGAGGTAGGGCGTGGGGCCATCCCAGACCCAGGGAACCATTGTGGTACCTCTGCGGCATGGACCATTAGGAAAAACCTCAGGGAAAAACACACGGAGAGGGGGAAGGAATCTGAAGGGGTTGAGAGACTTCAGGTCCTTGGGAGTTTGCATCTCAGCGTATCCACAATTAATATATTAAAAAACCCTCTTTTTATTTTCGCCCACATTTCTGAACAGCATCAACTCCAACTGAGCTTTGCCTGCACAAAGTTTCTCCCTAAAGCAGTAACCAGCATCTCTGTATTCCTCGCATGTCACCTTACCTTGCTTTCACTGAGTATACACATTTCTTTTTTGGTTTATCTCCAAAAGAAGATTCCTCCTGAGCCATCCAGCCTTCTGCCTTGTCTCCTTGACTTCCAATATTTAGGAATTATTATTTAGAAATTATGAGGCAAAATTCAAGTTTGTCTTGGTAACTTGCATGTTCACAGAGCTGTAGCAAAATGTTTGCCAATATTTCTGCAAGGTACTAAAGGACAATATATTATTTTAAAAAATTTAAACAGTATTAGGTGTACTCCCCTCCACTGGCCTTGGAATAAATACTGCACGTCCTCTGAAAAAAAACCACCAAACTCTTCTATACATTAGAGCAGATCAGTGACCCTGTGGGTACTCTGAAAACTGTGGGCCCTTAATTCATATGCAGGTAACAAAGTGAGAATTATATTAGCAATTCTTCAAGTTAAACATTCCCAGAGAATCATTAATCAAACAAGAGTTTAATTTTACTCCTAAATTAAGACAATTATATGAACCCAGAGGGATTAGTCATATCTGTCTACCAAATTCTTTTTGATGGTTTTGAGAAAAAAGAACAAACAAACCACATCTATAGAAATGTGCGTAGAGCATTTTAAACTGTGAGAGGAACATTTCCTCACTTGTCTTCACTGACAGAACTACCCAAATGCCATGAAGCTGCATTAATTTATGAAAATTGTTTTTATCTTCAAATACCAAAGGAAATAAGAAAGTTGACAAATCATTATTCCACGCTATGCCTGTACTGCGTATCCTAAAAGCAGTTCTACTCCCTGACAACTCAAAACAGACAAGTAGTTGCCTTGGGTTACACAAAATTCTGGTATCCACCTTTTTTCTTTTCTCCAAATATGCCTTTTTGGCTTTTTGGTGTTTTTTGCCTCCTTTAAAGAGACTGAGCTGCTAGTGATTAATGACTCAAACATTGACCATCTGCAGTGACCACCCAGGTGCTGTAAGAGACTGGACTGTTGGTGCTTATGACTCAGTCAGCAGAGAGCTTTGTTAACAATGTGCAGAGAGGTCATCCAGGACAGGTGCTGAAGGTGTGCACACCTGACACCTCAGGCTACAAGCTGAGTGTTAAATAAGGTAAGGAAAGAGGCAAATGCTGTGAGATGGGGTAGGGTTTCTTTTTTCCTGACACAGATAACTCAGCTATGTCCCCAGGACATTCACACATAGCCTGAAGGCATTGATCTCTTCTTGATGAGCCATAATGGACTCAGCTGCCCAGATGTAAGAGACAGATGCAACATCTTAGAAAGTGTCAGACTCCTGAGGTATCCCGTTATCCAGTATTACATCATCCAGTGAAAAACTCCCTGCCCCAGGGGAGGTACCGGATTTGTTGCCACCTGAACCTGAGCGAATATATCTCTGAGTTTCAGGGCTTCCTAGAACTACTGGGGACTTCCACAACCACCTCAGTGGATCTGGACTGTGGACACCACTTTGTCAGGACAGCAACCACCACTTTGACCAACAAACATCAAAATTGCAACAACCAAGTCTCATTGCCAGATCCAATGGGTGTCTCGTGGGTCCTTCCAGTAGCTGGGGGGGATCTGCAGCCCTGCTCCAACTGCCTGTACTGGCACCACAGCCTCATTCCAGCTCCACACAAGTGTCTGCCAGTATCAAATCCCAGCTGTCCACTGTTTCCTGCCAGCGCTGGCTCTCCAACCATTCCTGCTAAGTTTTCTGGGCAGAGTGGGAGGTGAACCACATGGAAGGGCAGCCACTTTATCTCTGTCCTGTGGCTGTGTGTGGGTTTTGCTGAGTTGGGGAGGTCAATCACCATCTCATTTTGGTCCAGTGGGTACGGCTTGGGAAATTTCTCCTCATTGGTTGGCTTAACCAAGTTTTGTCAGTATTGTTATTAGCATTCTTTTTGGTACAGTTATTTTTTCACTTACATCAGGGAATATTTTGTCTCCTTCTCTGCACTGGAGAAACCAGGGGTATTGAATATGAGGAAGAAGACTTCTGTCCGAGGTCTTTGCCCCTCCAAATTATCTCAAATATAGACAGTGGTCATGTAAAAAGCATGAGCAAAGTAAGGGTAAAGTAAGCTTTTCACTCCTTTTCTTATTCCATTTTTTCCCCTTTTTTAATACACTTTTCATATCCACTCAGCATTTAGCTACCTGACAAGGCCCTGGTCTCAAGTGCTGAACAAAGATTCTGTCCTGAGTATCTGGAATACATTAGCTAAAGCTGAGATATTAGTAAATTAAGACGTACAAGAGACAACCTTAACATCCCTACTATGGACATCATGCCAGTACATGTATACAGACTCACGTACATACCTATTTCCTTGGAAAATAACTTCAGCCTATGCTGTGGCCACAACAGTAGAAAATATAGCTGCTGTGCTTAAACCGTAACCCTTCAATTAATGCAGCAGGGAGCAGATCCAGCATCATGTGTCATCTGTGCAGAGTTAAAAATGGAAGAACATTTGCAGTAACTAAAGTACTGGATGAGCTCCTTTAATCAGATCAGAGCAATTTCCTATTAAATGTTCACAAGCAAGGTGAAGTCATTCTTTGCTCAGTTTTTGTTGGGTTGTTCAGGTTTTTTTTCTCAAAGACGTAGTATTTATGTTCCAGTCTAAATAAATATGAATATGGTGATAATCTTTGTAGCATATTTTACTTTTCTTGTTTCTGCTGAGCTGTTACTACCAGCTGACATACCTCAACTCAGAAGGTAAAATTGTTTCATGAGATAACATTTTACCTTCCATCCTATGGAGCTCCAGTGGGCATATTTCTGGATGTGTTTTAAAGCAGCAGAAACAGCTGTTCACCTCTGTATGTGAAAGGCCTGATCAGACCAGCCTTATTATAAAATCAAGAGAATTGACAGAAGGATTGTTTTGCTACAACAGAGCAATTCACAGCTCCAGTACAGTCTGATGCCAAGTTTTTAAATGCTTTAATAAGTCAAGTCAGCCAGGAGTCAGAACATGATGTAGCTGTGTGGCATTGCTGCAGAGTCTGACATCCGCAATCAGGTATATTTTTTTTTCCTTGAAACGTCTGGTTAATGTAAACCAAAACTTTTTCTGTGTAGAAATATAGCAATTTTTTATGAAGAGTTGTCTGAGAATGATTTCTCATGTCTAGGGCAGAATGACAGGTAAATAATTGAAATGGTCCCCTTCTCAGCACAGGACATGGGGCCACCCTTTGTCAGTGATGAAACCAGACTTCCATACAGAATCAAATGAGCGAGGCTAGAGAGAAAACATATGTAAAGAGAAACCTGCATCTGTGGTTTCCCCACTTGTGGGGATGATCTTACTGGGAGGAGACATCTCAGTTTCTGGATATTTTTCACTTATTTTTATGGGTTTTGTAAAGGTGAGATGTTGAAATGAGACCCTTCTCACCATCCAAGAGAAATTCAATTTAAGCACCTTGAAAGAAATTCATACAAAATGGAAATGTGACTGTACTTCAAGACTTGGATTCAGTCAGTCCTGAACTGTAGGGATTTTAAATAGCATGTTAGCACATAAATACTGCATAGGTCCTTCAAAAGCACTGCAGTCTCTGTTGGTCTGAAACCAATTCTTTAGGTTTATGGACAGAAACAGTCACTAATTAATTATACTGTTTATCCATCAACAAATTAAACTAGCCTGTAAAAGGTGCAGAATCAATATAACCCACATAAGCAAATTAGCTGTATTCTGTGCATAGTTGCCCAAAATTTCTAAAAGAAGGGAAGCAGTAGCTTGTTTTCTTCTAAAGGAAGTAATAGAAACAGACGTTCCTTATAAAATTACAAGCTCAAAAATCCCCCAATGAATGTGGGTGTGTTTATGAAATTCTAAAAATATGAATCTTCTCAGAAGATTCTTCTTTACACAAAGACATGCTCACCACTCCATAGTGGCATCTGGTACCTTACAGAACAGCGTCCATCTGCCAACAATGCCATGTTGGTAGTTTGGGAAAGTTTAATTTCTAGCTTAAACTTGCAAGAGTGTGAAAACCCCAGGGGCATCTGGGCTATCAATGGTCTCAAGACCAGCCTCAGGAATACTTCCTGACAAAGTTCTATCCTCATTTCAGCTGGAAGGTGGCTGGTAACAAAATACTCCTGCTTTTTTAAAGTCCACACACCAGCCAGGATGCCTACAGAGACAATGAAGTGAGGATATCAGGTTTCAGGGACTCACTATGAAGTGCCCCAGCCATTCAGTCCAAATAAGTATTTGGTGATCCCTTATGGGTTCATTGTTGTTCCTTAATTATTGGGTTTCTCTGACACCCTTAAAGTCAGAATGCCTTATGGTGACAATATTTGCAGCAGAGCAAGGTGTCTGTGAGCACCTCCAGACAGAAACTCAGTCATTCATCTTAGCAACTGTTATTTGTGAGAGTAAAGCCAGACAACTACCTTAGAATACACTCCAAACCCTAAACTTTCTAATTTAGCTGAATGTCTTCAATGGAGATGGGTGTCCAGTTTTCTTGAATGATACTTCTCTTTCTTAGGTTCCTTCCACATCTTACGTAGCTCCTATTTATGAGACTACATCCACTTCAAGTTCATAGAGATGAGCTTATATCATAACTTAAAAGAACTTTAAAGTGGTATGAATAATGTAACCTGATACATATCATTTGAACATGTATTTTATGGAACCAAATAGATGTTTCCACTTTGTTGACCTTAAGCATTACTGAAGATATGAACCTTCATTATCCTAAAATGCAGCTACCAATGTAAATAATTTATGTATACATAAAGAGAGTTTTAATAACAAAAATAGTTTTTATATTGCAATTCTATTATGTGCAGGCTATTTGTAACTCTGAGACCACAGGGTCAATAGATATTTAGACTTTTTATAAGCATTTCACCAGCTAGTGCAGAAAGCTAATGCTTTTGAGGCCTTAATCTCTAATAATTAAGTAAAAATATGATAAAAATGAAAATTTTTCTTTCAGTGGGATTCTAGAAGAGAGCTGATTTTTTCATTAGTATTGATGTGGAGAAACTCAAGATAAAACAAATTCCCTGCTTTAGCACATGCTTTTAAAAATGTGTGCTACATTTTAACGTGTTCCATGTGTCATGAAAGAACCTTCTGTCACTGGTTGTTGTTTACAGTTTCTCTTCTACACAACTTGAGTCAGAAATAGAAAGATACAAAGTGGAGAAGAAGTCTAATTCATTCCCACCTGGATGGCCCTTGTGTGTGCATGCACACATGTGAGCGTGTGTGTGTGCATCTTCAGTGTAGGGTTTTTTCATGGCTGTTGTGAAAGGTAGTGAACAGCTATTGCCGTCACACTTGAGCAGGATCATGGGAAAATTCTGTCTTCCTCCGTGGGATCTATACGTCACAGTCACATAGAAAAAGCACAGTAGATAATTACCTTCTCAGCATATTAATTAGAAGAGCTGGTTTGCACCATCATGCATAACACTATATGCACAGTGATTGTAAATTTAATTTTTAAGTAACACAAAGATGAGCATTTGCTTAATTATTCTTTTCATGAGCCTTAATAGAGCAACAGACAATTTTTTATCTTCTACAGGTGTTAAAGTAATGCCATTGGACCTACACAGCACACAAGCACTACTAGGACCACACACTGGACTTGACTCCATTGTCATACTTAAGTGTCTGAAATACATCCAGGGCACCTGAAACACCTGCAAAGAGCTGACAGGTATAACAAAGAACTAGCAGGATCTGTGCTTGCTTCCTCAGCAGCTAGACACCTTCTGAAATGGCACTAAAATGATTGAACAGGACCAAAGAAGGATTAGAATTGGAATCAGTTTGGGAATAAGTTATTTTAAGGTTTAAATGTAGGTGCCTGCGTATCAGACATGTGCCTGTGGTCTCACTGAGATCACTTCAGTGCAATCAGTGCAGGTACTACCTAGCCTTCAGTTGCAGCATCTGAGGGCTGTGTCTCCCTAAGGTCCTGTGCTCATCTGCCACTTACCTACAGACATCCTGCTTGTCTTTTGATATCTCAGATCACACTAACCCCCTGTGTTTAGGAAGATCTTTTTTAATTATAGGGACAACTTAGGTATCAAGATCACATGCAGATACCTGAAGGTAGGTGTTTGTGACCAAGCCATGAATTTGTTATGTCCTTCACAGCACAGAGAAACCAGCTAGGCTTGAATATATCCAATATTCTATGAATTCTGAAAATTATACTTTACATTATATACGGTTCACATAATATATGCCAAGTCCGGATTTGTAAATCCTTTTCTGTGATACAAATCAGAAGAACTCCTTGCAATGTCAGTAAGCATGGAGTGAAGGCTTAGTATCAGAAATAATCATGGGATCTCTCCTGCAAAGCATATAACATGTTTCATTAGAGGAAAGGAATTGCTAAGACTGAAAAAAGACTGCAGAGGATTATCAACATTATTTAGGGCTTTCAGCCTCTGAGTCATGAGGCGAGATTAGCAGCACAAAAAGAACAGAGATTTCACAGAACTCCATCCCATCTGGAAAACAGCATAACAGAGTCATGCTGAGAAACTATTTGGTACTGTAACTAATTCAAAAACACGATGCCTTGATGTTGGCTTACATTTGGGAAAGTGCTTTTAGTAGAAGTTCTGCAAATCTTCAAGTACCACAGTTTATTCAGTCAGAAAGAAGTTCGCACTTTTTCAGTGAGGGAGAAATAACCACAAGGAAGAAATGCCCACTATCTGTCCTTAAAACCTTTTGAATTTGGGCTCCACAAACCTAGGCTGGAGAGCAGGTCATTTTACAGGTAAAAGGTTTTTTTGTCTGAAATAGAAGGTTCGGTTCAGTTCAGGAAGATTCCTCTAGCAGTATATTCCCTTTCTAGTATTTTTTTTTTCTTTTCCTCCTGCAGACAGTGTTTCTACAACAGTGGTGACAGAAGACACTTGACTTTTTTCTCTTGTTACTTTGGTTTTTTCTGTTTCTGGGAATCTTGTGCACAGGTGCAATAAGAGACAAAGACATAAGGAAAAAAAGAAAATGGAAATAACCCAGAATAAAAAAATATAGTACAAAAGGAAATTAAGTTTTTTTCTATTCTTCATGATTCTGTTTCTTTATTTCCATAGAGAGGTTTTGGTGCCATACCTCATCAGCTCTAGCCATTATTCCGTGTACTCCTGAGCCATTTGCACTGCTTAATTTCACTTCTGGCACAGAAATCTATCACTGAGACCCTAACAGAAGCAATTAAGGTTACAATATCCTCAAACCAAAACTCATGGTCATGGATCTGAATATAGTGGATTGTCCTAAGAATTATGGATGCTACAAAAAGGAATTCTTCAGGACATAAATATTTGCAAACTTTTGTTTTAATGAGGCACATTTTTTAAAGTTTGACTTGAGGAGATTGTCAGTTGTTTGGGGTTTTTTTTCAAAACATTTATAAATCAGAAGTAATTTTGAGGACTTTACAGAATGTTAAAGATTTATACTGTAAGATGAATTTATGCAGATTTCCAATTTTAAGAACAAGATTAGGTAATTGAGAGTCTTGGAACAGACTCGATGGATTAACACATGTTCATGTAATTCTATGGCACACTACATAAAAGCATAAAATTATTAAATTGAGGTAAACTAATTTCAAATTGCAAATATACCTCTTACTGATTGTTATTCGAAAGTGCAGTGCCATGCTCCTGGGTCCCCAGATCTGAAGTATGTTAGAATTAATGATAAACTTCTATAATATTTGCAATCAATATGGAGACCTGAGTAACAAAAATGCAGAAGGTTTAAGAAAATTCATTTTATCTCATTAAGAAACTGACCTCTCAGGTCTTTGCACTGAAAAAAAAAAAAATCTGCATTTCTCAGGAGACCAGGATCACCTGTAGAATTGAGTTTACAGATAAGAATTTCTCTAAGAGAGAAGTTTTAGTAGCCATTCAGGCATAAGAAACTCCCACCATGATCCATCCTCTTATTCCAGCACTTCAGTTTACTGTCTCACCATCTGTGGTGGCAAGAGTTCATCTTTTGAGTTACACTGGGGTGCAATTCAAAGCACATAGCTCAAGGGAAATACATAGCAGTTAATGAAACCCCATATGGGGGCTGGTGCTTGCACATGACTTTGCAGATTTACTGGAGGAACCATAACACCTGGGTAACTCTGAAGGAAGCTCATATCCACTGCAAGGTGCCAGTTTCCCTCCCGTCTGTTCCCCACAGATCTTAGTCCTGCTTCTCGTTCCTTCTGAGCTGGAAGTGCTGATCCTAGACAACTGTTTGAACTTCTGCACTGCTCCAGATGGATGTGAGCAAGTCCCAGTGCAGCCACATGGGGCAATTCTGCAGGATGGCTGCTCCCATGACTGCTTTGTGCGCACTGGGCTTCTGAACCACCACCCAGCACAACCCACCCTAAATATGTCCCAGGAAAAATACTGGCAGTCCTAACATTCAAAACCTGTCACTTAAAGGCCATGATCCTATAAAAGTGATGTCCTTAGTGAGGCTGCAGCCCATCTCACTTCAGGGGAGTGGAGATTTCAGAAAAGCGCAGCTCTGACAATAGGCAATGCTTACTTGAAGTGTTGCCAGCAATTTGACAAGTTATTATTTTGGTAGAGCTCCTCTGCCTTAGCTGCCTCGTCATCCTCTTAAATGCAAATGTTTCTGTCATCTGTCACAAAGAGTACTGCCATTTTGCAGTAGTAGGAAGCCCAGACTGTTGAGATGGGAGCCGGACCTTGGCAGGAGATCTGTTTGAGTGGGGACTGAAAAAAAATCTCTAGGTGGAAACATGCCAGCAGGAAAATTAGGCTGTACGGAGAAAGCAGTGGTGCAAAATTTATGAAAGCAAGGAGGCAAGCCCTCTTCAAATATCCGCCCTTCCGAGAGTAAGGTAAAGGTGGGTGATTTGCTGGGAAGTCATCTTGTTTGTTGTGAAACCAATTCACAGTGGTCACCACTGCTAGTCATGGCAGGGAGTTTTGTAAATGGCATGAAGCAAATTCCAACTGAGCATGGAGTTTTGCAGATTGCTGTGAATGCTGCCCCTCAAAACTGATTTTAAGTGTATTTCATTCTCAGAGATTTAACCTGTATTCCTCATGATAAAAATCTTGGGAGGAGAAATTCGGCTGATTTTCAGAAAACCATTTCTTATGTAAAGAATGCCTTTGCAAGGGACTTAATGGGATTTTGTTTTGGTGAACAACTTTTTTCATATATGCTTGTCATTTGAAATAGGAAATTACCCAGCTCTGGATATGCAATACTAAAATAACAGAAAGGTTAAAATTTTTTTCAGTTATTTATTTAGGCTGAATTATACTGCTTAATGATTTCTTTTTAGTGATGTAAAAAATATTCAGAATTTTCTATGTTCCTTTCTTAAAACAAAGTGAAGTTAACAACCTAAATTTACAGCCTTTGATTTTTTAAAGATTTTACTAAAAGTAAAACAAACACTATTCTAAGGAGCTAAAAAACTTAGTTTCATGCTTTTATTAAAAAGAAAGAGAAAATCAATAAAAATAAGGAAACCCTCCCCAGTCCAGTGTTCCTTTCATAATCGCCTTTTTTTTAAAATCAGCTCAGCAACAACAGCAAATAAAAGGCTAAATCCCAGGCATCTGTGACTTAAAGTAACAACATGGCATGACAAAGTGTGCAATTCCACTAGATGTGTGCACTTTTTAAAGAAGCAAAACCTCTTGGCTGTTTGTCACATCTTACAAGCTTGGAGAGGGGTCTGGGACACCTTGGTGTGACTGCTGGGGAGTGTCCCACCTCCCACCCACCTCGATGGGTGCAGGCAAGTTACTTGCCCTGCCTTTGCACTCAGGCTTTTAACATTTAGCAACTGACTACAGTTCTCACACTTCTGTTCAGAATTTAAGATTTCTATTTGCCTGAAAATATTTTGAACGTGGCTTAATCTCTCCTCACCCCAGACCTGTGCTTTTGTTAACAGAAAAAGTGCCTCAGAATTTTCATTTTTTAACAGAAATAATGTAATTCATACTCCATCAGGCAAATATAATCAAAGTGACTGCAGGCTCTGATACTGGGTGGGGTCTGTGGGGGGAAAAAAAACCAAAGGGAAAAAAACAAAAACAAGCCACTCATTACCCGATCAGCCCTTTCCTGGTACAGAACAGAGTGTCTTGTGCTCTGTTCAGCTGGTTTGGCTGTAATGGTTCTGTGCACAGGTACAGTGACCTGCTGCTGCTGCTAAACAATTGGTGGAGCCCCTGTGATTCTGGGAGTGAAACTCTCTGAGGAAGAGTGGATGGATGTGTCTCCCTGGCTTAGCCCAGGGTCATGGCTCTTCTTGCCTCTGAAGTGCTGTGCTGTTGCTCATTGGTGCATGCTGGGGTGTGTGTGTGTGTGTGTATTACTAGAGAAGTATTACAAAAAAAAAAGAAGAGGAAAAAGGAAACATTTTCAGAGACTGCACAGAAACTGGTGCAGGAGTTGCTAGAGCAGTGTGCACACGCTCGAGAGGAATCCCTTTCAGTTCCTCTTTTCTTCAGCTTTATTTAAAAAGGGTTTGAAGGCTGGTTTAATTACGAAAACCAGCTCTCTAGACACCAAACAAAACGGCAGCCTATCCTAAGTTGGCACCAGGACAGAGGCATATTTTGCTCACTTCTCCATGCCAGTCGGCAGTAGCTCATCCAGTGTGTCAATCCAAGTTGGCTGTTTGAAATCCAGGTTTAGTGGCCTGCAAATATCTCAGTCTGGCTTTGTTTCATGTGGCAAACAGCTTGTTCAGTCTATTTCTTCAACATTCAAAGCAAAAATCAACCTCCCCCCCAAAAATACCCTGTTACTACATGTTATGGTAATAGCCTCTCTTTGCATTTCACCCCACTGCAGGATTTCCCTTTTTTTTTATTCTGTATATGCTGACCACAAAACTCTGGCAAAACACACTGCTTTTGAAAAGATAGGCCTGATCCTGCTGGGCACTGAGCTTACATGAATGGGTTCAGAGTTACGACTAAAACAACTGAGTTCTTCAACAAAAACGTTTGAGGCAGTTTAGAACTTGCAGCTTTGCCAGCTCCTCCAAGTTGCCTGGACATTGGCTGTGGCCACCTTTGGGAGCAAGCAGGGACAATGGTTTGCAAAGCTGGGTCTGCTCTGGGCTTTGTGGAGCCCAGTGGCTTCTTGGGGTTCAGTCCTCCCCCTCCCCCTCCCCCTGTAAGGGTTTGAAGGACAATGTGCATAAGGCAAGAATAGCAAGCAGTAGCAGGGAAGGTTTATCGTGATTTACCATTGATGCAAATTCCCTCCCCCCTTTTCCCCCGTTTGCCATTTTAGTACAAATAAAGGGGCCCAAGCTCCCTAGTCAGCCAACAGGATCAGGACTGCCAAAAGAAAACAAATCCAGTGCGGGGAGGCTGCCCACAAAACATGGCTTAGTCAGTATTGCGGAGATGAGAAAAAAAACAAACAGCTTCCCTAATGCCAGGGATGGAATATGGTTTCCTCAATAATTAAATTCAAGCAAGGACTCATCTCTCTGGGTTTCTTGATGCCTATTTCCTCTCAAAAGAAACTGAACATTTCTGAAAACCTGAAATTTGGTCTCCACTTGCCAGCTTTCTAAGCAGAAGCAACAGTTTTCCACAGCTAAACCCCATGGAGATGATTAACAAGCCAGTAATCTAGTTTTCACCTTTCCCAATAGCTTTGCAATTGACCCAGCATTTACCAATATATTTAAGGGTTAGTGAAGAAGAAAAAAAGATTGATAGAATGTGAAGGGATGAAAGAGATACATAGCTAATGAGAAAAGAAGATTAAAAATGTCAGGGAATCTGGAGAAATCCCTAGGAAATCAAGAAATATCCACAGCTGTCACCTTTCTTCTCCCACCTTCCTAGTGACAAGTTATATCATGTTCAAACAAGGCAAGAGCGTGCCGCCTTTTAATTATGATACTTATGTGCTTTATATTGGTACCTCATATAGTGGAAGTGCTGGGCAAATATTAACTTTGACTCATCGGAACCTTTGGTTTAAAACAAAGGAACCTGGGAGGTGTGGGGAAGCAAACACTGGGAGAAGAGGCTCAATTCCAGCTATTTTCCCCACCTGTGAGCCTGCCTGCAGAAGATACCATTGGATGAATTCAACTGTGCTGACAGCACTGCAAAGCCACACACTCTATACTGCCATGTCCTTTCTGCCTCTGTGCAATCCTCTGCTTTGTATTTACATTTAGAGACCAGAAGAATAAAAACTGACTAACTGCAGGCAGCCTCTGCCCCTTTTGCTCTGGGCTTTTCTGAATATGCTTTTCCTCTTCCAGACTGCAAGGCAGGGACACAATGTCGGCACTGCATCTACCCCAGGGCACTGTTGCTGTTAAACTTGGCAGCTTCGCTTAAAATCACTAGCAAGGCAGGGAGCCCTTCCCTTCCCTTCCCTTCCCTTCCCTTCCCTTCCCTTCCCTTCCCTTCCCTTCCCTTCCCTTCCCTTCCCTTC
>JAOXXN010000001.1:78284656-78303491 GCA_026770055.1 Myrmophylax atrothorax
ACCCTGCTTCCCAGCCAGCCCGTGGGCTCCCTCAGGATGTGTTTGCACAGCCCTTTGGGTGGAGGAGCACCAGTCCCAAGAGGAACTGTGAGGATCCGTGTGGTACAAGCAGGTGTGGACATAGGAAACATCTTCAGGGGTCACAGCATGGTCCCTTGAGCCCACGCTAGCCAAAGAGATGCTTTTTAGGGAGAGCTCATGAACCCTTTTTTCCCATAATCCACTATAGCAGGAATGTTGGAGGGCTTGTCCCTGCCTGTACCTTTCAGCAATTAATAAATAATTTCTTACACATTTGCTTAAAACCAGCAGGAGGGCAGAAGAGAGACATCCAAATTAGTGCCCTCTCTGACATGTTCTTTGTCGGCAAGTTTGATTACACCTTCCTGGCAGCAGTTAGCTAATCAATAGATGAGTACTGGCAGCCAACTGGCCTAGGTACTTTTATAATGGATCAAAACACTGCCTCTCTCAAGCTGGCAGATCAGTGAAGGACACCTGAAGGAAGGATGACTGGTGGACAAAAGTGATGAATAAGTGCTACAGCCCTGGGGTATCTTGCCATGTTTGCTTGTTCTTTCTGTGTTCTCTTCTAAAACATATACCATACTATCTGGCTACTATTTACAGTTTGAGGTATTTTCCCTCATTACAAGAAACTGATGATAACATTTGGAAAAATTTTGATGCAATTTTGTTTGTCTGTACAAACTCACTGTTTCTCTGAATACACTGAGGAAACAGCCTCCTTTCTCACAGTCCTATGCCTCCTCTTACAGACATTGGAGGAAGGAGTTCTCTTTCATCAAGTCTTGTCATGGCAACTTACTACTCAATTACTGCTCTGTTTGGTTTCATTTGTTTTGTTTTTTAACTTCCAGGTGTACTTGTCATGCTTGCAGTTGCAACCTTTGCTTATAGTGGTCAGTTCCTAAAAAGCTTTGCTTACTGTTGAGCCCATTCAGTAGTTTACTGTCTTAACTACTTCTGTTAGTTCTCATGAGTGAAAAACTCCTGGCTTCAAACCATGTTTTTTGCTCGAAAACAAGCCTGTTTGTAGATGCCTTCTTTCTCCAGGATAACAACATCATTCAAAGGTTCAATTCATTTACCTCACCTTCTAATGGAACACAACAAAACATCCAGAATAAGTGCAAATACCTTTATAACTAGACAGTGACAGGTCTTTTGGAAGCGAATCAAACTTGGACAACAGAAGAAATACTTGGTGTGAAGAAGGAAGGTAGAAATCTAAGGAAGACAAATTATATGGGTAGAAATCCCTCTTGGGAGTTATAATCTTCTTGTGGAGAAGAGGAAACACCAAGGCTTCAGATGTGTAAGTGAAACAGCACAAAACCTGGAAAACTGGACACCAGAGAACACTCCCAGAAAGCTAAAGAAATACTGTGGGTGTTTCAAATTCTCAGTGATTTTCCACATCTTTTTTCTCCATATATGTTGGCATTTTTTTTCCAGAGATATCTTAGAAAAATCTTATAATCACACAATTAAAGGGAAGACATCATTAAATTTTCAAAAGGACATCCACTTTGACTTAAATCCCTCTTTCTTTTGGTCAAGAGGAAGAGGGAGTTGTGGTCTTGGAAAAATCAGTCATTATCTGAAGTGGACCTATGTCATCTACCATGATGGCTGATGAGGGTGGACACAGTAAGAGATGCACATGGACACATGTGCTACCTTTGAGTGTAAATCAGGCCTTTTTCATAGACATGCATCCACACCTGAGATCACTGCAATGCTGCCCCTTGTCACCTCTGCACAATCGGATGCTGCTTTGCCTCATGGGTTTTCCTTTCATGTCCCCTGACAGACAAGAGAGGTTCAGGAAAAGTGGGGGGCATGGGGTTACACCATCCATAGATTCATGCTGATGTCTATTATAACTCAAACTTCAGACAGACATAGCTCCAATATTTCAGCTGGGAGCAGTGCTTTTCCTTGTTGTTCAACAGTTTAAAAATATTGATGGCATACATGTGACTGTATGCAGGCAAGATCAGTATTCTCAGCAAATTATTAATTAAACACCAATTATTTATGTAAATAGGAGAGTACAGGATTTGTGAGTTGTTGTGCTTGCCATTTAAAAATGTCACCCAAAATTTAACACTCGAATTCTCTCCCCAAGGATACAGCCGAGTTCCCTGGTGTTTTTGATGAACACACAGTTTAGTTGATTAGAACTATTTCTTATTTCCTGCCAAGATACTTTTTTCCATAAATGCAGTGCACCAATTACTGGGTCAAGGCAAGAATTGCATTGAGTGAGCCTATCAATCTATATTACAGTAAGCCAGCACAGTAATTTTTATCTACAGCAACCCTCAGAGCTGCTGAGAAGTGTGCACTGGCCAGGTGGGAGTGATGGAGCAATCCTGGGCCATTCCTCACCGTTACTGTGGGAAATGGTGCTGTGTGCTTAGTCGGTAAAGCCCTTTATTTTTTTCTCTAGGTGCAGTCTGAGTGGCTGCTTATGGACTTTGTGGTCATGAGGATCATTGATTTAAGTGATTAACTCCCAGTGGATAGCAGTTATGAGAGGTGATTGGTGGGGGTATTGAAAGCACTGTCTTCTTGCTGCTAATGCACCAAAGAGTTTTTGCCCCAGGTGGAAAACTAATGTGAGAAACTGGGAACTGCCTGGGGCTTATTTACTGGACAGGGGAGATCTCCTTATACATGGATTGAAGCAGATCACTCCAGTGGCATCAGAACTGAGTCCCAGCATTAGACTTTAAAAGCGATTTCTGAAGGGCTTTTGGGAGAATTAGCATTTGTAAATAAAATGAGTATAGGCCTTTTACTGTAACTGTGGAAAGTTCTGCTTGCACCAGTTGAAATAAATCTGAAAAAAAAAATAATTGTATTTTGACATGTTAAAGGCAGTTAGATATGTTGATAGCTGGGTAGTTATGCATCATCTGTAAATAAATGTCTTCCATCAGTCAAGTAAGAGTACAAGCAAAGTGTCACTGAAAAAATACACATTGCATTAATGCAATCTCTGATGAAATGTTTTTCCATCTATCATGAAATTTGCTATAACAAATGGGAACTCTGTGCAAGCTTTATTTTAATGTATGATTTAACACCAGGCTTTTCACGTTGTAGATAGTTAGTAAAAACAGTATTACAATGAATTTTTATTGACCATTTATTTCAATGTGCAAGTTTTAATAAAGTCTGTTTCCTGTTTTAGAAACGCTGAGGCAGCATTTGCTCTAGCTGGCATGATACCAAACAAGCCTCCTCTTGGACAGCAGATATGGTTTTGTCAGAGGTTCAGTCATCGTTATATAAAATAACATATTTTTACATATAAGAAAGAAGTATTTTATAGTGGTGGTGGTAAAACACTGGAACTGGTTGCCCAGAGATGTGGTGGACTTCCCATCCCTGGAAACATTCAAGATCAGGTTTGCCAGGGCTCTGAGCAACCTGATCTAGCTGAAGGTGGCCCTTCTCATGCAGAGGCGATGGACTAGAAGACCCTTAAAGGTTCCGTTCTATGCAAACTATCCTCGGAGTCTATTAATTCTCTTGAGAGACCACAAAATAACACGTGGGCAAAGAAACTCCTCTCTTTAGTCAGTCTGGGTGGGACAGCTAAAATGGGAAGGCAGGCAGCCTGTTGTTGCATGTACAATCTCTAATTTCCTCTTATCACTGTGCTGAAGGGTGAATGCCCCACCCTTGCCTCTATATCAGTATCTTAATATGTTGAACTAGAAGCATTGTACTTTGAAAGGTAGCAATGAGCTACAGTATTACTAAGACACCAAGGGCTTTGTTGGTTGAGTTCAAATAAATACACTCCAGGAGTTGGGGCCTTTTTCTTCTGGTTTTGCTGACTTCTGTGCATTACAAGAAAGCACCATCTACTGCTGAACTACAGCACCAATGCATCGTTCACCAAGGTTACATCAGGAATGCCCTTAATTTTTTACCTTTTTAGGTGGTGATGAAGGAAATAGATTCATTTACAGGAATATTTTGGCATTTGTGATTAGATTGCGACCTGTCCAGTTACAGTATGGCTGCCAAGGAGAATCCTAGGACTTCAAAGTCTCTGGAGCTAAAAATCATGAAAGAATATCTAAAGATCAACAACACTGGGGAAAAAACACACTACAATAGTGGCACCAGAGTTCAGTTTTACCAGGAACACTAAACATTCATGCTATAAAACTCTCTTTGGCTCATTGGGTTGGAATATCTTCTACATGCATAAACTGTGTATATAAAAAATGGTCTGGTGGGTTGTCCATAATACAATCCGTACAGAAGAAAAGAAAGTTAATATTTACAATTGGAATGTGTATATGAAAATACAGAGTTGCACTGGAACCTCTTCTGGAGTTCAAGCTGGAAAATTGCAGTGAGTTTTCCACAGAGTTCTGGATACTGAGATGGTGAGAAAAAACAATGTGCTTTATGTTTTGTCTACCTTCTTATTTATATATTTTAAATATTTTAACTTTTTCAGGAGTTAAATATAGTTCTTCTTTGTTAACGTCAGCTGAATTTATTCTTTAAATTTGCATAATAATTTTCTGGCTCTATGAGGGAGGCTATAAATTCAGTATATTCCTTTTTTTTTTAATGCTTTTTCACTGCTGTAATAAGTACATTTTTTGACAAATCTGGAAGATCTAAAGATAAGAATAGATTATATATATTTTAGAACTTTAAGGAAGGTGCCAGTTTGAGACTCTGGGAAAACCTTGTGAAGGAATCCATAGATTCATGTGAGGAACCTGCTGAAGGACAAAAATTTAGATTCATCCCCCTGGTGAATTCTGAACTGAAGAAAATAGAGTTAAGAGCTGAAAGGGGGAAAAAGCCAATTCTTAGCTAAAGGATACACTTTTTTCAGTAGTATTTTTA
This sequence comes from Myrmophylax atrothorax, assembly GCA_026770055.1. NCBI lineage: Eukaryota > Metazoa > Chordata > Aves > Passeriformes > Thamnophilidae > Myrmophylax > Myrmophylax atrothorax. The sequence goes on from JAOXXN010000001.1 coordinate 78,289,571, forward strand.
GTTTTACTGAAGCAAATGGATGGTAAATGTGTGGGACTGCTGCAGAACCATTTTTAGTCTAATTACAGTCAGAATAGGTACCCTAATATCTAACAGGTGAGATATTTAAATGACAGTTCCTTTATCTTTGGTTGTGTTTGCTGAAGATCTTAATACTGCAAAATCATATTTTTTCTGCTTTTAGTCCTTCTGGGTGATATACTTTGAAATTTGCTACTGGGATGTACCTGTTCTCCAAGCCTTTTTCCATATATTCTTCCCTAGACATTAGGTAGAGAACTCAAGTCTGGCAACTTACATCTGTCCCTACATACTTTTATTTCATCCCAGCTCTTCATTTTATCCAGGAGGCATTTTGAGGAAAGCCAATGTGACTGTTGGTGTCTTGTGCAGTGTGCACTGCAGCCCCAGTCCCACACTGGGATGTGCCAAGGCTTCTCTCCTACTATACACTCCACAGGGACTTTGCAAGGAAGCCAAGATGCTGAGGAAGAACTTGTGAATAGACAGTCCTGTCCTGATCTGCTCTGGGTATGCAGCCATACCACACAGCCAGAGCTGGGAGCTGAGAATCCTTAAAAACCTTGGCCCTGGATTAGGAGGACTTCTAGAAGTGAGGTGTCAGAATGCATTTTCTGTGGAACCCTGAGACCAAAAGACAGTGAGCTACATACTCTGCACCCATCTCTTCCATTACTTTGCTGTTGCAGGGGCTAGAAACTTCAGTACTCAGTGCAGAGGTGTGTTCTGGGCCATTTATGCAGTATAAGAGATGAAAATACCAGCTGAGTGAACAAGTGAACACCTTCTGTAGAGAGAAACAAGCTGGCCTGTTAAATAAAACAGTTCTGTTCTTACAGTACTGGTGACATTTGCACAATGTACACAGTTAACACCTGATGCTGATGACTCGTATTCCTACATTCCTTGTAGTCTTACAGAAGCAGTTATTCCCTGCATTAGGCTGATGTATTTGATTCCACTGTATTTTAAGGCCAATGTTTTTTCTTCATGATTAGCAAATGTCATTTTGTTGGTTTTTATATGTTCCCCAGTTTATATTATTTGGATTTTGACTCTGCTCTTCAAAGTTTACAAGCCTTTCAGAGTGGTATCATGCAAAATTAGTGCAAATCACTGAACAAATAATTCCTTGAAGTAGTGAGTGGGAGTATTCCTAGGACAGATTCTTCCTGAGCACTCCAGGACTTCGTAGGAAAATAAGCCATTGATAACAGTGCATTGAATTAGAGAACAATGAGAAGTAGCATCACAGATGCAGGAAGGATGACAGCAATGATTCAACTGCAGCTACAAAAGACAAAAGCTGGAGCAGTACCAGGCTAGAGAAAGCTTTAATGATAAATAGCTTTTATTTAGCTGTGGGAAGCATATGGGGAGAGGGATGCACCACTTTGGGCTTTGGCTTTTTTTTTTTTAAAGAGTTGGCATGCGATTCCAGGTGAATCATCACAATACCATTCAGGAATAGTAGCTTGCATGGTACATTATTTAGCTGTGGATCTTTTTCTCACCCATTTGGAGAGTTGTTCAGCTGCCTGAATATATTTAACTACCTAAGTGAGTTACCTCTGCACCATTTTTAATTATGCAGGATAGACTTGAACTCAACAACATAGCAATTGTATAAGAATTACTTGCTTTGAAATTCAGACAAATGTAATTTTTCAGAATTCCTAATGAAGTCACTGAAGTTAAAACAGTGAAAAAAGGAGGCTTAAAATTTTAGTACTAGCTTAAGAAAAAATGTAACTCCATTGTTTTCATTTGTTTGTCAACACTAAAATCATCTCTCACACAGTTAAAATTTTGCAGTGATATCTACCAAGATTGTACCTTCAGAGAGTCAAGATACCCATACTCCCCCTGTCAACTTCTAGCAAAATCATCTGTAATCCCTGATTTCAAAACGAGGAATAAAATTGCTTCTTTAACTGGTGAAATTTGTTTTAAAAGCTTTGCAGTTCTGGAAATCCAAAGCCTGTATCAGCCAGATTAATCCGGTAAGGGAATGAAGGACCATAAGAAAGCTTTCTACAGGTACATCAGCAGCCAAAGGAAGACAAGGAAACTTTGGATTTGTTGCCGAGTGGAAATGGGGACCTGGTGGCAAAGAGCACAATAAAGGCTGAGGTACTCAATGCCTACTTCACATCTGTCTTTACTGATAATTACTGGCCATCAACAATTCCAGACCCCTGAGAGTAGGAGGGAAGTCTGAGAAAGGAATACTCCTCAGTGATAGGATCAGGTTAGGGAACACTCAAACCAACTGAAAATGCACAAGTCCATGGGACCTAATGGTATATACCAAGTGATGCTGCTGCTGAACTATATTGTTGCAAGGCTTCTCTGGGTTATCTTTAAAAGGCCATGGTGATCATGGGAGGTTCTTGAGGACTAGAATAAAGCAAATGTCATTCCTATCTTCAAGAAAGACAAGAAGGAAGACCTCGAGAATGACAGGGTGTTTAGCTTTGCATGAATCCCTGATAAGAAGATGGAGCAAAGAATCCTGGATGACATTTCCATGCATTTGAAGGACCAGAAGGTGGCTGAAGGTAGTCAGCATGTATTAATTAAAGGAATATTGTGCCTGGACAATCTGGTAACCTTCTTGGCAGAGCTGACTGACTTGGTCAGACCTGTGGATGTTTTTTATCCTGACCTCATCAAGGCTTTCAATACTGTCCCCCATCATATGCTCATTGACACACTAATAAATTATGGACTAGAAAAATGGACAATGAGGTGCACTGAAAACTGGAGTAACTGCTGATCTCAAACGGTTGAGATCAGCAGCACAAAGTCCAGCTGAGATTTACTAATGGTGTGCCTCAGAGATCAGTACTGGAGCTAGTAACATCTTTGCCAGTGACCTGAACACTGGGACCTTCAGCAAGTTTGCAGTTGATATAAAATTGGGAGAATTGAATGATACACCAGATGGGCATAATGGCATTCAGAGGGCTCTCAAGAGATTGAAGAAATGGGCTGACAAGAGCCTTATAATGTTCAAAACCCAGTAATATTAAGTCCCAGGCATGAGGACAGGCTAAGGGCAGCTGGCTGGCAAGCAGCTCTGTAGGACAGAACCAGAGGGTCCTTCTGGATGCCAAGGTGTCCATGAGCCAATAATGCACCTCCACAGAAAGAAGGCTAATAGCTTCCCAGGATGTATCAGGAAAAGTATTTCCAGGGCAAGGAGGCAATTTTTCCCATCTGCTCAGAACTGCTGAGACACACCTGGAATGATATGTCCAGTGCTGGGCTGCCCCATACAAGGGAGACATGGACATACTGGAGAGAGTCTGAAATGATTAAGGGATTAGAGCATCTGTCCTATGAGGAGAGGTTTAGAGAGCAAGGACTGATTAGCTTGGGGAAGAGAAGGCTCAGAGGGGTCTTATTAATGTTTATGAATACCTGATGGTGGGAGTAAAGAAATGGAGTCTTCTCAGTGGTGCTCAGTGACAAAACAAGAGAAAAAGGCACAAACTGAAATACAGAAAAATCCATTGAAACATCAGAAAAAGTATTTTTTTCTGTGAAAGTGGTCAGACGCCAGAACTGCTTTCCCAGGGAGGTGAAGTATCTGTCCTTGGAGGAGTATTTCCTGGCTTCATGACTTTTGACTCTGAGTTTGAGTTTTCTTAATTTCTTGGGGAATTTTACAAAGCTGATCAACTGAGCTGGTTCTGGGACTAGAAGATGAACAGAAGGAAGCTACAGTTCTTGGGAAACAAATCAGTTTGTGGATTGAAACCTAGGTCTATTTTACATGCACCAATTCCTCATTTATGTACCACAACTTTGACTGTTGATTTGAGTAACTAAGTATTGTTAAGTATATCTAGCTTTATTCTTCATATGGTTTATTTTTCACAGTTTTTAGGATTAGTAATAGAATCATAGAATCATAAATCATTAAGAGATTAGAATGGACCTTAATATCATCTAGTCCCACCCAGTCCCTGCCATGGGCAAGGATACATCCCACTAGACCAGGTTGCACAAGGCCTGATCCAGCTTGGCTTTGAACACTGCCAGAGTTCGGGTGTCTACAACCCTGGGAAACCAGTGTCTCACCACTCTCACGGTAAAAGTTTTCTTCCTAATATCTAACCTAAATTTCCCTTCTTTCAACTTGCACCCATTACTCCTTGTCCTGTCACTACAGCTTCTGACAAAGGGTCTCTCTCTGGCTTCCTTGTAGGCTGATCCCTTCAGATACTAGAAGGTTGCTATGAGGTCTCCACACAATCTCTTCTCCAGGCTGAACAGCCACAACCTTTTCAGTCTGTCTTCATAGGGAAGGTGCTCCAGTCCTATTATCAGCTTTGGGCCTCTCCTCTGGAGCTTGCTCCAACAGTTCCATGCCCTTATGTTGGGGACACCAGAACTGTACTGAAGTACCTCAGTACTCCAGGTGAGGTCTCACAAGAGCAAAATAGAGGTGGGGAATCACCTCCTTTGACCTGCTGGCCATATTAGTTTGATGCAGCTCATGATTCAGTTCAAGTTTCTAGACTGTAAGCACACATTGCCAGCCCATGTTGAATTTTTCATCAACCCATCACCCCCAAGTCTTTCTCCACAGGGCTGCTCTCAGTCACTTCTCCACTCAACCTTATGTCTCTGGGATTGCCACAATCCAGTGGCAATTGACTTGCAATTCTCTTTGTTGAACTTCATGAGGTTTACAGTGACCCACCTCTCAAAGCCTCTGGGTCCCTCTGGATGGCATCCCTTCCCTCTATCATGTCAACTGCACTACACAGTTTGGTATCATCAGCAAATTTGCTCTTCCTGAGGGGCACCATTCATCACTGGTCCACACATGGACAATGAGAGTAGAATAGTCTATTCTTTGCATAAAATAGAACCATAGGCACTTATTCTTAATTTTATTTCTTCTGTTACAGAAAAAAATCTTCAGTGGCCTATTTATCAATCATGCTTTGTATGTGATTGGTGGGTTATCTCACAGTGCAATGGCTTCGTCTTTGATGACTCGCTGCTGCTAGTACTGGAAAGCCTGTACAAAATGCAGTGACAGACACAGTGTTGCAAATGATGTCAAACTTGCTCAGGTCCTAATTATCTGAAGTATATTTAGTTGTCTGAGAAGACACAGTTAGATGTGAAGTCATTCTTGGTTACAGTGGGTTAAATCTAAAGCAACTTCACTGAAGCCTTTCATTTATGATGCTGTAACACAACATGAACTATGACCTCTGCACTAGTAAAATCAAATCGTTCATCTCTAAAAATGTTGCCAAGCATTGCATGGGAAACATTGCAAAATCAATAGTCTTTGTAACATTACTGCCACTTAACAAATTGTACCCAGACCTCACACAAAACAGCCCCAAATAGGCCAACATATAACTCTTATGTCAGAAAATGTGTAATGCAGAGGAACTGCAGAAATGGAACAGGTGCTGGTAAATTTAGATGTGGATATAATTCCATTGTTACCACTTTTTCTACTAACTCTTTCAATGTTATTTGACTTCAAAGTCCTGAAACTAAAATGTCTTGATTTAACGTTTTTAATTTGTTTTAAAGTATCGAGTCAAGTACTGTTTCTTTGCCTTTATTTATTACTTGTGCTGTACAGCACAAATCTAATGGAAGTTATTGAGAAACTAGGAAACGGTATGGGATGGCACAGCCACAAAACACATAAACATGTAAGCCTAGGGACTTAGGCTGATCTCTGGTTGCATAGATCAATAGGATACATAAAATCAGTAAAAAAGAGATGTAGGGTTTATGGAACATACATAACTTTTCAGACTTGCTGGCATAGTGACTGAGCTTAAAGCTGCATGCCAGATTTATAACTGTGCTGAATGTACCCTCAAGTGTATACACAGTGTATGTTAACTGTATTTAGTAGTGCTTAAAATGGTCCAGATTGTGGCAGAGCAGAGAACTGGGCAACACAGCTTGGAAACTGCAAGTGGGTCACTGCGTATTTCCAGCTCACCCTCCAGAGAATTTCCATCCGCCTGGCTGGCTGCCCTGCTGCTGCCTACCCAGGAGCAAAAGAGACAGGAGGGCAACTGCAAAAGGTGAAGAGAGCTTCAACCCCTGCTTCCATGAGCCTATTCCTAAAGAAAAAGAGGATAGAGAGGGAATAGAAAGCATCTAGCAAAACAGCTTAACTTCTTTGCAGTGGCACAGAGTAAAGAAGCATGGGGACCACAGAGAAGGAAGCGGGAGGAGCAGCCAGGACCACAACTGGTTCTGAAGGACTAGGTCAAGGGATCAGGCTGGGCTGGGACATGAGGAAAGATACAGTTGCATGCTGGTAAGAGATGTAAATGCAGTGAAGACGATGGATCCTCATACACATTTTTCAGGCTACTTTAAACACTTAGTTACCTACTTTACACATATACCCAGTCTTCCTATCCCCCTTCTTCCTCCTTCATTTTTCTCCCTAGATTACAAAATCAGTACTCCATTAGTATCTGTGGGAAATAGATTGCTATCAAGGCAGCTGACTATCTCCCTCTTCCAAAGGTGTGCAAGTTTAAGTTTCATATTCAGTCTCTTCAGCTTTTCCTCTGGCTCCAGCACACTGTTCCACTTAATCTGGTTTTCTGTCTTAGTGATTTTTATTGCTGTTATATTTTATATCAGGACACTTATTTATGACTCAGTCATCATAAACATGTTTAAATACTGGTAGTCCTCGTCATATTTATGCAAGAAGGGAATCAGGAGCTTACTATTCAGGAATACCAATAATAACATGATGGGTTGAATCATGCCCTGAGTAGCGAAAATTGTATGCTTGTCAACAAGTAGAAAGTTTGTCTCTGCACTCAAAATGCAGAGGGCTATTGCTTTCTACTGGTAAATGAGGCAGCTTGATGAACAGACTCTCATCAGGAGACAAATCCTCAAATACGTATCTCAACAAGAGCTGCCAATGGATCCCCAAATGCTTGGGACTTCAAAAAATACCAGATGTTTTTATATTTCTGTTGCTGCAGGTTATTAGAATTTGTATTATTCTTAATATAGTGGAAGAAAGGTTAGCTTGACAGACAGACTTCACTCACAGAATCACAGAGTCATAGAATCATAAAGATGTTAAGGTTGGAAAATACCTTTAAGGTCATCAAGTTCAAGAACCAACACAGTATTATTATGTTCACCATTGAACCATGTGCTTTATCCAATATTTTTTGAACACTTTCAGAGATGACTCCACCACTTCACTGGGAAGTCTGTTCCAATGGTTTTCAACCCTTCTAGTGAAAAATATTTTTCTAATTTCTAATCTAAACCTCTCCTGGAACAACTTGAGGCCATTTCCTCTCATACTGTGATTTGCTACCTGGGAGAAGAGAGTGACACTCATGTTACTATAACCTTCTTTCAGGCACTTGTAGAAAGTGATAAGGCCCACCCTGAGCCTCCTTTTCTCCAGGCTAAACAACCCCATCTCCTTCAGCTGCTCCTCTACAGACTTATGCTGTAGAGCCTTCCCCAGCTTTGTTACCCTTCTCTGGACACACTCCAGCATCTCAATGTCTTTCTTGCACTGAGAGGCCCAAAACTGAACACAGGATTTGAGGTGTTGCCTCATCAGTGCTGAATGCAAAAGTATGATCACTGCCCTGGTCCTGCTGGCCACACTATTGCTGGTCAGGATGCCACTGGTCTTCTTGGCCACCTGGGCACACTGCTGGGTTCAGTCTCTGTTGGCCAGCACCCTGAGATCTTTTTCTGTCAGGCAGCTTTCCAGACGCTCTTTTCCCAGCCTTTAGCCATGCCTAGGGCTGCTGTGATCCAAGGGCAGCTCTCAGAATTTGGCCTTGTTGAACGTCATACAATTAATTAGCCTTGGCCCATCAATCCAGCCTGTCCAGATCCCTCTGCAGTGCCTTCCTACCCTCCAGCAGATCAACGCTCCAGCCCAAGCTCATGTCATCTGTTAACTTGCTGAGAGTGCACTCGATCCCCTCATTGAGGTCATTGAAAAAAGTTATTAAACAGGGCTGGCCCCACTACTTGAGTCCTGGGATATACTGCTAGCGACTACCACCACTGTCTGGGCCTGGTCATCCAGCCAATTCCAAAAACGCAGGAGACAGCCCAGATACTTTGTTACTTATCTGAAGCCTTTCATTGGTGGGGTACATTTAGGTTCTTTATACTAATATTTCTGTAGGTGGCATACATTATAGATAAAATTAATCTCAATTAACTGATTTTACAATTTTTCTTGAGACATTCTGTATTGTCCCCAAATTGCCTGAATACACATTACATATATGTAAAGTTGTAGTGCAATACATAAATTGAATATTTCATAGAGTACATGTAAGTTGATGTTTAATTTAGTTTCTGCTTGTCACACAAAGTAAAAATGCATTTATTTTATTTAGAGAGATTCCCTGTTAAACAGCAAAGTCAGCTGAAATTTGTCATTTATTTTTAAAGTAAAGCCAGTGCTCCTTCTGTTCCTGTTTATTCTTTATTTATATATACAGACACAATTATGCGTATGTGTCTGGATGAAACTAACTGCATTTTCCTGTGATTGTGAGCTTTAAAATTCTGCCATCTATATTTTGCTTCTGTGATGTCACTTCAGGGACATTTTATGTTTTCAGTAAACATTGCCTTGAGGTTCTTGAAAATATACTGCTTCTTTAAACCAAGACAGAACAGATGGAAACTTCACTGCTTAAACAAATGGCTACAATTTTCTTCAGGGCACAAAATAGTACCATGAACTTGACTGAGAGCTTAAGAAGCTTCCAGAAGCTTTTAGTCTTTCTTTGCCGGCTAGATGATTGAATTCACAAATTTTATTCAAGATACGTTTTTTAAAAATCCCTTTATGTCTTTCTGTTTTCTTTGGGGTTTTGTGTAATTTTTTTCCTGCTTTGAAGCAGAGCAGTGGTATTCCTGACTCAAATGACCTTTTGGATTAAACTGTTATAAGAGATATTTTGCATGACAATACATTTTCCTGTTAGCTGTTGAAATTCCAGTGCATGTGCAACAACCTATTCTATTTCAACAGACTTCACATTATTCAGTTACCAATTCTGGCAATTTAATCTGGTGAAAAAGTGTTGTGAAAGAGTGATATGAACTGCCAAATAAATGTTGTATTTTTGTAGCACTTTTCATCCTTGAAATGATACATGGAACTTATTCTTGGCTACCCTACACCAGTCAGAAGCAGGACTATCATTTTCCCATAATATACATTAACGTAAATCGCAACACATTCTCTGAGTCAGGGTCTTTATTGATCTCTGTTCAGAACATGCTTGTATCTTTGTGTGTGAGAGAATAATCCTAGTGCTTTTACAGCTGTTTTCATTTAAACTCCACTGATAAAACACATCTATAATAAGGTCTGTTGGAAAATTTCCCAGCCCTGACAGTTATCTATAAATTAATGGGAGTCATATACTTGTGCTTGTTTGGAAAATATTTACAACAGAATAAAGCAGATAACAGAAGTCACATCTGCTGGAGGATGCTTGCAGAATGTGTAGACAAAGGTGAGCCTTTGTTACAGGTCTCTAATTCTGGCAGCATAGTCACTGCTCTAGTAATACAGGCAAAAAATAATAAGGTATAGAGTTTAGTCAGAAAAATAAGTTCAATATGTCTCTGTGAAGCAACTGTAATGAGATTAATTACCTATGGCCTAGTCTCTAATTTGTCTTTATGGCAGTGTATGTACCAATTTGATTTTGCCAATGGTTCAGCCTTGCATTCCTTGCACCCACAAAACATTTGCTAAAGGTCTGCACAGTTCACGTTCTCTTGGCATTGCTCCAGCACCTGGAAATTACTCAAACATTCCTAAGTCCATAGCATCACACAGAGCAGATTTCCTAGGTGAGACTAACCTTACACACCAAAGGTTTTCACCTATGTTAGTAAGTTTTGAATGTGGGGAAGGCAACATGGCAGTTAGATATACCACCTGTGCTTGGATCCTGCAGTCTCAATTCTTAGAACTCCCAAAGCCAAGACAGCTATGCAGTGCCTCAGCTGTGTTTATAAATCAGGACCTCAGTGCGGTGTGAAAACAGAGCAAGGTGACTCTGACTGCAAGTGTTTACACAGAAGCAAAAAGGAAGGCATCAAGGGAGTAAGTAAAGAGTCACTTTGTTTGAAGGCGCCTGCTTACAAGCAAAGTGGAGGAAAAGATAGGTAAAGTTGTTTGGATATGTAACCAACGCAGAAGGGAGAATGGTAGCATAAACTGACTGACCATGACACTGTGGCCTGTCAACATCCTTAGGATTAGGGACAACATTTTCTATGAAAGGATGTGAATGTGCAATAAGTTACCTATGCTTAATGCAGTAGTTGTAAGATATTGTAAGAGCTATTTAGCCAAGTGTCTGTCTGTCACTGCAATGGCATTCTGCATGGATAGCAGGAGGACAAACGCCATTTATTTAGGGCAAGAGAAAAGGATATTGTAAGAACTGAGTCATAAAATCATGTTAGTTTAGATGAATGTTAGCTATGAAGATGAGACCTTAACCAGAAAAAAAAAAACAGGAAATAACTGAGCATGAACACTTAAGATCTGCAGATAAGTCAGAGTCTGTTACAGTGCCTCAGCTGTGACTCCAAATGATGGGCAGGTTCACCATTTCCACACAGACGAAGAAGATAGTAGCTAGAAGATATGTTGGATAAAGAAAAATGAATGTGAGTTTAGCCATTTTTAAGCTTTAGCTTTGACTACTCTCCCTGTCAGATATGTGAAGGGGGCTGAGATTTTTACTTCAGTGGATTTGTGCTTATTTATACTAGGGGATTATGTGGCTCATTAAGATAAAAATTGGATAGTGTTAATCTTCCCTTTGAAGTGCCTTCATGTGAGTTCTGTACCACATGAACAACATTCAATCCAACTCAAACACATTGAAATATACTAATATACACACACTTTTGTATCTAACAATGAGAGATAAGGCTGTGCTATGCATAGCATCTTCATCAGTATCTCTGAGTATTCCCTTAAAATACCCAATAATAATAATCTTCCCTATTATTTAACAGCTAACTTGACTTTTTCATTAACTCAGAAAGGATCCCTTTTCCAATCTTAGTTTGTGTACTGGCATATTAAATAATCCTGAGTGTAGTGATTCTTTGCTTTTTGCCTCAATTTTCCTTACTCTGTGCAAGGAGAATAACAGTATTGGCTTCACTTATAGAGGATTTTGAGAATAGTTGAAAAGCACTATGAAAGATGTAGGCTTATCATTAGCAGCTTTTTCCACAGATCACAATTGTATTTGCACATATGAGGAAATGTCACAGAAGATGAGTTTGTTTCTCATCTATTTAAAAAACTTATAATGGAGTACAGAAAGGAGAGTTTATATTGTAGTATAGACTTAGGAAACAAAAAACAACAACAACAAAAACAAAACAAAACAAAACCACCAGAAATAAAAAGTCTTATAATCTTATTCTAGCTCATGTACTTATTTCCTGAAATGTAGCCAAGTCTAACACTAAACTTTCTGGTTTACCAAAGCCAAGTCTCAGTCATTGAAAAAATATTCAGTAGTCAATGTTGTTGTAAGAAGTTCACTTCCATTCTGAAATGTTACAATTATCTCTTTCTTATCCATCATAATTTACCATCATCTCCATACCAGACTCTCCATTGCCTGTGTGCAAAATGTCAAATCAAATAAGCATTTTTGGTTGTCTAGGCTGTATGATTGAGGCCTTATGGGATAAATACTTATTCCTCTAAAATCTAAACAAATTAATTGCTTTGAGAAACAGACTACTTAAAATGGTATGCCAAAGAATATATAATATAAAAATATAATAATATAATAATGGATGTTATATTCATTTTCCTTCTGTCTGCTTGAGGGAGCACTGGAAATGAAACCAACAGAATTGTGTGTGTAGGTAGTAATGACAGAAGGAATAGAAAGGTGGCAAAAAATACCCAGGTATTTTTTTATTTAAATTAACAATTCGAATTTCAGTTTTAGGGAATAATTGATTATACTGCCTATAATTTGTGAAGATGTAAATATGTCTCAAAGACAATTATGAAGTTTATCCAGGATCAAGGAAGTCAATGAAAGACAAATGAGTTAGGGTTTTTTTGTTCATTGGTTAAAAACAAACAAACAAACAAACAAAAACAAACAAAAAAGAAAAACCCCAAACTTCAAATACTGTGCAGACAGAGGCTAAAGACACTAATACCATCAAATCCCCAATCTAGCACCTCTGATTACATGACATAAAAAGTCGCTTTCATTACTTTTGTACAAAAGCTTGTCAATAGCAGTTATATGGCTTTCAGAGCCTATTCCCGTATTACCCGCCATGCATGGATGCATTGACCTACTCAACACTAGCACAGAGTCTTCCTCACAATGCAAACATCCTCATTATCCTGACCCCCCAAACACAGTTTTCCTGCAGAAACATGACAAAAATAGACTTCTACTTTTTAAGAATGGATTAGTTAGGAAAGTCAAAAGCACGCTATATCTCTACAGCATGGAAGTCTACTCACAGCTGTATCTTGCTATCACTCTAGGTAACAATTTTTATCCAAAGAAAACAGCAATAGTCACTCAAAGGGCATTTCTAATTGTTCCCTTTGTATTAAGTCACTATGTTGGGAGACCTTCTTTAAAGAAAGAGGCCAGTGGTACTTGCATCACCATGAAATGTGAAGGACTAATTTTGGCCCCTTCTTGTCTTCCACTCTGGCATACAAAATGCTAGAAACACAATGACTTGCTTCACTGGAACAAAGAATGGGGGCACTTTTGGTGCCTCTCTTTAGGATAACCATAACTTTTTTTCAGAGGTGGGAATGGGTAGGAGCCTTCCAGTATTCATGTTGTTATTAAATACTGATCAGGTTGTTTTTTCTTTAAAGGATTAGAAATTTTGAGCATAATGTTTTTCATTTTGTGTTGAATTGTAATAAGGCACTGCATCATTCATCAGCCAGCCAAGGACTCAAGTTCATCAAAGCGGGAAGTAAATAATAACAATTAATCTGTCCAGTGTTACTTAATAATAGCATGAACTGCTTCATGGAGCCAGGAGTAATTGCCACTAAGTGTATTATACAGCAGCCGAAGAAAACTGATTTATAAACCCAGCTGTCAGGCTGCAATCTAATAGTGACTGCATCATGTTGTAAAAGCTGTAGTAATTTGGGAAATGACCCTTCTGAATATTCTGGAAAAGAGCCTGCTGTTATCAGTAGCTACATCTACACTACTCCCATACCACCTTCAAGAGCTGCCCCCTAACCCTGAATGATGATCTTAATTTCTTCTTCACACATGTACTTCAAATGAAAAGCCCTTGGGTATGTCAGCTCTTCTGCAAGATATTGTCTGCTACCTTTTTGCTGCACAGGATCTGTATCTGCCACAAACTCTCTGATAACTATCACATTCTTTGTTCCAGACCTATAGAAAAAGAGCATCTTTTGTCACGCTCTATGACATGGCATGACAACCCTCACAATGGATGAGTACAGGTCACTCAAAACAATTTTGAACCCTTAAGGTGTAGTAGAAATGCTACTCTGACTCTTGTCCATGATAGGAGGAAGTCCTTTCTCTAGAACAAGACTGTCAAAGTCCAACAGAGTGTCAATAGTGTCCCTTGGAAATTAGCCATGCCAGATCCTTAGACAAGATGTCATTAACACTGGATGTGCCTCCTCTGCCTTTGTCTGTCACTATCACAGGTTTTATCTTCCATCCTTCCTTCTAGCCCCTCCTCTTCTCACAATGCCCTTTGTGGACAATAGTCTGAAGTTCTAGTCTCCTCTGTGCTAGGTGATAGTTTGGGTTCTTTTTCCAGCTGATTGTCCCTGAGTATT
>JAOXXN010000001.1:78303501-78321433 GCA_026770055.1 Myrmophylax atrothorax
AGGAGCTCTTCTTTGTTATCACAGTCACTTTGCTTTGGCATCTTCTTCAACTCTTCTTATACAGGCTGGAGATTCTCCCAAATGGAGAGTAACTTTTCCCTGGCAGGGCAGTCCACTCAGAGCACAAGCATGCTCACCCACCTTTCCTTTACCTCCCAGATCAGAATGTATTTCCTTTGGAGAGAGCCTATAGGTCTGCCAGGGAAAGAGTATGTGTGTGTCTACCTAGACAGATCCTTCCTGTTTAGCAAACTCTGAGCTCCTAGAGGACAGCAGGGCTCTTGATGGCACAGGTATATAGAAACCTGCTGTCCTGTACACCTTGTCTACTGGCAAAGACCAAGGTCTGACAGATGATCCTGGGCTGGAAGAGGTCTTTTGTGTAGCCGCAGTCTCCCATGAGCTTCAGGGCAGAGGAACCACTTCAATCTCCTCAAACAGAAATCTGTGGCCTGGTCTGGGCGAGCTGTTTTTCTGTCTGACCCATCTTTACCAGCAAATAGTGCACTGATAGTGTGTGGCTTGGTCTCCTGGTAAGAAGAGATCATCTATACTTATTGACTTAACTATAGCCTTTCTGTACAGGGTGTCCAGAAAATGAGTGTCCAAATAGGACTATCTGACCATAAGAGGCATTTGAGAACTTTTTAACAGTATAATTATAATCTTATGGGCTCATCACAGTGCAAAGCAGTGCATTATTTTTACAGTCATAAATAGGTAGACCACAACCACTATGTCATCCTTCCAGAGCAGTCAGGTCTTTAGTGGCACAGCTGGCATCTCTCCTGGATGCTTGGAATCAGTATATGACAGCACAAAAATGGTACAAAACCTACAGCTTCTGAAGAGCAACAAAATATAATTTGGCAACATGTCCTGGTTAAGTGGACTGCAAAATCCATGAGCATCTGTCTGGGAGCTCCTTGTCAGAAAGCCAGGCCAAGCACAACCAAGGGTGAACATGACAGCTGGGCATAGGAACAGAAGTTTGGAGGGTACTCCTGTGGCTGACCAGCATGAGCAGTTGGCAAACTTGAAGTTGTTTCTACAAAGCAATGCGAATGTTTTCCTTTTGAAGGTAGTACTATGAAGCACTAATGAAGGACTACAGTGCCATTTTTAATGACTAAAATAGGTAAGCATAGATCTCTTTGCTTGTGGAGACAGACCTTACAGAAAGACAATGCAGTCATTGCAGTGTGACTCATCTGTGATAATAAGGAAAAGAAAAACATACTTTTCAGACAAACCAACCTTATCGCTGTTATTCGCAAATAGAAGCAAACTTTCTGAAGTTTAATTTGCAAAAGAAGGAAGTTTATTGCTTTCTGCTGCATCATCAGGAAAATGTTGGATTTTTTTAAGATCTATCAGCTTGAGCAGACAATGTGATATCTTTTGCAAATATCTTGTTGGCTACTTCACCCAAGTGCCTTTTTGGTACCTTCAGATGTTTCTTGTTAATGATGCACTTTTCTCCAGTTCAAACCCATTTTTACCCAGCTGGAGTATTTATCTGTCTGTGCTGCCTAAGACAGCAGTGTATGGCATATTGGCAGGAAGTTAGGAAAACTATTTTGCAGTCCTAATTCTGCCAGTAACCAGCTATATGACGCAAAACACCAGTTCCCAAATTCCCTTACACATTCAGTCTTTAAAGTTGACAGTGTTAGACATAGTGGTTTTTTCTCTCTAGTATTTGCAAGTATTTTGCATACTACTAATAATACAATCTGGGACAGGGTTAAAGGTTTCCTGCCCTCAGCATCCTCATTTTTTCCATGCCAATCTAGTGGCATCCTGTACATTCAAATCCCCCAGTTTTCTATGTGTACTTTCTTATATGAGAATATGAGATGTATATGCCTGTTGAATTATCTATCTCTTATCAATTGCTCCCTCATGTGGGGATCTGTTAATATTATGAATAGTTAATGGGACACTTTTTTTAATGTACCGTACAAAATCAAGAGTTCACTAGCTGAGGATCCATTTTTCATACAAATATGCAAATAATTGAGTCTCATAAATGGTATTGCTCATTCCCCTCAAGTGAGAAATCCTGTTCCACAGCAGAAGAGATGTTTTGCAGTACTTACTGGTCTGGAAAGTCTTCAAAGCAAACAGTAACCAGAGTACTAATGTCACTACATACTGTATTTGGGACCTCAGTGGGACCACACTCCTGCTTTGTTTAAAAATGGGTATTTCCTGTAGATGTGGCACTCAGAGTGAAAATTCCTGGCCTCATCATTCCCTTTTGTATTCCAGGCTCATTATCTTGGTATATGTGACAACGATTGACAAATTTCATGGGTAAAAATGCTACAACTGTAACACTTGGTGCAAGCTGTAACAGCATGTCTCATGAGCAGGTGAGATAAAACACAGAGCTGGAATGAAAGACCAAGAGATGAGTATCATTTAGTCATTATTTCTGATAAGTGTTGCTCTGTGCCCACTAGATCAAGTCTTCCCAGAATCACCTCTGATTGCTAGCACAGACCCACCCTGCATTGTACCCCTGCATCCTAAGCAAGTAAAAATGGGCTAATCCTGCCAAGGCTGTCTCAGAAGGTTTGTCATAACATAGAATCATAGAATGGCTTGGATTGGAAGGGATCTTAAAGATAATCTTGTTCCAACCCCCTTGCCATGAACAGGGATGTCACCTGCTTATCAGCATGCTCAAAGCACTGTCCGACCTGTTCTTTAACATTTCCAGGGATGGGGCACCCACAACTTCTCTGGACAACCTGTTCCAGTGCCTCACCACACACACAGTAGAGAATTTTTCCCTAATACCTAATCTAAACCTACCCTTTTTCAGTTTAAACCTGTTCCCAAATGTTCTGTCGCTACATGCCCTTGTAAAAAGTCCCTCTCCAACTCTCTTGTGAGTTAACGGAAGACTGCAATAAGGTTTGTTCCTTTGAGCCTTCTCTTCTCCAGGCTGAACCACCTCAAATCTCTCAGTATGTCTTCATGGAGAGAAGTTCCACCCCTCTCAGCATTTTTGTGGCCCTCTGAACTCAATCCAACAGGTCCACATCCTTTTTATGCTGGAGGTCCCAGAGCTGGACAAAGTACTCCAGGTGGATTCTTACCAGAGCAGAGTAAAGAGGGAGACAAATCATCATAAAATCATAGAATGACCTGGGTTTGAAGGGATCTTAAAGATCATCTAGTTCCAACCCCCTGCCATGGACAGGAACATCTTTCACTAGACCAGGTTGCTCAGAGCTCAATTCAGCCTGACTTTAAACACTTCCAGGGATGAGGCATTCACAACTTTTTTGGACTACCCGCTCCAGTGCCTCACCAACCACACAGTAAAGAAGTTTTTCCTAATCACCTCCCTTGACCTGCTGGCTGTGCTTCTTTTGATGCAGCCCAGGACACAGTTGGCTTTTGAGGCTGCAAGCACACACTACAGTATAATACTGAGCTTCTAATCCACCAACACTCCCTAAGTCCTTCTCCCCAGGGCTGCTCTCAAGTCATTCTCTGCCCAGCCCATACTTGTGTTTGGGATTGCCCAGACCCGGGTGCAGGACCTGGCACTTGGCCTTTTTGAACTTCAGGAGTTTGCACGTGCCCACATCTCAAGTCTGTCAAGGTTTCTCTGGATGGCAGACCTACCCTCCAGTGTGTAAACTGCATCACACAGCTTGGTGCCATCATCAGATTTGCTGAGAGTGTACTTGATCCCACTGCCCATGTCACTACACAAACATGGTGAACAGCACTGGTCACAATACTGACCCCTGAGGAACACCACTCATCACTCACCTCCACTTGGACTTCAAGCCATTGACCACAACCCCTTGAATGTGACCATCCAGCCAATTCATTATCCACCAAGTTGTCCAGCCATTAAATCCATGTCTGTCCAGATTAGAGACAAGGATATTGTGCAGGAAAATGTCAAATGCTTTGCACAAAACCATGTAGATGATGTCAATTCCTCTTCCCTTATCCACCCATGTTGTAGCCCCGGTCATAGAAGCACATCAAATTTGTCAGGCACAATTTTTCCTTAGTAAAGTCATATTTGCTATCACAAATCACCTCTTATTTTCTGTATGCCTTAAAATCATTTTGAGGAGTATGTGCTCCATGATCTTTTCCCTTTTAAAAAAAGGTGATTGCATTTCCCTATTTCCAGTTTTTGGGAACTTTACTGCAATGACTTCTCAAATATAATGGATAGTAGCTTAGGCACTTCTTCTACCAGTCACCACAGGACCTGCCGATACAACTCATCATGTCCCATGAACTTGTGCACCTTAAGGCTCCTTAGAGGATTCCTCTTCTGCAATTTTGAAAGATTTAACTTCAGCCTAATGGACCAAAATATTTGCTTTGAATCAAAATAGGTGATATATTTAAACTACACTTTAAAAGGGTTTTACATGCTTGCTTTGTACTCCTTTTAAAATCTCTTTAGATTTGGATTTTTATTTTAGTAATTTGGTAAATCTCTAACTTGTAGACTCAGTCCCTTTGGGACTTTACTTTTCCATAAGTGGTATTTATTTACAGAAGTTTTAGCAAAAATTAATGAAGGTCTTTTATGCACAGCTTCATCCCATTGCATGAAACATTAGCTTTAATAAAACAAGTATGGTGAGAGATTAGATAAGAAAACTTTGAGTATGGAGGTGAACTCCCATAAGTATAGAAAACACACAAAAATTTGGCTTATAGTCAAGGTTGTTGAGAGGAGACTATGTCCTGTACAAGAATAAATTTTGTAGAACAGTATTTCTATACATCTCAGTTTCTTGTATGCACTAGCATACAATCATTAACTTATATATACTGCTAATTTATATGTATTACTTTACATATAAAGACATAAAGTCAACAAGAGATTTTGATTAAAATTAAAGCAGCTTGATTTTCCTTTTTGTGTATGTTTTAAAACAGAAAAAAAAAAAAAGTCTGATCTTTACTTTTTCCACCTGGCAAGATATGTAACATTGACAAACTGCATGGGACACTTCAGCTTTATTTATGTGATGGACAGCTTGTCTGAAAATTTCTCTCATAGATCCAATCTATACATTTTATTGCTCAAGTAGGAAGGAGAAAACTCAAAATGACCTTTGAGTATCATATCTTCTTTTAAAGTCAGATTGATGGCTTCCCTTCTTTTCACTCTCCTGTGCCTTTTTCTTGGTAATGCATAAAAGCCTGGAATAAAATCTCCACTGTGTAATGCATAACTAATTTTATTTTTTTACTCTAAACCCTAGCAATTCAAAGCCAAGTAAACACCAGCAGGCTGCATTCACTTACACTATGCATGTTGATGCTAATTGCAGTTCCCTGAGTATTTTACATTGTTTGCACAAAATAGCATTGCTCTGCCTTCAAACAGTCAGTTCAGTGACAGCTGGAATGAGTTTATCTCATACTGCTTAGTGTCAGGTGCATTCTTACAGCTTTCCTGTCTCCTTTTGAGAGCTAATTAAAGCATTCTTCTCTCTTGTTTAACATTTACATTTAAACAGCTGCATCTCATTTGGATATAATGCAAAGATGGCACCTGGCTTTCTTTCCTGGAGTTAATTCTGGGAGTGTTTTTTTCCTCTCCCTTCCTCCCCTAAAGATCCCCTAAAGTGGTTATTTTTGTGCTCATGTAGGGAAATGAACTGAAGCGACTGTAAAGGGAAAGAGATGCTCTTCATTCACAAACAGGGCGCATCTTCTCAGGATCCTTCATAGCTAGTCTCCTTAGGATACTCTGGATGAGAGCAGAATGCAAAGTGGAGTCCTTGAGCCTTTCATCATTTCTGCTGCCTTTATCAGGCTCTGGTCACCTCAGGGGCTTTCTCACTGTTCCAGTCCTTTTTGCATTTTTGGTTAGTTGGGGGTTTTTTCCCACATAAAAAAAAATTATAAAGGAAAAAAAAAATAAAAAGAAAAAAACAACGAAACAAAGACTACACATTATGGCACTGGCAAATGCAGCCATAGCAGTTCCATAATATCTCTTATTACATGTTAACAGGAAAGGGTGCAGAGGTGCAGCTCACTTTGTCTTCAGAGGTCCATAGAGGCCCAAGTTCTCCAAGAGGAACTTTATATGAAGTCATGGACTGGACTGCAGCCCAGCCTTCAGGCATAAGCATTTTGACAGTTCAACAGCACCATTCACAGCAATCTTGGTGCAAGGCATGAGCCTGTCAGATGTACCACACCACCCTTTACGATTCTTTCCACATTTGCAGATCTCCATATTCAATAAGGTGATTTCTTAAAAGGAAGAATTTTTCCAAGAAGCTTTGGAAGATCCAAGGGCGAATATCTATCTCCACACATCTCTGTGGGACAAGCATTATCAACTTTGCTCAATTTTTTATGATATTTCTCAACAAAAGTTATTAGGGACATTAGATATTAATTCTGTGCTTTAAAGAAATAATGCATTAGGTTGTGATAATCCAGATAATAATAATGAAATAAGTACAAATGAGAGAATTAATGAAATAGGAAAACTATATGGTGGTCATAAGTTTAAAGGCCATATGTTTATTGATAGAAGATAATTATGTAATTTTCTTATTTCTGTGCAATTGCTCTTCATTTCTCAAAAGGAAGTGGGAAAGAAAAGCCTTCTCTCCTTGGAAAACATTATAAAGGGAAGCAAACGAACTCAGGAGGTACTTCCCACCTGAGTGGGTCCAGGCACCGGCAGGACTCCAGTGCTGATGCTGCAGCCTTGCCCACTTGGGGACCCAGGATAACTGAGGGCAGCAACAGGCCATCACTTCAGCTGCAAGCTGCTGGAGGGGAGCAAGTCATTCACTTTGCCAAGGAGCTTCACAGATACTTCATGACAGCAGAGGAGGTTGGGGGAGCTTGGTGCTTTCCTGGGGATTATTTTTCTCCCTGACAGGAAGCAACCAGCCTGCAGCTTGATCCCTCTCTGTTTTGTCCCCAGCCTATCTCTGCCTTTTGTCCTTGCCCTTCAGGAACAAGAATTGATGTCCCCTTTCCATCCTTCTCCCATTCCCACACTTCTTGCCCTGATCCCTGCTCCTGCTTTGTCAACTCTAATGTTCCTAATCCAGTTTGACAGCTCCTTGGAAAGTTTCTTTTGCCAACCTACCAGCTTCCATTCCATGACTTCACTTTGCCAGTCCAGACCTTCCTTTTCTACCTTCATCCCTCTGTCAAACTACAGGCTACTTTCACTAGTATGATCTTCCTAATCACACATCATTCTACTTTAATGACAGTGAAATAACTTCTTTCTTGTTTGCCAGGGATTGGTTTGGAAAGTTTCAAAAGGTCTTGGCATAGGGACTCAGGCACTACTGAACTTATTACTACAAAAACGGTTGGGGGAGGAAGGAGGGGGGCGGGAAAGAAGTCCTGCCTCAATAACACTCAGTACAGGACTGCACAGAGGACAGGACTTTACAGAAGACTGAAATCGGAAGCTATAACAAGTCTCTGTGTGTGTGAATTTTATTTTTTCTCAAAAGTTTTGTAACTGGGCAGGTTTTCAAAAATGACAAATGGCGTATCTGCTTTGGAGGCCAGATCCCTTCAATCCAAATTTCAAGTCTGTATATGAAGTTATGGGACACTAGAGCACCTAAACAGGAAAAGTACCAAGGGAGCATTTGTCTGACTACATATGAACATCTTTATCTGAGCTTGCAGTCACTGAATATTCAAAGCACTAAAGAGAGAAACAGGCACTTCTACTAGAGACTACTAAAATAGTCCAAGCACTCATTATAAAGATATTCTTGAAGGATTATCTCTCAGGCAAACCTCTAAAGTATAGATACCTAAAATAAGAGGAAATTGGTATCAACATGCAACTTGAGCAACCACCTTTCCAACCTCCTACTTAAAAACACCCAATGGACATTTACTGAACCACTCTATGTAGAAGAATGAGTCCTGAATATAAAACATCACTAGAGCGTTGCACATGGAAAGTGCCAAGCAAACCTAAGTAGACAAGATGTTTCTTGCAACACAGAATTTTATTATTCATTCTTTCCTCTAAAAAAAAAAATCAACCTTTTATGTTACAGCGAAGTACACTGTCTCTGAGGAATGAGACTGCACTGAAGACAGACTGTTGGTTCTCATAACCCATCCTGCATACATAAATTTGCTGTTTCCTCAAATATATTAATGATATAACCACAGGGGAACTATCTAAATTGATAACTATGTAAAAACTGAAGCTTTTTAAACAGCCTTTCCTTGCACAAAGGCTTGTTATCAACTTGTACAGTAGCGTAAAGTTTGGAACAAGAAGTTGGTGTTATTGGTAGATCTTACCATGAGAGAAAAATTAAGAATAGGTGGTGTTCTGATTTTAATGGAATATTTTTCCTCAGGAAGAGTCAACTCCTTCAAAACCTAAACTTGCCTCAGGAACATATTGATTATAACAAACAAGTATCAAAAGGCATTCTTTAAATCTCTCAGTTTAATTTAAGAGATGTTAAAGTGCTTCTTGGAGAGTAACTGAATAATTTAATTGAATTTGTGTGATTGCATTCAATAAATGTTTCTGTGAGAATGTAAAAGCATTTCACTTGGGTTTGTAAGTTTTTTCCAGCTCAAGTTCTGAATTACAGTTTTCATACTGTGTCTGCACTTTACATTTTCCTCTATCCAGCCTGGCTGACATCTTTCACTGTAAGTCCTTTTCATTATTAATAATGGATCTTGACCTTTTCTCTCTTTCAGAAACAGTTCAGCCTGCATGAAGGTTAAAGGTGGGGGAAATGATATGTGATTTTACTCATGTTAAAAAATCGTGGTGACGTTCTCTTTGAGCAGCAGTAAAGCTATTTTATGGGGCAAGAGCTTACATCCCAATGAAAATTTAACCAAAAAGAACCTTTAAAATTGTTTTTCACATGCACTTAAAGACACATTCTTGAATGTTTTTCAGTTCTTAAAGCTGTCTGAGCCCCATATCCTCTCTCTACACAACAAAGTTCATTCCTCTCACCAGCACAGGGATGTCAGTGCTGCATCCAAACATCAGCTGAGCACATGCAGTATCAGAAAGAAATTGACACTGAGTTTAAGACGTATTTTGTCCTTTCTGTGACTGTCTTTCAGGTACCTGACTTATACAGAGGGAGAGGCAGGTTTTGTTAATACAGAACAGCAAAAGCAAGATGACAAAAAAGGAAGAAAGCAGGGGTATACTCAAATGAGAAGGCAAACAGTGACTTGGGTAGAAAAGACACTACTTGTAGGAATTACAGGAGAAGAAATTAGTCAGAGAGAGGAAGAATAAATATTGGACATGGAAACTGGGACTAAAACCATTGCAGTAATTTTAGAGCTAGCGGCTGATGAGGGTAACAGGATATATATGTGGTAGGGGGATACAGGACTAAAATCTGTGGCACTTCATCCTCTCTGAAAAAATACATGGGTACATTGTCAGGGTGCCAAGGAGGTTAATGAAAGCCATAGAGAAACAAGGAAGTAGATGAAGAGAGTATGGTGGAGTAAGACAATTATAGGGCTTGGGCTGTGTAAAGGTAAAGATCTATTAAGGCCAGTGATGACACTGACAAGAGCAGCTTGAGAGGAGGATGAAGGTTGTGTGGGCCTGGAGGTCTATATAAGGATTAGGAACTTCTGTGGGGTTATATGATGGTGACCTGTAAGGCAGATTGATTCTCTGGAGGCAAGTCCCTTATCTGAAGTCATGTGCTGAGTTCTGGTTTTCCTGCAGCAAAAATGTCACAACAGCGAAAAGGTGGTTCCAGAGAAAATGACTTTCAGAAACCAAGAAAAAAATGAAAAATAAATGTGACTCTTTATTTTACTGTAAGTTAAAAGAGAAGATAAATAAGAAGTTGCAAAATAGAGACATGCAAACTAATGAGGAGCAGTCAAGTGGTAAATTGAACACCGCTCTGTACTTTCTCCATTACTTCATTGTAACAGGGGGGCATCTGGACAAAGGCAGCAGATTAAAAAACAGTACAAGGAAATGTGTTTTTTCTACCTGGCCTCTAGAACAGCAACACAGCCAGGAGTTCAGCATGACTCCAAAAGAGATTGAATATTTGCATGGATAAGACCATGCAAAGTTACAGGCTTATAAACTGTAAACAACTAAAAAAATTTGGAAAGGATAGATGCCCCCTGCCTCAGGATATTACCTAGCTTTACACAAAACAATGAGAAAGAAGCTTCTTCCTTAGGAGCAGTTTGTGAGATTTCCAGTCTCATATAACTCAAGACAACTTTGCCACATAACTAAATTAAATTTTTTAATTAAATTAACATTAAATTACCCTTCTCTCTTTTTGGTGATTCTCTACATTTACTGTCAATAATTATATACTCTTTTAGCTGGCTGTCCCTCATATGCTATGTTTGGACAGTCCTCGTGATGTGCCAGTCACTGACTGAGGACTCTTAACTAGATGTATTTTTGCAAAGTCTACTGGTTCCTTGTGCCTCTTGCTAGGGAGGGGCCTTAAACACACCATTCAAATCTGGCTTGTACCCAGAGTTAGAACTGCTGTTGTTAGCACTTTGGAATAAGTGTTAATCATGCATTCCTTCAAAATCTGACCTCTCAGTTAAACTAGGACTGGACACCTCATGCTGGGTGCAGGCTGTTACACAGCCATCGACTGCGGAGGGTGCCTCTGCCTTGCTCTGGGGAAAGTTTAACACTGCTGCAGACAACATACTGGTCTAGCAGGCTCCATGTTGGTATACATATTGCAACATATGGCAAAATTCACAGTAGGAATAGATAGCTGAGGACTACCACAGAAAAACAGTATTGTATATACCCCAGTCTTTACAAGCCTGAACTTTCAGGGGCTCAGATGCAGCAAAGAACTAAATAATGTGAGCTCTAGGAACTGTACATCCTTAAATACTTTATTAAATCAGTGTCTTTCATTTCAGGTCTCCTACCTCTATTTCTAGCTGCTGCTTGCATAGTAATGAAATAAGAATATTCCTTTCTGTTGAAAACAAACCATTCAGTGCTGCAAAATGATATATGGGCTCCTCAGTGTGTGCCAGTACAGGATCTTCTGTTCTGTTAGAGACAATACGTTCCATCCAAGTTCCAGAGAGGTGCCTGTGTTGGTGTTTCAGTTTAGAGGAAGAGTAAGATTTTGAAGCAAATTGCCTATTGTCTCTTTTTATTGTGCTTTGATTTTTACCACAAAATGGTCTCAGAGTGCATGACCTGGATTCCTTCTGGATGAAACTAAACTGGAAGCTGTGCCCCTGGGAGTGTACTTAATGCACTCCAGCTGTAAAGGACATGCAGATCACGGGACAAGTTTAGTCCTAATATAAAACTGTTGAAATGTGCATATTGCAGATGTCAGACCCTAAAAATCAACTGCTACATCTATAGATCTTACTTGTTCACATTTCTTAATAATATGGACGTAGCAAAGTTACCAAATGATGCAGAGAAGCATAAGAGAAATGACTACATAAAAAGTATTGTCCTATTGCTTTTTCAGATGCAATATTCAGGCAAAATTACTGCTTATTGATGATCTACTTTTCTTCAGAGGTAGCAAGGCATTTACCAACATGATACCTAACCACTGTAAAAGAGATAAAAATAAGAGACCTCTAAAACTGTGAGCACTATTTTAAGACTCTAGTTTTCATTTTTCTTCTTTTTTTTCTCCCCTTTTATATTTTTTTTTTAAACTTACAAACACTTACACTTAGAATTGCTATCAACACTCCCCTAGCAGGCCTTAGACTATTACACATCTACTACTAAATAGGACCCTTAATTTTGGTGCAGTGCTTGGGAGATTCAAAGAGTTATGTGACTAAGTTTTATTAAGCTGAAGAGAAGGCAGATTAATGAGGATAGCATTCTGCTCTGGGATGGAAGGGGTGTATTAGCTTTTCATATAAAACCTTGTAGAGAAGTCCTGTTTTTGTGAACATCACAAATTCCTGCTAATTTGTTTGTGTAATGCCATCATAATCAAAACACCTCACCTTTCATCTTTATGTGATTAAGCAGTTTACAGTAAGGTGCTGAGGGAGATGGATGGCATAGTACTTCATAAGAAAAACATCATGGGAAGTACTGATTCTCTGGAAAATAAAGAGGAGAGCCTTGACTTGACCTTATTCCAGTATTGATGACACTTAGAATTACTATTGGTGGTTTTAAGTTTTTCTTAAATACCCCATTTCTTTATGTTCTACTTTATTAAGAACAAATTCTAATGTTCATGATTGAAAATATAATTAGTTCAAAAAATTTAAAATGTAAGTAGAATATAAAAATGAAATGAAACCAAGACCAATTCCTTTAAAACTTTGTGATGACAACCCAAAGAAGTTTTGGACCAAACTGCTTGTGAAAAACAGCAGTCAGATGGCTATAAGAAAAACATTTGAATTAACTTCCTGCCTTCTGATTTATCTTTTGCTTTCTATAAATCAAAGCTCTGCTGTAGCTCAATGCTCAACCACTTCTCATCAGCTTTATGAAAGTATAGCTGGGCACTGTCTCAAGTGGCAGGTTAGAACCAGACCCATGTGGCACTCTTCCAGTTTTACCCTAATATTCTCACTGACACTGTGGAACCTGGCATAGACTAAAAATGCCAGGGAGAATCAGAGATAGACTGCACTATACTTTTAAATTATGGCTATTCTATGTTGACAGAAAAATCCTTCAGAGAATATGAATATATGCCTAATGTCAGCATTTAGACATAACTTCACAATATTAATCTGAATTGAAATATTCTCCAGATGTGTCTGCAGATAGAGCTACCCTATGTGCAAACATGCTTATTCATGGAACACGTCCCACCGAGATTTCATTCCGAAGTACCTTTATGTAGGTAAGTGTTTCATGAAAACAAGATGAAAGTTCTAGTATCTGAAAGGCAGAAAATAACATTGTCTAAATTTAATGATGACTCCATTTCAACTCTGGGCTACTGTCTTTGAAGAACAGAACACAAATAATTCTCCTCTAAAAAGAGCAACAGCAAATATGTTAATCAAAATGGTGAAGAATGAGGCGTATATAGCCACATATTGTAAGGCCAAGAAAGGCTTTTTTCATACAGTCTTACAATAATACAGATCTTAGAATTTTCCAAAACTGCACATGAATTACACCTTTGACTTCCAATATTATCTTATCCTCACTGCTACGAATGGATTGAATAGTCTCACTGAGCTGATCTGGCTTCACCCCAATGGAAACACTTTAAATCTGTTATCAAGTAGTTCTTGAAATTTCTCTCAGGTTAACTAAATTGGGTGAGTGTATGATTCTCACTATAAAAAGAGTCTCACTGGAATCACACTGCAGATCATTCAAGCAGCCTTTGACTGAATCTCCTTGCAGTTCTTGGCCACAAAATGGACCCTGGGCTCCTCATGCCTCATTCTCTGTAGAATAGCAATACCAGATCTGTACTCCTCCTCAGTCATACTTTCTCTGGGCATGTTAGCTCCCTTAGCCATAACTGACTGACTGCTCCTTATTCAGTTGAGTCTTTTCCCAGGCTGCTTCTTTCCATAGCACAGTCTCCCACACTGCAAGTACAGTCTGTGATGCTTACAGTTGTGTGATCTAGCACTAAATCATTGCAAGTTTTCAAAACTAATATGTTTCTTATCAAGGACTTCTGTTATCTTCTTCTAGAAGTTATCTCTGTGAATATTTAATAGGTATTAATTTTAAAATGAAATTTAATTTGCTCTTCCTGAAAAATATTCTGTGTGATCTCTGACATAAAACCTTCCATTGTTACAGTAAAAACAAACTTGAAAGCAGATAATTTGTGGTAATGTCCTGCTAATGCTGCCAAGAAATATATCCTTAAACAAATACAGGTTTCATTCCAAACCTTGCTTCGGGATCCCAGGCAGTCATGAGTGAGATTTTCCACATTGCTTACATCCAAGTTGTTCCAGAGGTTCAAACCTCAGATGCATCTATGTAGCCCAAGGACCAAGTCATGAAGTTTGCATTTTTCAGTTGAACCGATGCTATACCCTTTCCTGTCCATCTGACAGGCCTCCTACCTGTCATAATGTGGGTATGGGCTTTTTATCATTCTTGATATGCTTTGTCAAGAGTCTCATTACACAGCAGAGCTGCTGATTTTGCAGGTTTGATAAAACTTGATATGGTGTTCTACAAATGATTGCTTCCAGCAGCTGCTGCTATCAGTTCTTAGCAGTGCTGGTATTAGATTAGGCAATGGGAAAAAACATTTTCCCTTACCCACATTAACATAGCAATGTACTATAGCAGTGGGAAGTTGTTTGTGTCCTAAGTGGTAATACAGAAGAAATATTAGCAATTTTCTTTGAACATTAATTGAATTGATCCAGTTCTGATTACCATGGTCTGCAAACAGTTTCTCCAAAGTATGGAGGATCTAGTTATTCCCAGAAGAAACGCCCTGTAAATCTGAGGTATTCTCAGCATGTGTATGGACTAAATATTCTTGCAGTTCACAACACTCTAGGTATCGCTCTTCTTATATGTCAGAAAAGCAAACAGAAACATCAGAGGCATAAGGAGAAGGAACAGCTAAAAAACAAAGGCGGTATCTGGCAGCCTAATGTACACCATGTAGCCCTATGTGCTTCTCTTTGAAGTATAAAGATGTGCGAGGAATCCAGAGCATTGTAAGGAGAGTCAGAGCAAGGACACTGAGGCACCTCACAAGGCTTCAGCAAAGAACAGATGGTTAAAAAAGAGGTTTCATAGTATCTCCTGCTTGACAAAGACCAGACTGTTTTGTAAAGGCAGCATCTAATGTTGTGTGGCTGTGGATAAAAGAACAGCAAGTTGTCATTACTACAACTAGCAACTCATCAGCTTTCTTATATGCATGCCCAATCCTTTAATCATTATTCAGATACAATACACATATACGCTAATGGGAATTCTGCCAAAGTATGAACTGTTGGATTAACTGCTACAAAATCTTGAAAAATTAGAGCAAATGGTCTGTACAGGAACGGTAATGTGCAAAAAATATCAAAATAACATTTGCGTTGTTAGCTGAGCCAGAAAACCCAAGAGCAAGAAAACAAGAAGAAAGCTACTTGATCGTGCCATTTACTTCATTATTATGTTCACTGTTGCATGAACTATTTTCTGAGATGCTGCTGCCATGTTACCTGCTAAGAGAAACCTATCCTAAAAGTCCTGGGCACAATATCAGGACTAAAATGGAACAGATTCCTGAACCTGTCAGAATTTGATTAGGCAGACAAAATTAACTTTGTTTCATAGTTGAATAGTCTGTTGCTAATACTATTTTTATGGTAGAGCTCATATAAACCAGCACGGCATTTCTGAATTTATTAGCATACTCTCTAGTGCAGAAGGGACTACCGCTGCTCATAAACCTCGTATCAAAAGCTTAGGTCTCTCTGGGGCCTAAGAGGAAGAGAAATCTGGTAGTATTTTATAAGTGGATGATGACAACTAATTCCCAAACACTGTTTCAGAGCAAGAACTGGCTGGACATTCAGCTAAGATCCCATTAACATCCACCTCATCACATCTTCTAGCCTGCTGTTTCCCATATTTGGAGATTCAGATTTGCTCCCATGTCAACAAGGCCCCAACCTGTAAACTGTACATGACTCAAAAGCATAACTCAGGGGAGCCTACAAAAAGATGAACAAAGCAACATTCTTATTTTAGGAGTTTCCCCAGTAAGCATAAAAAAATTATACCAATATTAATGGTGTTACTACTAAAAAATACCTAAGATCTGTGTGACTCAGATCTCACACAATCTACAAAATGCCAATAATTAAAGCTGCTGTGAACACCCTCATCTGTGCTTTTGAATGCCAGATTACTGTGGTTAACAGCAAAGAGAGCACTGGTTTCCACAAGCATGTGTAAGGGCGAATCTATCCAAGGCAGGCTAATTCTTGGTATCTGGCCTCCACTGATAACCAGTGAAAGCCAATAAACACTTCTGGGAGTAATTGATAGAATTTAGACTATTAGCATAGGCTTAGTGAATTGCAATCTAGAGGTGGCTATTTTCATCTACAGTCTTGACCCTGAAATAGTGTCCTAGTGTAGCACCTTACCTTCCTCCCCTTATGCAATGATGGGCTTTTTCAAAACCATCGAAGTCACATTCTCACTTCCAGCTGAGATAGAAGAGGACATTGAACAATGAGCCAACAGCTGTATGTCTTGGTAAGCTTGAAACGGTTAGAGGCTAGTTCAGAGAACCTTGGCTCACAGCTATAACTCCTTACAGCCTGCTCTCCTCATGGTCCAAAAATATCAGTCTACTGTTTGCTTTAGAGTTTAATAACTAATCTTAAAATAAGCTATAGAAAGGATCACTAGCTGTGGGAGGGACATCAAATAATTTCACTCTGGGGATTTTGGTAGTTTGTTATTCCATGCAAAAGCAAAGTTTATAATAAATGTAATTCATACTGAGTTTGCTATGTCATATTCATAACTGTAACTGGTGTGCTTTCAGTTCAATTTGTACATACCATAGCATAGCAGTCTCAATAAACACACAAACTGCAAGAATTTCCTGTGCTGTAGTCATATGTATAGTTAGTTCTGTAAATAAGGACTTATGCTAGTGATGACAACTATTTCAACAGGATTTCCTGAAACAGTGAGAGTGTGAAACCATCTTTTTCTTGGTAAACCCATGACGTTAGTTTGGTTACCACAGATGCCGTCCCACTCAACATTTCATAGGTTGGCAGGGAGATCCAAGGAACTTTTTTCTTTGCATCCCCAGAGGCCAAAGCATCATCATGTGAGCTACTTCTAAACCTTTTTTAAATACATAGTTTGGTAAATACATAACAAAGGTCAAATTCAGTCATTTCTCAACCTATAAATCTCTAAAATTGGTGAAAGAAATGTTACTTTTTTTTCTCTGAAAACAAGTTAACTGGAATGAAAATCCAAGTCAAAATGGGACAAAGTCAGGGTACTGAATCAGGTAGCATGGATTTCATCCTTTCTGCATTGAAATGAAAAAGCTAAGCCATCCAGAAGAAATAGGACAGGAAGAGAGCATCAGAGGGGCATATCTGTGTTCATGGTAGAATGGTTTAAGTGTTTGTCTTTAAACTGTTCAAAAGAATATAATTGTGGTCTAATGAAATTTCAGTCTTCCCTTCTGTTGTAGTTTTGGGATGTTAAAGGAAAAAAATTCTCTCCCTGCCACTAATTCCTCATGCCATTTGTTAAAAAAAGAAGTAGTTAACTGCTACCAATTCCTTCTTGATCGTTTTGGGTGGGGGGCAGACTGGGGGAAGGTGTGGCAAGGAACGGGTTTGAACTGTCTCTTTTGGTTTTGGGAACATCACACAGCTCGGGCGGAAGGCTGCAGCTGTGTGTGTTGCTGTGGGACAGAAGCCGTTTCTCGTGCTCCTCACTGCCACTGCTGTTTCTCCTGTTTTGGCATTGGGGCCCTGGTCGCCGCCCCGGCTTCACCGTCGCTCGCAGTGTCACGGCTGCCCGCCCTGCCACGGCAGCAACCCAAGAGAGACGAGTCACAGCTACTTTTCTGGGAACTATCATCATCCCCCCCCTCCCAGCTTTCCTTCTTCATTTGGGACAAAGGACAAAGAGAGAGAGAGACAGTTTATGTGAGTGCTTGCCGCTCATCTCTGTCCTGCTGGGAAAAAGACTGAGAATTCATCTCGCAGCCAGCCAAGGTGGGACACTGACACTGTCCATAAATATAACTGCTCCAGGAGGAATCTACCATTCTGGGGGTTGTTCTCTGTTTTTTTACCTTTGGTGCTGGGATAGTAGTTTGCTCTGGTCTGTTTAGTTATATCTATATCTACATATATATGTATATATATAGTAGTTAAGAACAGTTATCCTTCTTATATCCATTTTCTAATTAAAGTTCCTTTT
>JAOXXN010000001.1:78342574-78358116 GCA_026770055.1 Myrmophylax atrothorax
TTATGTATGCTCAGGTTCAGGTGGGAGCACCCAGTACCTCCCCCAGGGCGGGGAGTTTCACAATGGGTGATCTGCCTCTGTAAGTCAGAGGGTATTTTTGGAATCATTGATGGCCCATTAGCAGACACCCCTCCCTCAGGCTGGGTGTGAAGGTGCTAGCGACTTCCTGGAAGGGAGTTATCACAGCTCTTATCTCACAGGCTTCTTTAACACCCAAGTTTTTATCCTGAGGGGGTCGGGTGTGCCCTGGGCAGCTGCTGCAAATGGTCCATTGTTAGCAGCTCGTGAGAGATTACATAGAGGGTGTAGAATACATACCTTTGGTCACATCCACACTGTGGTCTCAGTTGCTAAACCAGGACAGAAGTTATTATTAAAAAAAACTGGATAAAATCATTAGTAAACAGACTGCACTCTGTAATGATCATTTTGTCACTTAGATGACTTCAAAGTAAAACCTACACATTTTCTCCCCTTTCGCTCACATTTTTTTAATTATTCTGTCATGCTAACTTTCCTTAAAGTCTGAAATACACCTCAAGGTTTTATTTGCAAAAGGAGAAAAAAATTAATTTCTATGTTAAGGAAAATTGTCTTCATAACATAGGTTCACAGCTAATAAAAGTTTCTATTTGAGATTTTCCTTTATGTATATATTTATCAGTATTTTCTATCGTTTTTCACCCTCCTCTTGCTTTTAATATAAATTTCATTGCTACTAAATGGTTTAAAATACTGTTCAGCATGCAAGGTTGTGCATTTGAAGCATTGATTCTGCAACTGTTAGTAAATAACTCTAGTATGTACTGCCAAAGTCCTGAGCAATTTGTATGCAATGTAAATGCATACAATCACTTGCAAGTGCCTGTCATGGGAAAAAGCAGAAGTCTACCACCTATTCAGAAGCCTTTTTATCTATCTATCTATCTATCTATCTATCTATCTATCTATCTATCTATCTATCTATCTATCTATCTGTTTGTCTGTTTGTCTATCTACACAATAATTTTAAATTAGAGCTGTAAGTTCCTACCTTAAATACCAGCCTTAAAAGGCTGAGGACACAGATAGAAATGTCCCCTGCGGGCTGGTTTGACATATATTTTCCGACAATGTTGTCAGTGCAGCATGATAGGAGGAAGAATAGTTAAAATAACTTTCAGGATGAATCTTGTACATACCTAATCCCACCTATGACTCCACCAGAATAAGTTCAAGAAGTGGGCCTAGAGGAAATCTCTTGAGGTTCAATAAGACCAAATGCAAGGTGCTGTACCTGAGTGGGGCAGCCCCAGTATCAATACAGGCTGAGAGATGAAGGGATTGAGAGCAGCCCTGGTGAGAAGAACCTGGGAGTGCTGGTAGATGAGAGGCTGGACATGACTCATCAATATGTATTTGCAGCCCAGAAAGGTAATTGTGTTCTGGGCTGCAACAAAAGCAGCATGGTCAGCATGGCAAGGGAGGGGATCCTCCTCCTCCACTCTGCTCTGGTGAAACCCCACTTGCAGTGCTGTGTACAGTTCTTGGGTCCTGAGTACAAGAAAGACATGGACCTGTCAGAGTGAGTCCAGGGGAGGCCCACCAAGATCATTAGAGGGATGGAGCATCTCTCCTAAGAGGAAAGGCTGAGAGAATTGAATCAGTTCAGTGTGGAAAAGAAAAGGCTTAGGGCTGACCTAATTGCAGCCTTCCAGTTCTGAAGGGAACCTAGAAGAAAGACAGAGAGAGACTATTTAAAAGTGTATGTAGTGAAAGGACAAGGAGGAATGGATTTAAACTGAGAAAGAGCAGATTTTAGAAAGAAATTTTTTACTGTGAGGGTAGTGAGGCACTGGAACAAGTTGTGGATGTCCCCTTCCTGGAAGCACTCAAGGCCAGGTTGGATGGGACTCTGAATAACCTGCCTAATGGTGCCTCTGCCCATGGCAGGGGGATTGGAATTAAATGATCTTTAAATGATCTTTAAGGACCCTTTCAACACAAACCATTCTATGATTCTATGATTCTATGGGTAATGACTAAAGTAATTACTCTTGTACCATTTGCTTTGCCATGGATGTCCCCACTGCAGTCTCAGACCTAGTCCAGGATTTCACTATGGGAAAACAGTGCAAAACCAGGAGAAAGAGAGGTGAGAAAAGAAGTATTTCTGACTATCAGGGTTTGGAGCTATGTCCCTTGGAATCTGATACTGTAAAGAATTGAAGACTTCTTCCCAAGCGTATACAAAGACCCTTTTTTGGAAAAAAAAATAGAGAAAAAAAAAGGCTGGGGAGAAAAGGGAGATAGTGCAAGGACAGCAGCAGCAGAACACAGAAAATAAGAAAGTGTCTTATATTGTAGCTGTACCATAGCAGGATGGCTTTTCAAAACTATGTGCTCACACAAAAAAATATAGGCTAGCCCATATCTAGTCTTGAGCAGGGCTAGCCATGAGCCTGTACCATTGCTAGGACAGCTCCCCCTTTCCACCTACAGATTTATTTCCTTTGCCCAAAACCTCCAGTGATGCCATTTCTCAAGGATGGTAAGACACCTTCATTTGTGCAAATCTTGCATGTCCACACTACTCCACATGGCTGGTCTTATTAACCTCTCTCTCTGTTGCATCAGTCTGTCCCCCTTTCGCAGATGGTCTGAGACTATTTCTAACGGCATTTTCATAGTAGTATTTTCATGCCTTTTCCATGAATTCTATTCCTTTCAGAGTTCCTACGATTGTCAAAGCTACTTCCTTACTCTTCAAAGTTTTAAAGTCATGTCTGAAAATACTCGACAGTGCCTAGGTGTCTGCTGATTATATCATTGTAAAATTTCACTGCTTTCTTGCACCTTTACACTTTGACTGTGTATTGCAATATTAGGATATAGAGCTCTTTTAAACAGGAGCCCTATGCTGCCATGGCACAGCAGTTGTGATCTGAAGCCAGTGTTTAGGTAATAGCAAAAACATTATCTACTCTGCTGAAGCATTGTGATGAATTTTCTAAGGGTTCCAGCAATTAGCATGACATCCTGTAAGCCTTTACAGGCACATAAATGTCACTGAAAATTTGCCTTAACTGCCAATCCTACACAGGACAAACATGCACTTTGCTTCCTGTATCTTATTGTGTTTACCTTGGTCTGAATACCAGCCTACTCTGTGTACTTAATGCATTAGGAGAAGAAGCCTGGTTTAACCAGATGAAACTACAGAAGGTTGAAATGCAATAGGCAAATCGTCAGTAATTACAACTTCATATCTCATTTCCCCTAGAATAACAAATTATTCCTCTGTCTCATGTGGCCTAAGAAACCTTTAAGCTGACTCCCTATGAGCCAAACCATGACTTCTTTCCAGTACAATTACTAATTTGGTCCTATGAGTAGTGCCTAGAACATCAGAAAAATGAGTGTTGTTTTAGCCATCATAATACTGTAGTCATCAATATTTACTTACCATATCACCTCAAAATCTCACTGAAACACTGAGTTCTTACAACACTCTAGAATTAATGAGATCACCACCCTGCCCCAGCAACTTTCAAGGCAAGTGTCAGAAAGAAGATAACAGCCCCCGTAGAACAAGGAAGAAAAAGTTAGAAGAAGCTCCTTTACCCACTGTTTTGAACAATGCATTTTAAAAGGTTGACAAATCTTCGCAGAGACTGATCAGGTCTGAAACCAAATAATATACTGTTTGATATTTCACACCCAAACTTTGGTTTCTGGTTTGTGGGGGTTTTTTTGTTTGTTTGTTTGGGGTTTTTTTGAACTCTAATGGTTTAACCCCAGCTGGCAACTAAGCACAAACCAACCACTCAGTCAATCTCCCTCTCAGTGGGATTGGGAAAAGAATCAGAAAATGTCTGCAAACCGGCAGGTTGAGATAAAAACAATTTAATAGGTAAAGCATAGTGTGCAGCCATCCCCATCACATATTAAGATTACTTGAGAAGACAAACACCATCACACACACATTCTGCCACTCCTTATTCACCCAGCTTTTTACTGCTAAGCATGACACCATGTGGTCTGCAATATCCCTTTGGTCAGTTGAGGTCAGCTGTCCCAGCTGTGTCCCCTCCCAACTCCTTGTGCACCCCCAGACTCCTCACTGGTGGGGTGGGTGAGAAGCAGAAAAGGCCTTGACTTTGTGTAAGCACTGCTCAGCAATAACTAAAACATGCCTGTGTTATCAGTTCTGTTTTCAGCACAAATCAAAAACACCACCCTGTAGTAGGTACTATGAAGAAAACTAACTATCCCAGCCAAATTCAGCACATTATAGTCAAAAGAAGTAATCCCCCTTTCTCCCCAAAAACTCTTTCACATTTGGCAACCAGTGTGAAAAACTAGATAAAATTACAATTAACCCTCCACTCCATTCCATATTTAACTGTAAAAAAGAATTGATGAAGTCAAAGCTATAAGAAGCCATTACACAGCATAATTCTACTAAGTTGTACTCCAGACATCAAAAAACAGTTCAAAATCACATGGGTCTGATTGCCAATTGCACAAAAGCCACTAATGGCCACTTTGGCAGTATAAAGGAGCTTTGAAGTGGGTATGAATTCTTGTTCTGCATTCTTATTAAGGCTACTTTCATCTGTCAGAAATATCTAAAGACAATGGTCATGTCTCTACAAACTTCCCAACTCCCTGTAAAACACACTCAAACTCATATTAGCTGTTTATCACAGTGTAAAATTCAGGGAACTTACAACTGAAGGAACTGCATCAAACTGAGTGTGTCTTACCTCTTCCAGCATTTTACACTGAACTCTCTGTTTATAAAAAAACAGTAAGAATCTACGAACACTGAAAATCTAGTTTTCAAATAAGGGTCACCAGCCAGTGGAGTCTAGGGACTAACAAAACAGGTTACTCATTTGAGAACAATTCAGAGAATGTTAGATTCCACATCCTGGACTAGTCTATCTTGCTGTATTTCCCCCATCCATAAAGTTTCCTTAGGCTAATATCAGCATTTGCTGATGAGCCTTCCCTAAGGGATTATTGATTTCTACTTTGAATATCATCTACTCATAGCTGGGTACTTGCTGTGTCCACCTAGCCACTTGCTACTGCTTCTCTCTGTGCAATGAATGCTTTTTTAAGACGATTTTTAGCTGTTGTCAATACAAGGAAGGTATCTAGGCCCATGAATGTTATGCTCCATTTATAGGATACTCTGATATGAATATTCTATGAACTTCTTGTCAAGGAAATTGGTTTTGTATGAATCTTAATTTTAAGTGACTAAAGGGATCACAAATATCATCTTGGTGATTGGTTTTGTATCATTCTTGCAGCTGTCTTTCCAGTTATAGGTCCCTGGATAACAGTGAACAATTCATCTTCTTACTAGGAACATATGTTCCTCAAATAATACCTGTAGATCGCTATTAAAGGCAGAGTGATTGTGATTTAACCAAGCAATATGTATAAAGTTATTTTAATCTTTTCTCATAAATCATTTTTCCTAGCCATTTAATCAACTAGGTAGAACTCCACTGAAGACCTGCTAATTTGATAAAAAGCCGCTGGTACAGAGACATTCAGTGCTTCAAAGTGTCCTCCAGACATTTTCTTAGGAGAGGCAGATTGAAAAGTATGTCTTTCCCCCAAGTAAGAATGTTGCTCTGTACTAGTTTCTAGAGAATTTGTTTGAATAGCTAACAGGTACATCACAGCAAAAGAAAGTGAGGGGAACTGGAACAACACTGGCAAACTGTGGTCTTTCAATGTTAGCCAGTAACACAGACAATATATCCCAACAGCACCTCACTAGCCATATGCACTGCAAATTTGAAATCTTGATCCAAATGAGCGAAATGAACTATGACTGTACAAAAATGTTCTTCTACTGGTTAGCAAGCATATAATCTTATTCTTGGAAAATACTTTGTCAAGACAGACTGAACAAAATTAAGCAACTATTTAAACTATTCAGTCATCTATTCTAAATTTTGACAGGTGATTCCTTTGTCAGAGATTTAGTAACACAACATGACAACTCTTATCACAGTGAGGCTCAGTTGCTTCTAACAGCAGTGTTGAGCTACTCAAAAGAGAAGACTTTAGTCCATAATTAGGGAAATAGAATTCTTTGCTGTCATAGCAGCCCTGAAATATCTCACATCTTCCGTTTAAACAAATGCATGCCACTTATGTCATAGGAAATTTATCTTTCAGTTTGATCCTTCTGGATGTTTGCCAGCATGGAACTAGAGGGCTTAAAAAGTGAATCTTTTAGTGGTGCATAATCCCGGCACCTGGTGTCTTTAAAATCATTTCCTGTCAAACCAGCACAAACAGATGTTCCTGTCTGTTTGGCAGTGCTGTTGCAGCAAGTTAAACTGTCTGTTTCTATAAGAAAGAAAAATCTTTATAATTTTTCTGAACATTATTTTTCTAAGAATCATTAATCTGCTTTGCAGTTTATGTAATACAGAGCAATACATTATCTCCTCTCCTTGGCCATCGATGTCTTATAATGGAGATAAATGTGCTAAATATTGCTTACATTAATTATCCTGGCTGCTTGTAAGAAGAACAGACTTCAAATGATATTCTGATATTCCATTCTTTCCCTCATTCTCTCTTTAATTTTTTTAATTTTTTTTTTTATGGAGTGGGGATGAACCTTCTACAATTTTCTGGTTAAGCCAAGGTTATCAGTCTAAACTGCAGTCTCAAATTATTTAGATGGCAAAATGCATGAATTTCCACCTCTGGCTAATCAAAAGCAGCTGTTCTAACAGAAGTATTAGCTATAACCATGGTGACCAACAAACATAAAACCTCTGCACTGTCTTATAACTGTCTTATTACACTTACCTATAATATCAACCTGTCTTCCTTCTGCATTTATTTTTTCTAGAAAAAGAAGCTACAGCTGTAAACTTACATTAGACAGATGTTCCATTTGCCTATCATACGAATAACTATTACCAGCACATGGCCCAACAAAGAAAATAGCACAGGAGGCTTTGAGGGCAGCCACTGCTTTAATGCTTCCGTGCCTTTGCAAAAACAACAGAACCAAACATGTTCTGCTATGTTCTAGATGCATGGCTGCATTTTTGTATGCCTTCACTTAGGAATACAGACTCATCCTGGTATCATCTTCTGATATCCACCACCCTCAACAGCACCCAGCTGCTACTAAAATTTTGTATTAAATCCAAAATCATTGGGTCTAATCAAATTAAATCTACAACACCTAAAGAAATGGCTGAAGCAATATCAGAGCCATTAACGATTCCATCTGAGAACTGACAAAGTGAAAAAACAGCAAAGTACTTGGAATGCAGAAACAATACTGAATATTGTGTTGTTTTTAAAATAAGGAACAAAATAAGAGAACTATAAACTGATGACTTCAACTTTAATTCCAGCATTTTTTAATAAATGAATAGTTTAGACACTGATAAATAACCTGAAGACGACATGAAAAATGACCATTGTGTATTTGTCAAGAATACCTTGTGTGAAACCAGACTAATTGTCTTCGGCAAACAAGAATACACAAACCAGCAGATATCCAAGTCTGGACATGAGCTATCTGACGTTTAAGAATTGTGACTCCTGGTAACTCAAATGGTGCTTTCACAATCAAGTTCTGCACTTATGATCTAGTTAAAATATCATATTCTGGGAGGGTTTTTTAAATACATTTTAAAGAGTTGCCAGCAGCCAAATAGAAGAATGTCTAGCATGAAGTTTCACCTTGTTTTCCTTCATGACATAGGTTATGGAGTACAGTTTATGCTTATAAAATCTGCAAGAAATGTGAAGGTGGGAGCGGAGGATAGGATTCAAAGTAATTTCAACAAACTGGATACAGGGAGTAGAAATAATAAATGAAATTCAAAGGGAGATGAATGCCAAGTTCTACGCTTGTGTAGGAATAATAGAATGGAGAATAACAGAATAGAGAACAACTGCTTAGGAAACACAGTTTCAGAGTAGGATCTGGGATTACAGCAGATGACAGCTGGGTATGACTCAATAGTGCCACACTTGTGAAAAGAGTGTCCTCTCCAGGACATGCAAAAACAACAAGAAGCCACAATTCTTGAAGCAATTTCATGCTGAGGCAGCTGCAACACTGGGACCAGTGAGAGAATTAGAAGAATGATGAGGGGACAGGAAAATCACCTGTTATCTGTTTAGCTCATGGTATAAGCTAAAATCAGAAAGATTGAAAAAAAGAATTAAATTCTTTGGTCTAAAGAGAAGATTGAGGAGGTATCTAATAACAAAGGATAACTGCCAAAAAGAGAAGGGAATAATCTGTCTTTCATGATAATGGAAGCTAGAACAACAGATAAGGGGTTGATACTGCATTAAGAAAAAATCAAGGAGGATTGTAAAAATATTTTTCCCTTGGTAAAGATAGTGAACTGCTGAAATAATCTGCAAGGAGGAAAGGAAGAAGTTCTTTAAGAATAAACTAACTGAGCATATGTCAAGGTACATCTTTCTTAGAGGACACAGTGGACTACCTCTCCCTCAGCCCTACCAAAAGTACCTTCTAGTCCTACTTACCTGTTGCATTTTCCCCTTGTTCTATTACATTTCTTACCACTTTCATTGCTCCAATCTTGCAGTAAATTCATCCACAAATATTTTGTATTCACCATATTCATCACCTTTATGTGAGCAGCAAAGATTATCTCAATATTTTCATAATGATTTTAACAGCAAAATTATTTAGAAATAAGCAAGACCAGTCGCAAGACCAAACACCCTCTGTCATCCAGAGACACTAACTATGAACAGACCTGAAATAAAAGGAAAGCAGACACCTCTGTTGCTTGATATTAGAGAGCAAGAGAGGAAGAAACCATCTAAAAAGAAGGCTGATGCAAGAAATGTAGAATGTTTCTTGGTTTTAGTGTTTTCCTCACCATCGTTATTTCTTTTGTCTAGATGTGGTTTAGACCATTTTTTCATGTGCTATATAAATGTTTTATGGTATTAGCTAAATTCCATTGAATCATCCCTTAGGATGGGATGTCAATAATAGTGTCAGGTTCTAGAAACTTAAGAAAATGTCTATTTTCTCTGAGAGATGTCGTTCCAATTTTGCAGTTAACTATCCCACTTTTGAGCACTGCTGAGCTATTTACTGTTGTATCTATAGGATTTGATAGTTTTTATTTGATAGGTGGTGATTTATGCTTTTAGCATCTCAACATTATTCATTTAACTGGAATAAAACTAAGGATGTGAATTAAAATGTAAAAGTCTTACACTGCTGCATGGATGAACCCATACTTTCTAGGAAGCCATATTCTTGATATAAATAGAATAAATTATTAACATCAGTTGCAAATTTCCTAATCATTTACAGAATATATTCTGTGTTATGATTTATGAAGTTTAATTCTAACACAGTTTCAGTATTTTACAACCACTTATAAGCAAACAATAAACTACCAAACATAGTTCATAACATGCAATAGAAATGCTAAGCTGGAAGAATACTTACCATAAACAAGAATTTTAAAAACAAATCTCCCATTTGTGCAAGAGTTTGTGATTTAGAGTAATTAGAGATCACGGACAGAATCAGAATCACAGACTATTCTGAGTTGGAAGGGACCCACAAGGATCATCGAGTCCAATTCAAGTCAATGACCCTCATAGGGGATTGAACCCATGACCTTGGCACTATTACAACCAAGTTTTAACCAACTGAACTAATCTCAGAGTCAATGCAGTATTGCTTCTAGTGCAGATCACTTCTTTCAGTTTGTCTGTTGGTACAATCACATGTCAATGCAGAAAGGCAATGATGCCATCAGTTATTTACACCTATATAAACATTACTGTAATGATTTAATAAAGGGCTAAGTACTGGTCTCTAGAGAAAGTTAGTGTGTAGCCCAGCACACAGAACACAAATATGAGTGGCATTTAGATGACCCAAAGGTCTCCCTGTTATTTGTTGTATCATTTATCACATGCAATATTAAACTACCTTTTGAAGACTTTCTTCAGATGGAACAATTGTGCTTGTTCAGCATTAATCTTCACTCTTTACTCCCCAAAATGGGGTGGCCAAGGCCAATTAAGCCAATGATTATTGTGAGTGATCCATACAAGCATCTACATAAAAACTTATAGCTTTTAGAGGATAAAATGAAGTGAAATTAACATTTCCCAGCTGCATCAAGTCAAGCACCTTGGCAAAGCTACTCACAAACATGCTGCCAACCAACAGTGGCAAAGAGGTAGGTTACACCTGAACAAGAATGCTGAATGACCCAGTAGGCCACTGTATGGTCCTAATAACCTGGTCAGTCCCATCAAGGACTTGAGATGAGCTGCAGCTCCTTTATCCTTCACCATAGATCTGGGACATGTGACTAAGGTCAGTACATTTCCCACCTCACATGATGCCAGTGGACAGTCAGAGCAAGCACTCAGCCTGAGAAACTGGGAATACTTCCAGCATGCAGACACAGCCTTACTAACTCACTGGAGGTGGCTCATACAGATGAGAGATGAGTGGTGTTCCACAGGAATTGGTCCTAGGACCAGCACTATTTAACATCTTTGTCTGTGACCATGGACAATGGAATTGACAGGACCCTGAGCAAGTTTGACAATAACAAGCTGTGTGGTGCAGTTGACATACTGGAGAGAAGGGATGCCATCCAGAGGGACCTTGACAGGCTTGAGAGGTGGACCTGTGTGAACCTCATGAAGTTCAACAAGTGCAAAGTCCTGCACGTGGGTCTGGGCAATTCCAAGCACAGCTACAGGCTGGGCAGAGAATGGATTGAGACCAGCAATGATTTGGGGGTTTTGGTGAATGAGAAGTTTGACATGAGCCACCAGCTGCATTCTGGACTGCATCAAAAGCAGCATGCCAGCAGGCCAAGGGAGGTGACTCTGCCCCCCTAAGATATGGACCTATTGGACCTAAGAACCATAAAGATGATCAGAGGTCTGGATGCCCGCTCCCATGAATGCAGCCTGGAAGAGTTGAGGCAGTTGAGGCTGGAGAAGAGAAGGCTTCAGGAAGACCTTCTAGCAGCAGTCTGGTACCTAAAGATGGCCTATAAGAGAGCTGGAGAGGGACTTTTTACAAGCCTGCAGTGATAGGACTTGAGGAAATGACCAAAGTGAATAAGAATGGGTTGAGATTTGATACTAGGAAGAAATACTTTCCTATGAGGGTGGTGAGCCACTAGAACAAGTTGCCCAGAGAAGTTATGGATGCCCAATTCCTGGAAATGCTCAAGGCCAGGTTGGATGGGACTTTAAGCAACCTGGTCTAATGGAAAGTGTCCTTGCCTGTGGCAGGGGGGTTGGAACAAGATGATCTTTAAAGTCCTTTCGAACCCAATTCATTCTCTGATTCTATGATCCCAGTTGAGCAGAAGATATCTGAGAAACTTGAATCAGTTATTCTCTGGATGTCCATTTCTGTTTGCAATACCTACAGAAGGATACTACAAAACTTCATACTACATAACTTTTAAATGGCAGTATAAGGTTAAATCTGTCCAGTTATTAAAGGTTCAAACAGAGGAAGGTGGTGGTGGGAGGAGTCCTTCAGGGAATTTTTCTCACTCTACCAACACAGAGGCTTTTGGGTGTTGAAGTACCAGAACTGAGAAAAAAGGAGTGGTTAACGACTCTAGATTCCAACTTAATGCAGGGGCAGAGAAGAGAAACACACTCCCAGCACCTGGGAAGGGGAGAAGCTCTTTCCGGGGTGCTGGCTTCAC
This sequence comes from Myrmophylax atrothorax, assembly GCA_026770055.1. NCBI lineage: Eukaryota > Metazoa > Chordata > Aves > Passeriformes > Thamnophilidae > Myrmophylax > Myrmophylax atrothorax. The sequence goes on from JAOXXN010000001.1 coordinate 78,354,316, forward strand.
TTTGGTTTTGGGCAGTTGCTGGGAGAGAGCCACTGTTTGCTGAACTGGTGAGAGTTCATTATGGCTCTGCTCTTTGTCTTCTTCTCCCCCCTGCCCCCCCTTCCATCTCTGGGCACCCTGAGCTCCAGAGAGAGAGAGAGGAGAGAGAGGAGGGTCACAGCTGCTTTAGGACACACTGCAGACCTTTTTTCCTGGGGACCGACTTTGACTGCAAGGAGATTTCTGGGAATTACCACCACTCCTCAACTCCCAGTGTTTCCTTCTTTTGAACAAAGGACAGAGAGAGAGAGAGATAGAATCTGCTCTTCCCCCATGGGAAAGGCTCCATTCTGCGCAACTGAGTCATACACCCCCCTGTCTTTGCCTCGCTGGGAAAAGACTGAGACTTCACCTCGCAGCCAGCCGAGGTGTGACACTGGCACAGTCCAGAAATATAACTGCACCAGGAGGAACCTAGAGTTATTGGGGGTTGGGGTTTTTTTGTGCTGGGGGAGTAGTTTGCTCTGGTCTATAGTTGTATCTATCTGCCCAACACAGAGTGTTAGAGCCTCTCTTCCCCCCGCCGAGAAAAGGGAGAAAGGAAAAAACCTGGAAACTCAGAAGAGGTTTAAACCCAAACTAATTATATATATGTATATTGAAAAGAGAAAAATAAAAGAAAACTACAATATAACGCATACTTACACAAGTTAGATATAACAACAATTAACTACCTCCCACTGAAAACAGATTTCATTACTCTAGATTCGTAAAGCATCCCAAAAGACATCCAGCAAGGCAAAAGAGAGGAAAATAACAATAAAATGTTTCTACTTTCCTGAACCAAAACAAAATGTGAGGTAAAGGCAGCAGGAGCAAGGCCCAGGGCAGCAGGACAGCTGTAGCGTGTCATGTCTCCACTGCAGACATGATGGAACTGAGAAACTCCTCCTACCTATCTCAGGTTTGCGTCATCTGGTATGAAATATTTCTTTCGTTGCTAAAGTCAGGTGATACCTGTCTCTCCTAATCTTTATAGATTCTCTGAGTTTGCTAATTTGAGGCCTAGCTAAAACTACCATACCTTCTTATATAAATTTTCTAATAAAAAGTTTGTGGTTTTTTAAATTTAATAAGGGATGACCTGGTTTTTGAGGAGGAATCCTCTCCTCTGTTTTTGGTAAATATTTAGGTTTCCCTCAAACTAAGACAGTAATCTAAAAGTGGAATATACAGGCTCATAGGACATTTCATGGAGTGTGTAGGTAAAATTCTTCTTTTCTAGCAAATTCTTTTAATCTTATTATTATGTGTGAGAAAGGTAGTTTTGGTTAAGAAAAAGGTCAACTTAAGAATAAAGACTGAACAAGTTATTTCAAACCAAAGCTGGATACTTTGGCAAAACTAGGAGTGCTTGTATCTGTGTTTGTATTTAATTTCATATGAGCCAGCCACAACATTTGAATCCAAATTCATATCAGAATTGTAACAGCCTTGGAGGATATTCAGATGGCTTGAAACCATGGTTAGTTTTTAAACAGTATGAAATTTGCTGTGACTTGGGACTTCTCCATGCTTATGAGACAATAAATGCTGCTTCTTGGGTTGATATGTTATTCTTTTTTTAAGCTTCTCTTTTCTAGAAAGCTCAGTATATATACTGCAAGGAAATATGGAGAGCTTAACACTGGGCTGGAATTCAGATTGTAAAGAATCTTTACCTGGATCTATGTCTTCAATGCTCCACCACATTCAGTAATTATGTCAAGGTAGGAAATTTATGTCTCTAGGATACCATAAAACATGTTATATTCTGAGTTTCATGTACATGTAAATACGCTGTACATGTAATAATGAACACAGTTACAATGTGTGTCTCTGTTTATATATCAAGGCATGTGCTTGAGCTCCCACACACAGGAGCTTAGACTGGAACACAGGGGGAGCTGGGGGATGTCAAACACATAGCCAGACTAGAGGACCTGGGAAAGGAAGAGAAGAGGTTATGGAAGGTGGACTATGGAAGGAACCCATCAAGAATATGGAGTCCAAAGTCCTGCTCCTTGCAGGACTACCTAAAACTAAATCATATAACTAAGAACATTGTACTTTGAAAAACTGCACAGATGGCCCTTTGTAACTTATCCCTTTTCCTGCCTAAATTCTTGCTCCGTGAGATTGCTGATCTCTGAAATCAGGGAATGCTGTCTCAGCCCCTCAGGTCCAAAGTGGTGGTGGTAAATGTTCTAAATTCACAGATAGAGGAACAGTGATGTATTTGGAGAGGGGCAAATGTTACTGTCTCATAAAGCTACCTGGAAATTGTTTTAAACTTTTTCTGTCTGAAAATGTGTATTTGTCAAAACACATTAACATGAAAATGTATGCACTACTGGCCTGTGGCAATTCAGATGTCATCCTTTGGGATTGCTGTTTTCACTGAAATTTAATTAATTTTATGGTTTACAGAACTTTTTATGATTAGTTTGTTGGGGGGGGGGGTGGTTCTACATTCTTATGTGTGGGACAGAAGAAATCACTATTAAGTCTCACTGCCTCTACAGAGCCATAGGAAGAAAGTGATTCTGGAGTTGCTCTTGAGATTATGCACTCAATGATATGATGCACCCATCACAGCCATCTCTTGGTTATTTCTCCTTCACCTGTGGGCCTGAGGTCTCTATCTGGGGTCTCCTTCCATACCAGCCAGAGGTATCTCTGGATAAGAAATTCTCAGGCATGACAATTTACTCCAAACACTCTGACTGCTTTTAAAAAGACTGCTTAATTGCCCAAACCTCAGAGGCACATGGGAGCAGTTCTAGCATGGGAGACAGAAAGCCCAGGAACAGGAATGTTTTGAAACCAATTCAGCACTGAGGAGTACATTCAGAATGCATATTGCATGCTTATGTTTAAAGATGACTTGACACCTACAATTTGTGTCTTAGCCAAAGAAATGTAAATACTCAAGTTCATCTTTGAATAAGGACAACACAGGACAGTGTCTCAGCTAAGCTTATTTCAAAGAAAAATGTACAAGTATATAAGCTGATCAGCTTTTATTATATAGATTTTCTGTACTCTGGATTCTTTAGAGAATCATCCTTATTTTTAAAAAATCAGCTTTTCAGAGCATTTGTAGCTGAAATCTTTCTATTAATCTGAATCAATTATATTTAAAAAGAAATGATGGACTCTTTATACAGACAGGTTTAGCATTATCACGTTGATGACAGACTGATCCATGGGGTTTCAGCAGCATTACCAAATATAGTGCCTGGCTCATGGATTTTGAGAAGAGATCTCTCTGAAGGACAACAAAGAAATGGAAAAGAAGAGGATTTGCTTCAAGTGAAATGCAAATGGCATCTGCATTCATTTCATTTGCAGCAATCCGACACCTTTCATTTCTGTTTCGCACAAAAAATAGGAGATAATAGGCAAATAGTAATGGAATAAGTGGACAGAGTCTGACCATTAAAATGTTTACCATTCCAGCACGATGCCTGCAGATGCAATAAAATTGAAACTGCAAAGGTGTTAGAATTGCTGCCGGTTTCTATTCATTTGAATGGCAGCAACCCAGAATTCTGTTTTATGGTTTCATGTAGAGGGTCAATCCATTATCTTTCTTTCTTCCTGGGATCAAATAGCATTTTTGTGAGGATTAGGTCTCTCTGGCATGCTGAAGTGGAACCAATGTGCAGAGGTTTGAATGTTGAACCTATTTCAAAATTGAACTGCTTTAACAAATAGTGAGTTGACTTAAAAATTGAACTTGAAAATATTAAATGGATTTTAAAAGTTCCAAACATGGAG
>JAOXXN010000001.1:78363499-78393534 GCA_026770055.1 Myrmophylax atrothorax
AAACCAATTTCTCCTTGTGTTATTGTATTTATTGTAATATTGTTATTAAAATTGTAACTCTGACTTATAATCTCTTTGGTGTGGAGTTCCTTTTCTCCTGCCGGTTTACCTCTAAACCAGCACACTCATGCAGGGGGTTTTGAGGAAAATCAGTAGCTGCTAGTTGGTGTGCTACTCTCGGAGGTCAGAGACCAGAATCCAGCTCTGCTCTGCCCCATATTCAGAAATGGGAAGTCACTTAATGTCTCTGCAAGTATCTAGTGTCCATCTGAAAAGGTTCAGGCATTGGTTCAGACCATGAAGGCAATAACTCTAACCAGTTCATCTGAACACTGCTTAGGAACAGCCTTCTCTAGTAACTTAGAAGCAAATTAGTTGAAATGCCTCCAAACTGGGCCATGGAAAGAGCAAACAATTAAGAAGTACGGCTGATCAGTGTCCCAAGTGCTTAAAATAATTTTCTGGCTTGCTTATTTAGTACTACCAGCACGGGTCTCTGTGCTTCAGTCCCTGTATGGACAACATGTATTCATTCCTACAGTGGAATTGTGGCATTAAATACAAGAAGGACGATGAAGCCACCAGGTATTAGACATAACGGTGTATGGAATATGTATGACTTGGATCAATATTCTTCGAGTTACCTTGACAAACACACTATCTCTGCACTTTGCTCTCCCTATCCCTTTAACCTCCTACAACTAAAGCAGAATTTGGAGATCATACAGGCAGCACATTGATTAGGACTAGAGGCTGGAAGCACACACGTTACACTTTTTTCAATATGTATGCTGAGAACCACCTGTGGTCTGTAAAAAACCTGTAGTAAACTAGAAAGAGCAGATGTGTGACTAAGTACTACTACTTCTTGTTGGGTTACTACTGAAAAAAGTGTTTGTGGGTTTGTTTGGGGTTTTTTTCTGAAGCCTTTTTCCAAAGGAGTTAGACCTATCATATTTGCTGGAAGGAAAGACAGCAGGTCTTTTGATAACCAAGTGGCTTACTGAGAAAATGGAAAGAATAGAACAGAACCTGGTTCCATACCTCCTTTATCAATTTACAGACACTGTAAGTATCAATTTACAGCCACTGCTGCAGAATAAAAAGATGCCTGTTTTCTATATCTGGCATCCTTCACCCATAAATTGTTCCAGAGCTAAACTCTGTAAACACAAAATGAGAGAAAAGGTGCAATGGTGGGACTTCATACTGATGAGTTTAAGGTTAAAAGTTTGAACCCCATTGCACCTATGCCCTGCTCTGGGGGCCCTGATGTAAGCATCTGCGAAAGGATATGCTGTGTCCCTAAGGAGAGAAGTGGCTCCCCTCTCTGAGAACCCTCACCTTGGCATTGCTGAAAACTCCACTTCCTTCCTGAGATGAGCTATGCAACACTGAGTTCATCTTAGCTTTCCATCTAAAATAACACAGGAATAACAGTACTACTGTAACTCATAAGGGCAGCAGAAACAACAGGCCCTGTGAAGCATCCAGATGTTATGTGATCCTATAGAGAAAGGAGGAAAATACCTGTTGGCCTTTGTTGTCAAAAAACTGGAGGGGAACAGAACTGGGTTTTTTAGTTTGTGGGGTTTTTTTAGTTTGTGGGGGGGTTTTAAACAAAACTTTTTTTCAAGTTCTTAGGGGAAAAAAGGTGAAGAAACACTAGAACAGTCTTTCCAAAGTCACAGCTAGACAACCTCAAACTTGGTAAAAATGTCAACCTGTGTAAAAATCAACTGTGACTTCTCCCTATTAGAGTTTCACAGTGAAATCATGTGAGCAGTGTCCTCAATGAAAACCACTTTTTTTTGACAGTTGGATATATAGCCTTTGAGTTTTCAGTTTTAAATATCTTCTTACTCTTACATCTTTTTTTAGGAAGGGGGAGGCACATATTTTCAAAAAAGATAGAGCAGCAGATACTTGACTGCAGCCAAGAGTCAAGTGAGCTCAGCTGAATTTGTGGAGAAACAATCCCCTGACTGAAAAATACCACTGGTCTTAGTGCTCAAGTATAGCTTCTTAGAAAGTCTTTCATCCCATTTTTTTCATGCCAGAAGCCCACAACTCACCCAACAGCTATTTTCAAATTTTCTGCATAGGGTGAAGAAGGGCCATTGAGTTAATCATTGAAAGGGAAAACAAAACACACAGACAACAAAAGAAGGATGGAAGGTTTTGTTCAGAGAGTTTTATGCTGAACAATAAATACTTGGGAGAAATGATGTCTAAATACTTTACAATTACCATCTTAGACAGTTTTCATTTTATATGCTGTGCCACTAATTAGATATAACTTCATTGAATTAAAATCAAACCAGAAGTTTAGCCCATTGTAACAGATCTTATGATTCACACAAGAAATTATCCAATGTTTTCATCACATTTGATGTCTGAGTTAATTTTGTCATTAAATATAGGATGACCTTGGCTATCAGCAGAGAAACTTGTCTACTTAATACACCTGAGTAAAGGCACAAAAAAGAATAGAATATACATAATCCTTATTAATTATGACTAAATCACACATGGCACAACTCTAAGAAAGAATGCTTCTGGTATGTAATATTTCATTATGACTGAGGGGTTTTATTTCTCCTATCGTGTCAGAAAAACTGGCATACAAAGCCTCTATCACTATGAAATATTTAAATCTAAATGAAGTTTTCTGAAGCAGTGAGATTGTAAGCTATGAAAAAAATGTCAAAACCAGCCAACTCACATAATGGAAAGTTAAAACCTAGACCTGTGTAGTGGGTTGTCTTTGACTGGACACCAAGTACCCACTTAGCCCCTCTATTATTACCCTTCTCAGCCAGAAAAGGGGGGAGAGAATAAGATGGAAAATGACTCGTGGTTTGCAGGTGTAACAGTGAAGCAAAAATAACAAGGTTTATTCTCCGCTTCCCATCAGCAGTGATGCCTGGCCACATCCCAGAGGCAGCAGGGCTTTAGCACATGTAATGGTTTCTTAGCAGGCAGCCACCAGAAACAATGAATATCCCCCTTCCTGCTCTTTTCCTTAATTTTTATGTCTGAGCCGATGGTATGGAATATCCTTTTGGTTACTTTGGGTCAGCTGGCCTTGTTGTGTCCCTAGAATCTTGCCCTCAACTGGGAAAGGAATGTTACAGTACTGATGCTGTGCTCAGCAGTATCCAAAAGACCGGTTTGTTATTAAGACCTTTGCAGCTACCAATGCAAAGCACAGCACTGTGAGGGCTGCTGTGGTTAAATGAACTCCATCTCAGCCAGACCAAATACAATCTACAAAAAAATGGGGAATGTAACTCTTGCTAGTAGGTGAGAGAAGCAACATTTAGAAAGATGTTGTAGAAATTGTACTAGCAGAAGATACTTGGCTGCACAACCAATTCTAGCCTTGCAAAGACAAATATCACTTCTCATTTCTTGCATAATAAACACAAGAGTAAGCAACTGGATAAATGTGATTAGGACACTAAAGAAAAATATTCAACAAGAGGGAAAATAATCCTCTGCTTTGTGAAAGGAAGAATTAAAGCTTTTCTATTCCCATTACCCCACATTATTAGTCCTGTGTGAAGAAGTGCCCTCAAGTATCCCATGGACTACATTTATGAAGGCAGAATAAGTCTTTCAGATGTCATCTCAAATATGAAAGGAACAACAGGTACAGCAGGCAGCATGTGACCTGATTTCTCAGTGTAGAATGGGGGATAATAATTCAGAGATACCTCAGTCTTCACAATCCACATTGTTATAGCTGAAGATATGATTCTGATATTTCAACTTTTGGTATAGCTTCTCTGAGCCAAGTGAGATCTAAAGGAGTCCCAGTATATCTTTTATAATCTGAAAGGTAGGTGTAAGCTCCAGAGTTGGTGATGGCATTATCTGACAGAGCTGCAGAAGCTTTTTTTTCAAGAAGTATGCATAATGTAACCAACTGTTTTCCTGTGTTCTGTTATCTAGATGGAAGATTTTTCAAGCTTTGGACAAAAAGAGAAGGGAAGTGTTTACTACATCTGAGAGAGAAAAACCCTTTTCTAACAGATGTTCTTCATACTTGTATGCATGTATTGCCCAAAAATTTAAGTGCGAAAATACAAATTATTTAAGATGCAGTATAATCAATATAATTTGTTTCCCTTCCCCAGGATTTACTGTCAATACTACAGAAACTTGAAGCAGGTACAGAAATGAAGTTAGTTTTAACAATGCTATATTTAAAGTGAGGCTGCTACAGCCATTGCTAACACAGCATGTTACCACAAACACAAGCTGAATTCAAAGAATATAACCCCACTGATTATATGGCTCAAGTGAGTGAGTTATCACATTCTTATAGGCCCAAACTCTCCTCTTTGCAAACAGAATATTTTCTAAATTCTATGACCAGTTCCATGCATACATAAAAATTAAATATTTGAAAAACTGTTTGCATGACTAAAGCCTAAGAAGTAGCCTACACGAAGTTCAACATAGCAGTCAAAATTACATTGTGGTCCGCATCTTTAAAATGCCTGTTTTGAACAACCTAGACTTTGATAGTTAAGACCCTCTTGTAGTGTGAAAATGGACATTTGCCATGAAAAGGAGAGGTTTAACAAAAACATTTTTAAAAATTTCATTCTTATTCATACCTCACATTTTGCCATGCTCAGCTACGCACATGAAAAAATGGAGCTTTTTTTCCATCTTGCTCCTCAAGAGTGGCATGGTTATAGCTTAACTCCTCCTCCTAGACTGACACAAATTGCTTTACCAGTACTACTTTATTTTTTCAATTATTCCAACTTCAAATTTTCTCTCAGCAGTGAGACTTTTTATTAGCCTTTTGAAAACATTGGGTCAGAAAATTCAAACTATAAAGTAGCCATTACTTGGTTATTGATGTTAACCCTCTGATAGGTCTGGGGAAGTCAGCTACATTACATCTGGGCCTTTGAACATTTTTTTCCTTTTTATTTCAGCAAACATTAACATCAGAGGCATCAAGCTAATCCTTTCAGCTTCTAATCAGTGATGTGGACACTTTTATTTCAGCAACTGATCCTCTCTCCAGCTATTGAGAATTTCAAGTAGAAACGTTAATGTTCATAAAAATGTCACGGAGATGACATAGTGCCCCTTTCTGCTGCCTGCCGTTTTGCAGAAAACCAAAGCTACTGGAAGCAGCACTTGTTCATTCTGGAGAAGTACAACACCACTGCACAACCATCTTACATGCATAAATTGACATTTTATAAAACAACCTATCTTAAAGTACTACTACAAATAATCAGCATAGATCTGTCTGTTCTGGTCAGTGCCCTCTTTACTCATCCTACAGAAAGTGCGAGATGGTTTTTTGAGGTATTCAAGGGTCTCACGTTACCCATGTCCTTCCAGAGTGAGACTCTCTGATGCCAGTGACAATCTGAAACTTCAAGACTAGATTTTTCCTATAGTATTATTTTTACCTCCTCTTGAAAATATCTTGTTGTTGTCTTAGTTTGAGGGGAAAAAACAAAAGGTTTACCCACATGCAGAGGAGGAGATTTCTCCAAAATAATCACATCACTCTTTATCAAATTTAAGAAAAGGAACTTTAATCAGAAAATGGATATAAGGATAACTGTTCTTAACTGATTGATATATATATGTGTGTGTGTGTGTGTGTGTGTGTACGTATAGATATAACTGTAAACAGACCAGAGCAAACTGCTTCCCCAACACAGGAAGAAAAAAATAACAACAACCCCCAAACCGGCAGGTTTTCTCCTGGAGAAACGTTATACTTATGGGCAATGTCAGTGTCACACCCCGGCTGGCTGCAGGGTGAGCTCCCAGTCCCTCTCCAGCGAGACACAGACGAGCAGTGAGCACTCAGATGAATTCTGTCTCTCCCTCTGTGTCCCTTGTCCCAAATGAAGAAGGAAAACTGGGAGTGGAGAACCGCAGCGTGTTCTGGAAAGCAGCTGTAACTTCTCTCTCTCAGGTCGTTGCCGAGGTGGAGTGGGCAGCAGTGACACTGCAGGCGACGGTGAGGCCCGAGTGGTGACCGGGACCCCAAAATGCCGAACGAGGAGAACAGCCGTGGCAAGGAAATAAAAGGAACCAGCAGTGGCAGGAAAAAACCCCTAGCTTACTCCACAGTAGCAGCAAGGAGCAGGAGAAACGGCTTCTCTCCCACAGCAGCACTCACCCAGCTCCTGCGTTCAGCCGAGCTAAAAATGGAATGTCCCAAAACCCCACCCAAATAACCAAGAAGGAGCAGGTAGTAGTTAACTACTTCTTTTGTTAACTAATGGCATGGGCAGTTAGCGGCAGGGAGGGATTTTACATTATAATTCCAAACTACAACAGTTCTCCACCAGACAGATCCCACAGAGAAGGCAGAGTGAGTGGAAAAAAAAGTTATTTTGTGACTGAACAAGTTGAACGTCAGTGTTTACTCTTAAATGATCAAGCTTGGCTCTGCTTTCTGTTCTTCCTCTCTTGTGACACAGCAGCATGAAAGAAAAGGGAAGAAGTTACTTTCAATTGCTTTTGGAGCTCCATGGAGATGTTAGGGATCACACTTTAAATCCCCCAGGGAAAAAAAACCAACAACACTCCCAAAACAAACAAACAAACAGAAACAAAAAACCCGCAACCTTCCCTTGGTATACTCCAGGATTTTCATGTAAATCCCAAATTCCTAGAGCTCAGACTCCAAAGAGAATATAAAATTTTATGGTGATTCAAAAATCCCAAGAATTTTAAAAATTTGTAAGACTTGACAATACTGAAAAAAAATTAAAATTTTTATTCACTAAGGAAATGCATTAAAGAACTTAAAAACTTTTCTTCTTTTAGCAGAGAATAAACCCTCTCTTCCACCTACAAGACAACTTTGATTTAAGGTGAAGAGAAAGACAGTTACTGATGCTTGAGATATCTAAATGAGGCAAAGTTCCTTCTCATAAAGGTAAAATCACTACCAGGAAGAGAACCAAAACAAAAATTAGTCAAGATTTCTAAAGCCATTAACAAATTTCAACATGTTCCTGTATTCAATCACAACAATCTTTTTTGCTTTCTAGCTCTTTTCTTGTATTAACTTCAGAATACTTCAATACCACTGGAATATTTTGACCACCTTGTCTCAAAGCATATATCCAAAACAAATTATTTTTCAGAGTTAATGCAGAATTATGTAGATCCTCAGAACCATTATAAAATCCAGCATTTTCATCTCTATCTGTGCTGCTAAAATATTTTTAAAAGGTTTTATTAATGATTTCTGCAGTCAAAATCAGCAGAAAAATTATGTTTTACAATTCTAATACAAATTAATTAATGTAACATCTGCAAAGTCTTGTTAAGATTATTTATACCCTCCCTGGGCAGTGATAAGCAACACTAATATCCCTCCATCACACTTTTATAGATAAAATCACCATGCATTGGTATACGATCTGAAAGAATGTATAGCAAAAGCAAAAAAACCAGTGAGTGATATCTGCCATATCACAGCACATTTTGATATGCCAAGATAGGTTAAACTCTTAAAAGTGACCTCATATTTCAGAGTTTAGAAACTTCTAAATATTAATTGATACACTTCTATATAACCAAGTCCTTTTCATAGCATTGATTTTATTATATGGAGAAGTGGGGTTGAAACTCATTATTTCTGGAAGGGCAAGTCAGTTACAATTCTATTAAAATCAACGGGTACTGTTGTTTCATTCCCTTCACGCTACACTACAGTACAAACTGTCTTAATTTTGCCTGTTCTTATCTCTCTAGATGGTTGGTGTTTTTTATTTGGTCACCAAATTTTGACTTCCCCATAATTTATGTACAAAGAATCCAGAGTTCTCAATGGAATATTTTTCTTTCCAAGCCTTTCTTGCAGTAATTGCAAAGGAATATGGGTGCTCAAATCACAGATTCGTATTGATTCTGCCTGGTGACATTTGTCATTGGCAACAGCATGCTGTAGATTTATTCACAAGTTCCTCTCTAAGCGGAGGTAGGGCTGGTTTTACAAACCTCCTTGGCAAAACACAAGACACACAGACTGGATCTTTCTGGATCATGCTTGAATTTTTGAGTTTCCTTAAATTGTGACTATTCTGACTAAAAGATAGACCTTGTATTTTTCCTGAGATAGGTACTTTTGGATAGCTTTTTTCTGCCAGCACCTTGTTCCTCTGCTCATGAAACAGTGTATTTCACCTAAGGAAATATATGCATATAAGGACCAACTTTGTGCCAAACCCACTCTGGAGATACTATTTACAGCCTTTCATTGTTCTGGCCTATGAATTCCAGCCTTCCAGTAGATTAGCCTTTTTCTGATTAATTTGGAATTCCACTATTTACATTTGGTTTACTTTCTAAATAAGGAAAATATTCCTCTACAATCTCTATTGATTAAAGTTTCCAAAATAATGTTTGCTTTCTTATCTTTGTAGTTAAATTAAAAGTTAGTACTAACACAAGTGGTAGTTTGCCAATAAATGCAAACTACTTTGGCCTTTCCGTAGTCCTTCGAAGACAGCTGACTCCTAGAACAAATGACAGTAGCATTTTCAAGGCTGCTAAATTATTCCAGTTCTACTGAAGCAAATACTATGTGGCATGAAGGATCCTAGAACAGGTGAATCTGAACAGACAGGAGTAACGGAGTGAGGAGAATTCACTGTTAAAACTGTGATAAAGAGCTTAAGATAAAAGGAGAGATTTATTTTGAAATAGAAGCTTACACTAGCAGATCAGTTTAATTTACTCTGCCATGTAGTAAGCAGAAAAGCGTGTAAAAGGTGTGTAGACAGATTGGACTTGTAGATCAATATTCTGTTGATCTCTGGCCACAAAACAATTAATCTCTCCAGTGCAGGACAAAAGTAAAGGGGAATTTAATGTCAAATCAGTTAACCACAATCTGAAATTGAAAAAGCATGCAGTACTGATAATATGGTTAGCATAAGTTCCTCCTATTAAGTGATATAATCCAGTGCATTCATTGGAATGTATTAATTACACAGTGCAGTCAGCTTGATCTCCGCGGCTAAAGCCATAGCAGTGAACTGCAGCAGTGTCCCCACCATTTTGACTAGAACTATCTGCCTACCTGCACAGCTTGCATTTTGGAAGGAACACAACTGTTTGGAAAATAAATGTAGGCACAATACCATCATTATGTTAATATACTTGGAAATTCCATTTGGAAGTCATCTTTATTTGTCAGGTCTCCAAATAACAATCAGTAGACTTTAAGAGACATGCAGATTCAGTGTTCTTAAAAAAAAAGTGTGCAGGAATAGATAGCATAGGAGATGAAAAAACAGCTATACCTCTGCCAAAGGGACTTTTGAATGGAATGTACACAGGGCATGATCTGGTCACAGAAGAAACAGACAGAGCAAACCATTCAAATAGAAACCCATCTTAAACATTTACTTTTTACACTAGATCTCATTGTTTATATTCCAAGTGTTTTCCTTTGGTGTCACAATGTGAGCTGGAGACATCAGAAAACATATGGATGGTTCCAATGTTCAATAAAACTAAGTGATGAACACTAGATTTCCAGTTTCTGAACTGTTTATCAAACTATTAAATATTTGGTGTTACATTCTCTGCTGTTGTAAAGCTGAGTAGCTCTATTTAACCCCATAGAGTTGCACCCACTCAGACCTGTAAAACAATCTAACCTCCTTCAGTGATGAGAGTTTGCCTGCATACCACTCAGGTCAGAAGCACTTGTCTGTGTTTTCTTGGTTTCTACCTTTTAATGGCTGCACTTTGCCCTTTTTTGCCAGAGGGAGTTAACAAGTGAGCTAAGAGCAAGATATTATTTTTGATTATGAATAATGTTTATGTCCCATCAGTCCAGCAATACTTCTTTTCACACTAATGAGCCATTAAAATCTGTGTTAGAGAATTGCTAATCTTTCAAGAGGTTAACATGTAGGGGATCCAATTCTAACACTTCCATGGCAGGTGGGAATTGGGGAACAGAGCATGTTTTATTGAAAAGAAAATGAAACACACATGGAAAGAGAAATGCATTGTCAAGACTTGGGAGTGCCTGTGTTATTTCAGATATTTATACTGGAATAAAAGCGTTCACTCTGACCTCATTCTTTCCACTGTTTTGCCCTGCAGTGACATCAGGTTTTTGACATGATTACTGTCTTAAAAATGCACAGTGCCGTAAGGTCAAAGATGGGCCAGAGAAGCAAATGTTAATAGCAGTGAGCCATCATAACAGCACCTTATAAGAGGCATCTGCTGTGTATCTGCCAGGCAACAAGCATGGACAGGGGAAGGCCCGCTTTGGCAGAATTGGAAAAGCTTAGGTCACTAAGTGATGCATGGTAGACATAGATGGTGAAACTGGTGCTCAGACTCTAACCTGAGTCTTAGCCACCCTGGAGATAAATCTTTTAGTGCAAAGAACAAGCTCAAAGGGTCATACAGTGCAGCAAACAGAACGCATACACCCTCAGCAATCACAGCAGTATACAGGGCAAAACCCATATCCTCTGCAGACATAAAGGTGAAACGTGTCCTTGTTTTCAGCAGAAAAAAGAGGGGAGTTTTGGCTTTGTGTCCTCCCCTTGTCTTAAAACCTGCTGGTGCCCTTGGTGACCTCAGCAGACACAGTTATCAACAGTCACAACACCCCACTGAAATCATATGCACTGAAATCTCCTTTCTCAATTGCAATCATTCCTGCTTCAGCTACATCCCTTCAGATGGATCTTTATGTTGCAGTCCATCTGTGAAACTGACTGGAATTATTCACAATGTACAAAAGAGTGCAGGATACCCAGCCATGCTGCACATAATATAAGAAAAGTGAAAATCAAATAAGCTTACCAACAGCTCTCTGCTCTCTACAGTAACCTGTCAGCGCCGCTTCTCTGCAGCAAGTGACAACAACAGGAAATGAGGGGATGCTGTCTGCTCTATGCACTGCTGGGGCCCAATAAAACAGTACTTCCTTTATGGTACCAGAGAGGCTACTGGACCTCAGAGATGAATTCTCTAAAGAACTTGCAAAATATTAGCAGTGTTTTTCTGAAACATTTGGAAAAGCACTGAAAAAATAATTTAGTGACCTCCTCCTGCTTGTAGCTAATGTACAGTTTGATGAGCTCTGCAGAACTACACTGAACAGAAGCATCTGTACATTTCCTGCTACTGCTGTTCTAGCTTGGCTGTTTCACTGTCCCAATGTAACATAACACATGCCGAATAGGAAAACTATAACTGTGGCTGTTACAGAGGTTGCTTTATTATACACTATAGTCCCCCATAAATTTTCAGCTCACAAATTATCCCTTAGCAGATCCTGGTTTTTGCAGTGGTCCAGTCACTACTCAAAGTTCTTTGTACAATAATTTCCAATAATCTGTTCTGAATGGTAATTAGGAATGGTTCTGGCTGGATGGTAAACACTTTGTTTCAGTTCCCAAACTACCCAAGTTCAACCTATTGTAGGCATTCATCAGAAAAAACTTCTCAAAAGTTTTATGGCACAGCCTGATTTATACATTAGAAAACCAAATATCTTTATGTTGTAGAATAGAGATGAAGAAAAGCACTAGTTCAAAAGCCCTTGCATGTACTGTCCATATGGGGATGGCAGTGAACAGTGAAGTAGAAAGAAGCATCTGTTCTGCTGCCGTCTCTCAGTTTCTACACGTAAGGAGAGGCAAAACACAAAAGGAGCAAATAGATCTAAAGACCCAGAAACTCATGAAGAAAGGATGAAAAGATTTATCTCAAAGGGAAAAAGAAACAAAAGGGGTTATAGTAAAGCCATACAGTCAAAGTGGGGTAAGTGAGGGTGGATCACACTTTCTGTTTGGAGGAGCATAGACAAACCTGTGAAGACCACATCTTTCCTTGTCATGATCAAGGCCACCTGAGAGAACCAACCAGGTCTTCAGAATTCCCTTTTGGTCCATACGCAGGACATGATAACAGCACACTGCTCTTGCCTCTGCCTCCAGGTAAAGTCACACGTCTTTGTTTCTGCAAATGTCCTAGCAAAGGGATATTAAATGAATGGACATTAATGTTAGGAACTACTCCTTTCCAGTAGCTGCCCAGTTCCCCTAGCTAGATTATTTTGCTGCTAAACAGATCAAGCGAATCTTTGCCAAAAAAAATTAAAATATTTAAAGCAAACAAACAAGCAAAAAAAACCACCAGCAAAATAAAATATACCCTCAACACTGAGCAAGTGCCAAAGCTTTTTCCTTTTTTTAATATATCTTTTATAAAAGACAAAAAAAGGCTACTTTGTATGCAGAAGCACCTGCTGTTTCTCACTTTCTTCAGAAATCTTTTCCACAAAGCAAGCAAGATTTTCAACCATTTCTTATCAGTAACTGGAGCTGACTAAATCCTTCAAAGAACATCTGTTTTAAGACTTCATCATATTGTAGACTTCAGTGAAAAAAAAAATATTAAAAAAGTCAGTTACAGTTGGATGACTTAGAGATTATAAAGCTAGGGAGAAACCTAGAAGGAAAGACAACTGGCTGCAGTTTAATACCGTAGCTAATTTTAGCAAACCAACCAGCTATTTTATTTGACACACACTCCACTAGCTATTGAGTTACATCTTCCTCGGTATTTAAAAGCTGAATATAGTTCTGATAAGAATCAAATTACTATTTAAGGATAGTTCACTCTAACTGGCATTATGGTTGAAAGACTGAACTTCAGTGTGATTGCAACAATGATAAATCATTTAACTATCTGCTCCTTAGTACATAAAGGCTCAAAAGCTATTCTTGCTCCTAGACATCAAAAAATTTAGGAAAACAAAGCCAAAAACACTTGAAAAATGGGAGATAGAGAAGGAGGGTGGGGAGGGAGTGAAAGGCAATCTAAGTGTAATCTGTCTAGAATATCTAAAATAAAGACAAATGCAGTGAGCTGGTAGTAGTTTACAGTGTAACTCCATAAACACGTGGCATGAAGATGGCATAACAGTATCAATTTTTAGTAAAGTGCAAGTCTATATGTACTATTTTCAGACTGCAGTTAAGGAAATTTAACTATTAATAATATATTAGAACTCCAAGAGTAGCTTTTACTGAAATACAAGTATTGAAATCCTCTTACCATGAATAAAGAAATTTTGACCCTTATATTACATTTGATATAGTTTAGAATGCCTAAAGTTGTTTTAATGTGATTCAAGAAAATGAACTAAAGACTCACAGCTGCTTCAAGCCCAGACACCTCCATTTGCTCACCCACCTCAACTACTGAGCTGTCACAGAAGAGGCTGGTTTTGTGTTTATTGTGTTGGAGAAAATACTTCAATTTACGAAAGCTCATGACATGTTTATCAGAAACACGTGACAAGCAGATTTGAGAGCCATGTGGCAAATGAGAAATCATTACACATGAAATAAGTAAAACCAGAACAAGCTATATGATCACCTATTCCAACTTTCTCTATAGCACTTCCTACAATTCTACTTCCCATTATTTACCTGAAATAAAGCATACAGACTCTCAATACCCAAAAAGATCAAGAACTCACTACTCCTAGTGGCAGTGTTTCACCGCCATTCACTGCCTTTGTGGTCAGAAACACAGACCTTTAAACAAAGCTGGCTTTCCCTCGCAGCCTCTGGCTCTTGCCTCTTTCCTGCAACACTGATACATGATAAAAGTGTCTCCCTGTCACGATGTTTCAAAACCACGAGTAACATTCTGTCGTCACCTGCTTAACTGGTGCAGACTGCCTGAAACTGCAGTTTAACAGTAGACACAGGTGTTTGATTATAGTCAAGAGCAAGCTACAGGGAGGCAGATATTCATAGCTCTGGCTCTATGCACCATCAAGGAACTCTGTGACCTAAAGCTGTCACCTCTGTGTCACAGGCTGTGTCTTCAGCAAGCAACAGGCTGTGTTCATCCAGACCTTTCCCTCCTGTAGACACCCTGAATTTTATTGGAAAAACCATCCAGGTTTCAAGGCATCTTTCACTGGCTCACTGTCAGAAACAGTATATATGAGATAATTGTTTCTTTGGGCAACACCGATACTTGGAAGCATGTAATTTTGTCAATTTTTTCTTCTTTTCATGGGAAAGATACCAACATAACCTGAAGAGATAACAGCAACTGTACTGGACAGCAGGGAGCATTGAAAACGCCATAAAGACTCTGAATCAATCTACTTTCAAATTCATGTCTATAACTTTTTCAATAATAATTATTCTCCTAGTTCTCTAATATGTCTGACAAAGCACCGTTGAGTTATACTGGATTTATGTCTGGACACTCCAGGTATTCTATGCTACTGTAATTCCTACTTCTTATGTTTTTTCTTTTTTTTCTTTCTTTTTTTAAATATCAACTATTTTCTAATAATGCATACAAAGCAGATGTTCCTAGTATACAAAATTCAGCAAATAACTGCATTTGGAGAGGAGAGGGGAAAAGAGGGGAAAGACCCAGAGACACAGGAGATGGTGAAAAAAAATTGTTCATTTGTGTAGTAATCTTAAAAGTTAAACAGCACTTACATGTTTGCAAACTTCTGATCTTAACATTTTATATAATAAAAGTTAATAGATTCAACTGCAGTCAAGTTTTTAAAATGTTTTTTATGTTTCTTGTAAGAGGCCTGTCTATGTCATGTGGAGGCAGGTGTAGTCTGAAATATGTCTGGGTAAAAATAGCACCATTAAATTCAGTCTGAGATACATTTAAATAAGCAAGATAAGGGAGTTTGATGTTTTTCTGTGTGGTTAACAGTATATTAATAACACAGCTTGTCTTTTCCTAAGATATATCATGAGCTCTTAGCAGGCATAAATAGTCAAAGTCTCTTGCAGTCACTAAGGCAAACAGATCTGACTCAAGAGATACATCAGCTTTCCTAAACATAGCCCAGGAACATGGTGCTGGACATATGCAGCTGACCATGGATTTGGAAAAAAACTTCCTTTGACCATAGTAAAAGCAATATTTCTCATGCTGGATGTTTATTCCTAGTAAGGAAATAGCAATCACTACATGAACAGCACACAAAAACCCTGACCTGAAGCCCATTAAGAAGTAATATGAAAATTTCTACTGTCACAAATAAGTTTCAGATCACATCTAAAGTGTTTTTGCAGTCCTTGAAATCACTGAAATTCTTATAGAAAGAGAATGACTACAGCTTTTATAAACAGACAAAAGAGCATAAGCTCTTCAAATTTTTTGGCCAAAATTTCTGATTACTCCCCTGTGCAAATTACAATGTTCCCTTTCCAAAGTCCTTAAGAAATACTAGAAATTCTGTTAGAGTTGTGTGTAGACACCTACCAAAAGAAGAGCACTGTTAATTCAAGCTGCAACTATACTGATAAGACTGTCACTAGGAACAATCATTCTCAAGGATCATATGATTTCTGGACTCCTCAGAGGTCCTCAATAAAGAAACATATGATGACATAATTCCCAAAGGGAGGTCATGTAATGCATCCCTGGGCACAACCAATTCTGTCTAAATCGTTCCTGACTAATGTCTATTAACCCTGTTCTTAAAAATTCTAGTGATGGAGATTTCACAGTATTCCCAAGCAACCTCTTTTAGTGTTCAGCTTCCCTCACCATTAAAACATTTTCTGTTTCCTAAGATAAATCACGCATATTCCTGTTTCTGCTCATTCATCTTCTGCCCAAGTCCACTGTTAAACATTTATTTCCAATGTGTTTGTTTCAATATTTTCCATGTTTAAGAGCAACGCAACTCCCCTCTACTTTAAATTCTCTAAACTAAAAGAATACAACTGATGGCTGCTTCTTAGGGTAGGTTTGTTTTGGGTTTTTTTTGCTGTCCATGAATGAGGCTTAGTTAACTTCACCAGGCACCTGCTTCTCAAAACCATGACCTACCTCACATAGTTTTGCCTTTCTGGTCAAAGTGCTTAAAATAAATTTTCTGGATTCAATCAGTCTTAATAAAGGAGTTATTTTGAAAGTTAGAGTTCTTCCCATAATAATTCTTCCTGATCATGTACTAATTTGAGCTGCTGGATAATAATTACCAAACTTAGTTGTATTGAACTGATTAGCTTGATATTCATATCATGTCTGTTATCATTAACTTTTTAGAAAAATACAGCATCCACAAATATTGGAAGACTCTTTTGTATTTTTGTATTTATAATAATTGTTAAAAAACTTCTCCCAGCAACAAAGAAACAGAAACATAATTTCTTGACATTAATGGCATCAACAATCCATTTTTAAATACTTTATAAGTTTTTTCCTGATAAAGTATTATGAGTCATTGCTTTACAGCAGGAGAGAGACAAGGATGCCATACCACTAGAGGCACACAATCAATTTACTACTACATCAGTTCTGCATAAAATAAAGCCATAATAAATTGGGGAGAAGGAAGAACCAAACCCAAAACACATATATATTTGGAATGCTAACAGGTCAGAGAGAAATGCCTAGCCTTTAATTCATTTCACTGCTGCACTACTACTCAGTTGCCTGAATCAGGACTGTTCTGTGGTTCTCATAATTGACAAATACTTGATATTAAGTGTTTCTAGTGAAACTAGACAGAAGAAAGCTTCAGACATGTGCCATGCTGTATAACTAGAAGCTTTTATTTTTGCCAGCATTGGTTCAACATTTTTTGGCAACAACTAAATTCAATTTGCCATTTTCCCTAAAGATGAGAGATTGGAGCCAAACAAGGGTCAGAGAACTGAAGGAAGGAGAACAGGAGAGAAAGGATGAAGTTGAGAGAGTAACCTGGAGAGTCAAACTCACTGCTTTGGATGTGAAAAAGCAAATGGACATGGTGATACCGGAAACTTCTCCTTTGGGGAAGCTTTACAGCTCCAAGACCTTTTTAATGGTGGGAAGAGGAAGGTTGTTAACCTGATTTTCATAGCTCTGACACAAGTTTAGTAGTTGTGCCACAGATGACTAGCCACCCATGACTAGCAAGTTCTGTACACTGCTACATACTTTGTATTCAGAGCTACTCCCGGCAACTGAAATGCATATGATGTTGATGTTCACTGCAATGAAGAACTGACAAAGGGCTCAGAGCTGTCTCTCACTTGAATATAAAGACAGGCTCTTGCCCTAGGAAAGTTTCAAAGTCTAAAGGTAAAAACAGATTAGTTATTTGCCAAGTCTTCCCAAGCCTGAAAAGAAACTGAGGTTATAAGATGCATCCCCTCTCATTACAATGATCAGAAAACTCTTTTCATGTTTGAGAACTATATTTGGACCAAAGTAGTTTGATTTTTTCTTTTCATCTCCCAATATATTTACATACAACACACCCAGATCTTCTAAACTCATGTTTTACTGGGTTAAAAGATTTTGCCATCTTTGCTGAAATACTTTCCTCAATGATTTCTGCCGTCTCTCCTTCTCATATTTACTGCTTACTCTGTGATCAGTTTACATATGCTAGCCAATCTCCTCAGTTTCTTGAATCTGTGTTTCACTTTTTTAAAACAGCAGCAGTACATGGTACTCTAGAGTTCACAAAACAAAAAGACATGCTGCCCTTGAGCACCACTCAATCTCGTTCAGAGATATAATAAAAACAAATGAGAACCTACCTTTTCCAAAAAATGAGAGTCTTATTTTAAATAATCTGCAATGAAGTTTCAGTCAAGACAACCCAAGCACACCCAAGCTTTCCAGTTTTGACTTTGTCAGCTAACTTGCCTAGTGACTCTTTGCCTGCTGGGTCACTGATAAGACTAAAGTCACCTTGACTTAGTTAGTGTGTACAGAGATGAAGTATGTCATATTAACCATGGTGAAGGGTGTGAATAATAGTATACATTAATACTAAGAACACAAAGTATTGTGGTTTTCCAGCCTAACTTCTAAAGGTGTCACATAAGGGCAAAAATACCTAGAGAAAATCATGATGCAGAACTATTTCACCATTCTTTGAGGAAAGAAATAATTTTTTAAGTGACAGTCCAGCTTTTTAAGAAGCAAATGTTGCATATGTGAATTTTCTGAAAGAAACTAAGATGTCTAAATTTCACATAATTTCAGTTGAATCTATCTTTCTATTATCTTTTGAAAAATCTTACCTATTATCGTTCTATTCAAAGATTTACAGCCAGGAAATATCTGAACTCTAACCTATATCACTTAACATAATGAAGAGAAATAATGCTTTTAAAGTTATCCAGCTTTCTCAGGAATTCTTTAATGTTAGTGGGGTATAAAACTGAGACAGTAAATATTTTCCTCTGGATGATGTCCCATAAGCCACATTTTCTCTGCTCTCCCTGGGTGACATTATCTCCAGTGTCACAAGCTCTATACATTATCTCAGTAACCTATGTGAGTAGGCACACAGAACCTTTTAATATCATGCCAGACAACTGGCTGCAAAAGAAACAAGGAAAATAATTTTCTATTTGCATAACTTGTTACTCTGTCTCACCTATCCCTAAAAGCAAAGACTCTTAGACTAGAGCTTGAGGAACTTTTTACATGCTGCTGTCAGTCTGTACCAATTGCAGATTGGACACATGCCTTGGACACCCTTTGTCTGGACCAGGTTCTTGAACAGAGTTCAAGAGACACAGGACAGGGTTTCCTGGAAACTACATAAATTCTCTGCACTCCCCAAACTCCTTTTACTTGTTAAGAATAAATAAAAAGGCTTGTTAAAGAGCAGTAGCACAGTGTGACTAATGAAAACCTGTTTGCTTCAATTAGAAAAGGTTATTTTTGTTGCTGGACACCAAGTGCTCTGGTTAGTGCTATTTTCTGGGCCAAAACACTAACTGTATCCATATTTGAGCATTATTATGGGAAGAACTTTCAAAATAACTCCTTTATTAAGACTGATTGAATCCTGAGAAGTTGTTATTTTGAATGCTTTTGCCAGAAAGCCAAAACTATGTGAGGTCATGTTTTTGAGAAGCAGGTGCCTAGTGAAGTTTACTAAGCCTTAGTCACTTTCCAGCAAGAGCTAGTGCAGGCAACACCTTTGTGCCACAGGTATAGGAGAGGAAGAAAAGCACAGCCTCGTCCTAGGCTGGAGTCATCCTTCTTCCTCAGCCTAGGAGAAAGTCCCTGGGGAAGTCAGGTCTCTCCTGACTGTAGATCAGTGTGTTGACCCAGTGCTGTTTTCAGTTCACAGCTTCTCCTTTTCCTGTGCCACCCCACCCACTCATTCCTGTCAGGTCCTGGGTAGAGCAAGGTGGAGCTCAGCATGAGGGTGCAGGCAAATAAATCTCAGCACCAAAGAAGCATTCAGGTGTTTGACACACTGACCTGGTGCCACTCAGGCTGTGAAACAGCCCAGTCCTGTGGATATATGTGAAACTGGCAGACAGGACATGGCAACTGTAAAAAAACCCATGTGTCTCTCTGGATCAGCCAAGGGGGACAGAGGAGGATAGTTCACTTAACACTTATTTTAATATCAGCAGTAATACCTAGAGATCTGCTGTCTCTGTGCATGGACAGTGAGCTCACAACTGGCTGCCCAGAGCAGGGTTCAGCTGTCTGGAAACAGGCTCTGCAAAGTTACTTTAGGTGCTGCATGCAGCCTCACCTGGCCTGTAGTCCCTGCACCAGGACAGGGAAAGGCTCATGTAAACACAGTACTGTGCTGGTCTGCTCTGACTGGGGGTCTCAAGCACTATGAAGACCTTGTAAATGGCACTGGGTATTTATCTGTCAGGAACTGACCACTCTCTGTACAGATTAAATCATGTGCTTGCAGTGAGATCTACAGTGCAGTTCAGATATCCGGAGATACCTGTCCTGATCCCAAGAGCCCATATCAGAGACCTCCCATAGATTCTGTGACACAGACACAACATAGACATGTCAGCTCTAGAGGGATATCTCAGGGAATCTGCAATATGTTTTTACATAAACGTTTAGATTTTTTAAATGCTTTCCTACATTCAGACTTCATCATATGTTGTAAACAACATTTTTCTGATGGGCATCATGAGAGCCTTGGTTCTGCTCTCTGGTGGCTGTGATCATCTGAACTGTTTCAAAACTGTGAGATATACTATAAATGGTGGTTTTCTTTTGTACTTTAGCACTAGTGATGATCATTTATTCTCTAAATAGACCATTTAATCTCAAAAGTAATAATTACGTGAATGAATGTTCAATCACTTGTTACAGAACTCCTATCTTTCAGTAAATCCTGAAAACAGGATCACTGCCACATTGGCAGTCACTGCATAGGATGGATTGCATTCAGTTGAAGAATGGTGACAAAATGTTGTTCAGTACACAGGCCTTCAAGTTGGTTTTTTGGCATGGTATTCTTGTCCTGATCCACAGTCACTGCACGTAATTTCTTCTCTGATCTTCCTGTGATGATTGTCAAAATTACACAAATTCACAAACTTTGTAACTACCTTCCAAGATAAATCAGCACTAGTTTTAGTCACAGAGATAGAAGGGTTCTTTACAAACAGAAAATTGAAAGCGCCCACAAATTTTGGATGCCCAGCCTCAGAATCTTAAGGCCTATCTTTGCAGGTCTCCTAACACAGTATTTATCACTCATACAGAGTTTGTTTGGGTTTTGTTTTTTTTTTGTGCCACCAAAATCTTTAGGGATAGGTATTTGTATCCCTTCACCGCAGGCAAATACACTACAGACACATTTATAGAGATGTCTGTCTCTATAGATAAGTAGACAATTGAATCAATGGAGACTGATCAGTACTTCTATGGCAGATGACCCTTTGACCAAGATGAATCACAACAATAAATGTCCCTGTTTCTCTCCTTTGACTCTAAGAGGAGTCTAACGCAATCAGCCCTAAGGAGAAAGGATGCTTCTTCAGCATCACAGAGTGGTGGCTGTGGAGCAAGTTCTTTAACTGCATGAACTTCTCTTCTTCCCAGAGCCTTGGTTCTGTAGATTCATGTTTTACACATTTACACAAGAGGGGGAAGTTCTGAGTGTCACAGGGGCTATTTAAGCAGTCTGCATGAGACATTTATTGAATAATACATATAAACAGTAGCTTCAAAAGCCTGTTTTTTAATTTATTATTTCATATTTTATCCTAATGTGACTCAGGATCCTAAACAGTAAAAATACATCAGTACTGTGTTTATAGCTCCCATGGCTTCTTGTACAATATACCAACACCGTTTTTAGGGATAAAATCTGAGTAGGAAGGGAAAATGTCAGGATTTTAATATGAACAGATTTCCTCTCTACATAATTTTGAAAAAATACGCTTTCAGCAGCAAGGTGAATGCAAAGGTCAACAAAAATAAGCAATAGATTGCTTCTCAAACTTGCCAAAACTATTATTCTCCCCTTATCATGCCCTTGCCTTATTAAGAACAGGAGAACCCATTCCAGGTTTTCAAAGCCAGATAACACACAAAGAGATTTAACAGAAAATGTAAGATGTGTGTTACTGTTTTTTGATAGTATCTTTGGTCCCAGAAAATTTGACTTTTTTTCCCCATGACCTCTTTTCAAAGATCACCATTTAGGCAATTCAAATCCAACTTTCTAAGATTGTCTTATACATGTCAAACAAATGTGGGAGTTCCCTATGTAATTCTTCATAGTGATCTCTTGTCTTTTTTATTTTGAATAACTTCATATCATCAGCAAACTTTATCACCTCAGAACTCACACTCTTTTCCAGCTCATTTATGAATTTTTTGTCAGGAGAACAAATGTATGCTACGCAGAGAAGAGCTCTTAGTGGAAGGTATTGCAAAACTTCAACACTTTGACCTTAATACAAAAGCATCCACCCGAGAATGTTGTGGTAGAAGTGCCAGTCAAATGCTCATGGATGGAGGATTTCAGAGGTCTTCATTTGGATGTTCCCTACAAAGACAGGTCCACTAGGCTGCAATGATCCAGGCAAAAGAAAGGTTTTCCACACAGACACATCAGAGGAGGTAAGGAAGCAGTAATTCCCTGATAAAGTGGGAAGGATTGTTCAATATGATGGCTGCACACAGCTTTATTTAAGAGCTGTAGCTATAATTTGTTAGAGTGAGGAAGACACTCCTGCCACTACTTAAAAGGCCAGAGTCATATGCATTGCCTTCTCATTCCAGATATTTGTTTGATATTAGACTTCTCCATGCTTTAAGCTGTTTTCACTGGGAATTACCTTGAGTTTGGTGTTGTTATCCTGCTATCCCATTGCTTTAAATCAAATAATACCAATCTGGAAGCAAACAGCATATATCATGGAGTTATTTATTATTGAATAGAATTATTATAAAAGGACACCCTCCTTATCATCAGGAAGATTAAATGTCTTTGGAAAAACTTCAATCGTAACCTGAATGCACAATCCCAAAACAGACCTGCAGCAGTTAAATGGGCAAATACAAACTTTGTCTCTCCAAACAAGACAGTAACAAATAAAAAGGTGATTTTCCTTCTCTGTCTGAAGATGACAGGACTATTTGTGAAAGGTCACTAATTTAATTTAAAGACATATGCTGGAAATTGGAAGGTATCAAAGGTCACAAGAATGTTACACAAACCTGTGTTATACTAAAAGAAGAAAAGTGGTCTATGTACATAAAAAGGGGGAAAAAGTAACAAGCAATTTGAAAATTAGAATATGCAGAAGTGGGAGTGGGGGGAGGTGGGAAGAGAGAAACCCAGTGACTGGAAGCTCAAGTGAGACAAAACTAACAAAAAAATAAAACTGATGCTTGAAGTGAAGTAGTCGACTGTTGGGTTAAATGTGTTTGATACACTGAACAACTTCATATATTTCAGTTGGGATTTGGGATTTTTATACAAGTTAAATTCCTGTTATTCAAGCTGTTTTGTAGCTGATATAGTCTTTGTTATGCTAAGGGCTTCAAAATACACAAATATACAGACTCAGCTTCAGACATATGAGTAACTGTGTCTGAACTAATGTTTATAGAGAGGAGTTCAGAATATATATGCTTAAATAAAAGTATAATTATACTGCATATATATGCTTTATAAATCAGCAGGCTATTTACAAACCCTGATTTCTATATCTTTTTGGTTTAACTGGAAAGTCATCTTCTCACAATAGCATGAAGCTCTCTATCCATTTCAATCACGTATTAGAGAAATAGTTTCACATTAGAATGATCTTTCATGCCAGAATC
Organism: Myrmophylax atrothorax; assembly: GCA_026770055.1. Lineage (NCBI taxonomy): Eukaryota > Metazoa > Chordata > Aves > Passeriformes > Thamnophilidae > Myrmophylax > Myrmophylax atrothorax. Next base: position 78,386,618 of record JAOXXN010000001.1, read on the forward strand.
ATAACATCTAAAAGTAATTTTCTGCACAGTGTTAGCTCTGTGGTACTCTCCAAGTCAGAAATATTGTGGTCATAACAGAGAAGCAATCATCAGTGGAGTTTCATTCTGCTCTCAAAACAAGCCCCAGTTTATTTTTATCTTCAGAGCAGAAGGTGAGATACAGTTGTTCCTGAAGAACTAGATTTGAAGGTCTGTAACTGGTCTTAGTGTAATGACTTATCTAAACAATAACTGAGAGCTTCATCTCTCATTATTCCTTAGTTTTACAATATTTCATAGACTTAAATAATCCTCTTCCTAACTGTTGAGTTTGCACCCATCAGTCTCAGAATCAGCACTGTAGTATCTTTCCCAGCTGACCTGATCAAAAAGACTTGTTCCACCTAAGAACTTGATCATTGTGGCTTGAAATGCTTTGGTGTGAGTTCATAATTTCATAATTAGTTCATTAACTCTTGTGCTGTATGATGTGTTTCTCCTGAGAAAACTTTAACCCTGAGGGATTTTGATATTTGTGTTAATATAATGGAAGTATGAGCAACTTTGTCCTTAATCTGTAGAATTTCACTGAAAAGTGCCATTTGGGAGTGCATTGATTAGTTTTAATCACAGAGGTGAATCACTAAATAACATGTATTCAGCATAACAATTATTTGGCCCTTGACTATTTTATGTAGGTCATGAATAATGAATAATTTGTCACTAAATAATAGTTACAGCATGAAAGGTAATGTATTTGCCACATAAAGACAACTGACTACTTTTTTCATTGCTCTTATTAGTACCTGCAACAACTTTTTTTTATAAACTGATCCATTCTTTCTTACTGTTAAAGCTTAAGAAGGTCATATAGCGAAAAAGACCCCATACAGGAATCAATCCTCTAGTACAGTTATCAAAACCTGGGGAAATAAAAAACTGACTATGTAAAAGAACACTGGTAGACTCCAGCTGTTCAGAAACCCATTTGTTACAGTTTGATTATGTGTTATTCTCACGTTACATTTATCAATCTAGTGTTACGCTTTAAGGTCTGCAATAACCCAACAGAAGGTACACTCAGTCAAATTCCACACTGTGTTTGAGACAATGTTGCTTTCCTCAAAAAATTGTCCCATTCCTCATAGTTTGCAAATATTTTTCTGGTGTCTGACTTCTCCATTTTCTAGTTCTAAACTGATACTTGTGAACTTTGTGGCTTTTTTTCCCCCTCACATATTTTCTCTGCTTCTTTTGTCCACTGCATCACAAAACCAATGGTATAAAGACCATGGCACTGCTAATTATGCTTTGAGAAAGGCTTCCAGCCCTCAGAGGCAATGATCAAATTCAAATATTCTTTCAAATATTCTTTTTTACACCTGCTCTATAGAATCCAGTCTACTCAGGGTATATGATTCAGTAATGGGTGGTATTGCAGTCAAAGGAAAGCTTTTTTCCTTCTTTGGATGTGAGTTCCTCTCCTGCAATGTATGTCAATTTTCCAGTTAATCCTAAACAGACATTCTTAAGGACAGCAAACCCAAGTTTTGTTCCTTTTAGGTTTATGTAATTTTTGACTGAAAGACAAGAAAGTGAGTGCTTAGTATGAAACATATATCATTCTAATAAAAAAGAAGCCATTCTTGCAGCCCTGGGGAGGTGTCCAAAACTTTCATAATTTGATCATTAATATTTCCACATATCAGTTCCACCTGAAAAATACTCAGGTTCTTCTGCGTAAGGTGAAATACTGACCTGATGAAATTCATTAGAAAAGGTAACAGGGATGGATTTCTCTCTCACAGCAGTGAAGCAGCCCAAAAGCTTGGATCTTGAAAGCATTATTAATCAGTCATGAAAAAGATGGAAGTTATCACTCTTTACTACATAGAAAATTTTGCAAAAAATCTATAGGAAGAGTAAAATGAAAAAGAGCAGAGAGATACACATGGCACATTGAAAAGAGTGCCTAGATTTTCACAGGAGTTTGAAGTTGGCTGAGCTCTTTGAAAATAATCAATTTTTAGTCACTGCAGGGTTTGAGATTTTTTTGTATAACACTCTAAATACATTTTCAAACCCTCAAATTACTTAAGAAAATTATGTTTCACATAACATATATATATGAAAAACAGGAAATAGGTATTTATACGTTTTTAACATTTCTCTTTTTTTTTTTTCCCCATTTTTCCCCCCTTCAATTGTTTTCTGGATTGTTTTTTGTTATTGATGTTGTTTGGTTTTGGGTTGGGATTTTTTTTGGTGATTATGTTGATCTACACCCTTGGTGTTACAATATACTGAGAAATTGGGACACAGAGCAAAGCTCTATTAAAAGCTTTCAGTAAGATTTCCCTCTCTTCTGCTTCTGTGGCTCATCAGCATTCCCATTCCATAAAATAATTAAGAAGATGCTTATACTTAGGCTTGTAAGGGAGTTCAATTTGAAGGTGGATGCTGCAGGGTTTAAAATAAGGCTCAAGGTATTTTTCAGATCCAGGGTCTCATTATTTTCACTATATCTGAGTCATGCTGTATCAAAGCGCCACACAAAATCATCCAGCAGTAATGTAATCATAGCTGCCTGAGAACATAGGCAGGGAAAAGCCTGTAAATAATGGCAATGCTTTTTATTAGTCCAAATATTATAGCTGGAAAAGTAGGAAAGATGAAGATGGGCCTTTACATACAGTCTCTTACAATGGTATGGCTTACTAGTGCTGCAGAATTTCTGCCTCCCTTGAGTGGACATGTAGTGAGAAAATGAGGGTGACTTAGATATCTTCTAGCTGAATGCAAGCTACTACAGCTGAGCAATATGTATGAATTTCTTTTACAAACTATATTTGGCTTTCCTTTGTCTACACAGAAAGTTTATATAAAATGCTTTATATATAAAATTGTCATAAGAATCTTGTGTAATTTATACTACTATGAATGCCATTTAGCATTCAATCACATGACACTTTGCAATTGAGGTAATTCGTAATATCTGTTATAGAGCGAAAAATAGAAACAGATTTTTGTATCTTTTCTATTTCTATTTGTATCAAATAAAGTGAATTTTGCCACCTCTAAACTTTGTGTCTTCTTGCTGTCATGCATAAAGCAAAGAAAGTTGCATAGAACAGCTCCATATTTCCTGGCAATAAACATTAACAAATCGTTGCATAAAAGACTGAAAAATAGTCCCCACAACTAACAAGTCACAATAAACTCCAGCAGCAACCTGAACTTTGGAAAACTCCCACTCATGGCTTAGGAACACGTATTGAAACAATATGTCTTGACTTTTAGAAAACCACCCATGTACTGAAAATCAGAGAGAGTACAAGAAACATTGTTAAAGTGGACATTTTGGGGGTTTTAGATGATAAAGAGGCAACTTCACAAAGAAATGTTGAATTCAGAGGACTAAAATTTAAGTCTGCTAGGTGCTTGAAACGGTTCTTCCAGCAATGTGCCTTATCATCCATTTAGCACCTTTGAACTTGCATGTACTGGCCTTTAGAATAGCTGTCCTGAATTCTACCATACTCAAAGGGCCCTGAGAATTTAATAAATAACACTTGCAAAGCAGATTTCTAGCCTAGGATAGGGAGTGCTTGGTAGATGAATGTGACAAGGAAAGATACTAGAGGACACAAGGCTAGGAATTAGGTGACCAAACACCTTTAAAAATCTGTTTCCTGCATTAAATGTGTATTTAAATGTAGAAAGTTTCTTATACAGTGTCTGAGCCTGGGACAGTGATGGTCTTGCCAAGTGTAGCAACGTAATTGCCCAAAAAAATGAATCATGCTAAACACTGCACAGAAGGAGAGAGTAAAGAACCTCTGCTTCATGAAGATAAATGAATTTTTATTTTCTTACATGGTTCTACTTTTTAATTATATATCCCATTTGATACTAAGTCTGAGCTACTTCTGATCAGAAATATTTTCTGAAAGACTAGTTACAACCACTAAGTCTTTATTTTGTTTCACAGTGGGAACTAATTTTATACACGAATTCAGTCTAACTGATCTTCTGCAGTCCTTTTCCTCAACTTTTTGGGCACTTATCTTCACAGAATTTCCACTTCAGTTTTGCACAGCAATAAAAGATGAATTGATTAATGAACTCAAAAGAGAGCCAAATTCCTTGCCCTTTTAAATCATGAATGTAAAACCAACTATAGAGTAAATTTATTCATGAAAAATACTCTAGAAGCTCTATTGTGAGAAAACAGTAACACCAATGCTCATTAGGTCTTAAGAGCTTGCAATGAAAGCCTCTTGCTGTGCTTGAGATGATACTATACATTAATCTTTATGGTGGATCAAGCTGCTGCTTTGTGACCTATCAGTCAAGAATAACAGAATTATCAAATTGTTTAGTTTGGAAAAGGCTGCCAAGATCACTGAGTCCAACTGTTAAGCAGCACTGTAAAGTCCACGACTAAACCATGTCCCCAAGTGCCACATCTGCATGCCTTAAATAATTCCTGGAATATTAATTCCACTGCTTCCCTGGGCTGCCTCTTCCAGAGCCTGACAACACTTTCAGGGAAGGAATGTTTCTCCAATCTAAACCTCCCCAGGTGCAACCTGAGGCCATTTCCTCTTGTCCTGTCGCTTGATACCTGGAAGAAGAGGCCAACACCCATCTTGCTACAACTTCCTCTCAGGTAGCTGTAGAGTACAAGAAGGATTGTCCTGAGCCTTCTTTTCTCCAAGTTAAACAGCCCCAGCTCCCTCAGCCACTCCTCATAAGACTTGTACTCCCTTCTCCAGCTCCATTGCCCTTCTCTGATCACACTCCAGCACCTCAATCTTTCTTTTAGTGAGGGACTCAAAACTGAACACAAGACTGCAGGTGTGGCCTCATCAGTGCCGAGAACTGAACTGGAGAAGTTCCCACTTTGATATTGTGGATGGCTTTTCTTCTGAACACGGAAACATGCCAATATATTTAAGAGTCTGTCCTAGTTCAGCAGGTGGGACCAATTTATCACTGTGTGGGTGTGACCAAAGCTGTGTATTCTACACCCTCTATTCATTTCCCATGAACTATTAACAATGGACTATTTGCAGCAGCTGCCCAGGGCACACCCAACTCCTCAAGATGTAAGCTGGGTGTTAAGGAAGCCTGTAAGATAGGAGCTGTGATAATTCCTCTCCAAGAAGTCGTTAGCACCTTCACACGCAGCCTGAGGGGTTGTGTCTGCTAATGGGCCAGCAACAATTCCAAAATACCCCAAAACTCACAGAGTTAGATCACCCATTGTGGAAGTCCCCGCCCTGGGGGAGGTTCTGGGCCTTCTCACCTGGGCCTGAGGGTATATAATCTTGGCGTTTGAAGACCTTGGGGACCACTTATGGGATCCAGAGGAGGACCAGAACCTCTACAGGACTGCGACTGTATATAATCTTGGGGTTTGAAGACCTTGGGGACCACTTGTTGGATCCAGAGGAGGACCAGAACCTCTACAGGACTGCAATCACCATTCTCGACCAGACTACGACCATCATCTGTACCAACAGGTTTTTCCCTTCCTTTTACTTTGGACTCAGGATAACCACATGGGGCTCAGCACAGGGGCTAACGAACAACTTTCTGTTTGTGCTCCAGGGTGCTGGGTTATACTACTGGGTTTTGTGGGTTAAAAAAAATTCTCTTTGTGTCATCGTATTTATTGTATATTTTTATAAAATTGTAACTCTGACTTACAATCTCTCCTGAGCTGGGTTCATTTCTCCTGCTGGTTTACCTTTTAAACAGCACAGATTCTTTGCTCCAGGTCAAACTGTTTCACTATGTACCCAATTTAGACACAAATGACAGCAGCAGTAAACATAATTCTAAAGGACAGAAACATGATATCATTTCATTGTAAAACTGTATCACACTGCACATCTCTTAACTGGCTCTTTGATTACTAGACTCTTAGGCACATTTTCCGTTATGTAGTTAATTTCATCTTTCTTCATTTTTCCCAATCAGTAAATAGTGTAAGAATGCTTTTTGACAAAGAGTATTTCACACTTACACTTGCTAGAAGCTACCACAGGAAACAATCACATTAGGATTAGGATTTGTCTAAAGCTCCAGGCATTGAAGACAAAAAGCTGTAGTTATAGTACTTACTGCTACGCAATTGCAAAAGATTTTTTTCACACAGTAGTCCTTGTCTCTCACTTACACAAAGAGCACCATTTCCTGATCACACTGTCTCATCCTTCTCCTGTAGCAATGGAATAATTTAACACATTGATATCCCCTTTTTCCTATAATTGTGTGGGGATATACTCTAGACAACTAGAACTCTAGTTGTTCTTTCAGTTTCAGTTTAGTTTAAATTCTGTTTTAAACCTGAATATTGTCTTTATCATAGAATCATTACATAAAATGTTGTGGGTTGGAAGGGACCTTAATGATCACCGAGTTCCAAAGCCTTTGCCAAGACAGGGACACCTTCCACGAGACCAGGTTGCACAAAGTCCTATCCAGCTTGGCCTTGAACACTTCCAGAGATGGGGCATCCACAACTTCTCTGGGCAACTTGTTCCAGTGCCTCACCATCCTCACAGTAAAGACTTTCTTCTCGTACCAATTCTAATCTTTCCCTCTTTCAGTTTAAAGCCATTCTCCCTTGTCATATCACTACACAGCCTCATAAAAAGTCCTTCTCCAGCTTTTTTTGTTGGTCACCTTTAGGTACTGGAAGGCTGCTATATGCTTACCCATGAATCATCCAGTACTTTGTTTGCCTTGAATTCTTAGTTTCACTGTATTTTGTAGTAATCAGTTATACTAGCAGTTAATTTTCTTACCGTCTTGGGTTGAGCTGGCAAAATGCCAACTGTCCAAGACAGAGTGCAAAGGGAAGAAGAGAGAAAGGGAAAAAACCCCTCCAAACTAGATTTATGCTGAAACTAACTATATGTATTTAT
>JAOXXN010000001.1:78393634-78410200 GCA_026770055.1 Myrmophylax atrothorax
AGTACTCTAAAAGACACTTAGCAAGAAACAGAAAGTATAACAACAAAATATTTCTACTTCCCTGAAACTAAAACAGAATACGATGTAGCAGCAGCAGGAGCAGGGCCCAGCAGACCAGAAGAACAGCAGCATGTCTTCTGTGTACTTCAGCCACGGTGGAACTGAATAAGATACCTCCCACTGCTACACACATATCTCAGGTTTGCGTCATCTGGTATGAAATATTTCCTTGGTTACCCAGTCAGGTGATAGCTGTCTCCCAATCTACATAGATTCTCTGAGCCTGCTAATTTGAGGCCTAACTGAAACCACTACAATTTTTTTCCCCTAAATTTTCCCCCCTATTATCAGCTTTATTGTTCACATGTCTTTAGCTATGTTTGCTTTGACATCTCTTCAAGTCCTGAGAATTTGGAATCAAACTCTTAAAATTCTCCCCAGATTATGAGATTAGTTATCTACATGTTGGAGACATAATAAACTAAATACAAAAGCATTAAATTCTTCTCCTGTACATAGCAATGCTACAATCAAGAGAGAAAAAATATCTTATTAATGTCATGTTAAGTCTAAGAGTTTTGAGAGATAGTCCAACCCAGTATCACATACTACTCCTCTTTTATACTGAAGAAACTGTGTTCTCTGATGTAATGCTGCCAATCCGCCCTTTCCATTTTCTATTACTGCCAGACTAATTTTTATGTATCTCATGCCCTTTGGGTCTAAAATCTGCTTAGTAGTACTCAGAAGCCAAGATTCCAGGTGCCTTTGAAATGCTAGAGAAAGCCAGACAGATTGTCCAGGGCTCCATTTACCTTGTATCTATTTTAAAAGAACATTAAATCAAGGACTTAAAGCCCCCTTGTTAATTGCTACTAGCTATAGTTAATCATAGGACAAGATGGTCAAATAGCCTACTGAGTCATTTGTATAGACTGTACAAGGATTTGAACTTCTAGGGGGTTATGTCTTGAATTTCAAGTTGCACAGAAAATTCAAAACTATGATCTAAATTAGCTAAATGCTGCAGCCTTTGGATTCAGGGCTAATACCTCTGTACACAGGATAATAATCTCCTGCCTTCTAAAAATTTTTTGAACACTAACTGTCAAGTATAATTTGCTTCAGTCCTAGGAGAGAAAGCCCATTATTTACAATGTTACTATAAGATATGGAAATGTTTTTAATTCCCTATACTATTTTAGATGGAGACTGATTGTAGTTGCATCAGTTCCACATAGTATATTACATAAATTATATTAAAGACATGATAATTCATTATTATTTTTAGTACTACTAAAAAAAAAGCATAGACAGTTACAAGGTGTTATCTGTAAATATTAATATTTGCACAATAATTTAAGAGGAAATCTAATACTTCAGAAATGCATCCGTATCATGTAATCTCTAAAGAGTTCAGCTAATAATCCTTATAGCTGGTAGAATCAGATCTCCAACCTCTATACATATGTTCTCCAGTACTTAGAAACCTAGACATGAAAATCATCATCTTGCTTACAAAAAAAATACAATAAACTGTCTTTTCATTCCTTGGATAGCTAGGGTCTAGTTGGTTTCATCCATGAAAGCTTTTCCATATGTAAAAAAATAGGTCTTAGAGTAATAAAAGATGAATCACTGATGAAGCCATGAACTGAACACAGGACAGGATGGCTACACGGTCTTCATTAAGTTGTTGATAGGCATCTGGCTGATCAGATAATAAATTCACAAAAAGACGGTTGGTCGTGCCCTCTTCTTTAGCAAATATTTAATTTATCAAATACAAATAAAGTTAACCTGACATTTGAGCCTATTACTAACCACATTAGTTCAACTGACTAAATTAACCACACATTTTTGTTTAAGGGAATGATAGCGCACTGTGCTGAAGATGGTTGCTCTATAATCCAAGGATTAATGGCCTGAAAAATCACTGAAATGAGAAAAAAATCCATTTGGCTTGGCTGTGGTTTGGATTAAATCTTTAAAAATATTGGCTATCTGTGATTTTCTCTTGGTCCACAATTAAATTGAGTTTTATTTTTCTTCCTCTGTACACCACTGCTGAAAATTTTAGCAAGATACCAAAGAACTATTTTTCTTCTATGTTACCTAGACCAGAGTTCATTTTGCAGAATATGCATGAAGAAAGAGCTGGACTATCTAAAAGCAATCAAATATAACCACAACACAGAAATTTTCCATTATCTAGGGATAGATTTTTCCTTTAATCAGAAAAAATAATTATACATATTATGAGCCTTATAATGAAGAAAACACAATGATTCCCAGTATAAAACCAAGATGCTCTTCCACTACCTTAAAGCTCATTATAAATTCATCTTTTTCAAAATATGTTTTACAGAAATCATAGAATCACAGAATTTTTTATGTTGGAAAAGATCATCGAGTCCGGCTCTTAACCCAAGCACTGCAACGTCCACCGTTAAACAGCATCCCAGACTGCCACATCTACATATCTTTTAAATACGCCCAGGGCCAGTGATTCAACCACTACCCTGAGCAGCCTGTTCCAGTGTTTGGCAACGCATTTGGTGTAGAATTCTTTTCCTGATATCCAGTCTAAACCTCCTTTGGCACAACTTGAGGCCATTTCCTCTTGTTCTGTCACTTTTACCTGGAAGAAGAGACTGATTCCCAACCCACTGATAGCTCCATTCAGCTCCACAGACTTAGGTGTGTCTAACTGGTGTAACAGTTGCTGACCGTTCCCCCTTGGATTATGGGGACTTCACTGTCCTCCTTGTCCCTGTCTTCCAACTCAGGGGGATGGGTACCTGGATGAAAACTCGGTTTACTATTACCCACTGAGGCAAAAGAAGGCCTTAGTATCTTAGCCTTTTTCTCAGCCTTTCACTATGTTTCCCCTTGTATCCAGTAAAGGATGGAGATTCTCCTTGGCCCTTCTTTTATTGCCAATGTACTTGAAGAAATATTCTTTATTGTCTTTTATGGCAATAGCCAGATTAAGTTCTAGCTGGACTTTTGCCCTTCTAATTTTCCACTTCATAAGTTCACAACATCCTTGTAGTTCTTGTGAGTTGTCTGCTTGTTCTTCCAAAGGTCATAAACTCTCCATTTTTTTTCCTGAGTTCCAGATAAACTCTCTGTTCAGCCAGGCCGGTGTTCTCCTCTGTCTCATTTGTCACAAGGGGGACAGCCTGCTACTGTGCCTTTTAAACTTTCTTCTTGAAGAATACCAAGCCTTCTTGTTCTCCTTTATCCTTCAGGACTGCCTCATAAGGGACTGTTGTCAACTGAACTTCTAAACAGGGCAAAGTTTGTCCCCTATCATACCAGGGTAAGCTGTGAGGTTGAGCAGTCACAGAGGAGATGCCTCATGAGAATGCTACATGGGAATATGATGATAGCACAGGATTCTGATCATGTATCACATCCATTGTCTTTAAAGAATCAAACACAGTGTGGAAAATATAAAGTAAAACACTGAGAAATACTTGAGGCACTAAAAATAAGTTCACCAAAGCACTAAATCAGAATAAATTATCATCTTACTAAGTAGAAGAGTTCCATGCAACAGCTGCCTTAACCAAAAAGAGTGGGGAAAATATTAGGAAGGCCAAACATGGGGATCTCAGTACTTGGAAAGTTTGCCCTTTGTACCTTTTACTCTCTAAACATGAGAGACGAAGGGGCAAATGCTCAAAGGCTAAAAATATGGTCTTTCAGCACAAAAAGAGCAAAGGCATCAAGAGAAAGCAAAAGATGACAGCATTTGGATAAAAGCCAGTCATATAAAGATGTCAGCACAGAATAATAGAAGAGACTGGCACACATCCCAAATCAATTATGGAAGATTACTACAGAATAGGCCAATATACTTGCCTGCAGAAAGGCCAAAATGAGGATAAAAAAGTTCAAGAATAGCTACAAAAAAAAAAAAAAGGGGGGGAATTTGAGGTGATAGGAGGAAAATGAAGGCAATGTTAATTATAAATTGGAGGAAGACACAAATGTATTATGATTTCACTTTCTCTGTTTGACACCTCTGTATGACCTACAGAGGGTGTCAGATCAATGATTATGGACTGGACCTAAGACAGTATTTCAGTGGATATGGAAAACATTGAGACACTTCATCCTGTAACCAGGTACATTGTCACTTGGTGTTCAGTCTTTCTGAAAAGACACAGATTGGTTTTAGCTCCAAAAAGCTTAATCTACTCAAACTGTGAGATATTCTTACCAAACCAAGCATGTCTAACGTGATGGATTTACAGTTTTTAAATTAATAATGTTTTATGGAGACTAACAAAAACTTCAAATAAACTGCTCATGAATCAGTTCTGGTTGTAAATAAGCCTAGGGCTGTTTCACTTCCTCAGAAAGGGAAAAATTATTACCTTGGATATCTTAAAACTCAGGATGAAGGTAAAGTAACCCATAAATGCTGTGCATGGCAGTTCATCATACATTAATTATTGGTTACTGATGCTTTAGCTAACACTTACTTGGACTGCAGCTCACGGTTCTCAATTGCATTGAGACAATACCTGAAAATACCAACAGGAAGTAAAGTATTAAAATCACCTACTGTCCAGCTTTTATGAATAGCAAAATACTACTATTGATTCACTTCTTTAAACTATAGCTCCTTCCACTGAGATTATGTACTGAGTTCCAAGCAAAGAATACTCATCTTCCTTGGATATAACTTTCTAGTCATGCTTCTCAAATACCTAATTTTAAGAGCAATGCTTCCAATTTTTCCTCTAAATTTCTGTTTACACTATTTAAAGTGTAACAGAAGAGAATTTTCAGACAAATTGGTCCTTCCACCTCATTTGCTTTTTCTTCTGTAGCCTTTTGCTACAAAATTTAGAAGAATGCATTATTAGTCCTTCTGTAGAGATTTATTACTCTTATTTTGTCATGAAAACACTAAGAAAATATGATACATAATGGTCAGACTGTAAGACATAGACTGGCTACCTGCTTCACTGTCACAGAGCTAGGTTACTAGAACTGAGGGCATTTGCATTACTGACAGATCCAATGATGGACATAAACCAGGATTTTTCTTCTTCTCTTATGGACATAAAAGAGGATCTTGTCTTGTTGGACATAAACCAGGACCTTTCTCAGTGTGTGTGTCTGTCTATGTACAGATGCATACAGCAAATTACTCCAACAAACAGTAAATAACCAGTACTGTGTTGATGTCAAAGTGTCAGCTGTAAGAACAGAATCAAAACAGGTATATAATTTCCAATAAAAAGTCTTACACAAACAACACTGTTTTCAATTACCTAAATAAATTCCTTCTCTGTTAAAACTGTGTTTCAATGCTTTTCTAAAATCTCCAATAAACCTCCTTTATCTCTTTTTATCCAAGAAAGAGACCCATCATCTTTCTCTATATACATTGTTCTTTTCAAATCTCAGTGACTCAGCTGATTTTGCTCCAGATTAGTTTACTTTGACACCTGACTGAAGACCAGAGCAGCAGATTCTGTAGTCCTGAAGTTTTAAACATGGATTCTTTTTTCATATGTAAGTATCTGTAGAGTTATTTGTTGGAGTTTTTGCTTGCTGTCTTAGATTTGCACCAGCCCCATGATGTGCTTGGTTCACAACAGCTGCCTGTGTATAGCAGTCACTGTATGGCCTGTCACTTTTCGGCCATGCAGATTTGCACAGGGTAAATTCAGATGTGGGATTGCTAAATACAATTCATTTCCACCTCCAGTGACTTTTGATATAAGCCAGCTGCCAGTATAGCCACACAAATAGCAGTTCTCTCCAAAACATCTTTGTAACACATTGAGTAGTCCCATGGTCCTTATTTAAACTGTGGGTGGAGAATGGTGGTAATGCAAATAAGCCTAATCATGTGCTGAATTGGTTAGTGTTATTGTAATTACTAAAAAGTTCATGGTCCATTTCTCTTCTCTCTTCCCAAGTAAATTTGCCAACTGCAATAGAGATACAATTGTAACGCACTCTTCTGAAAATCAGATTTTCAAAATTAGTAGGCAATTTTGGGAAGTAAGGTCAAAATTAGTGTTCTGGTATCCTGTAGTAAACTAAATCAAGTCGGACTTAGAATTCATATCTCCAAAGACCATTTCCAATATGTTAGATGTTAAGACCCTGCCTAGGAAGGTCAATGGGTTCTCATACACTGTTCAGTGGGTTCATAATGGCTAATAAGGAGCTCACATGGCCTACTCCTGCAGTTTCCAATGCAATACAGCCAGAGTGAGCCTACAGCAGAGCCTCTAATACTTCATCCTACTGGCCTTCCCCATCCAGGGCAGCTTCTGAGCAAGGAAAGTGCAGATGAAAGGAATTTAGGAAGGAAATAAAATGGTTTGGTAAGATGAGAAGACATTTTGTTGCTCAGAAAATACCCCTAAGACTTACACCAGGACACGTGAAAGGTGCCTTGTAAGTTTAACGTAAACCACGCCTGAGGAACTGCCAATCAAGCAGTACAATCAGCTCCTGCCAGACACTGCAATCCCTGAGCTGTTTTAAGTGACCATATTGCACAATTTTCAGTGCTTAGTCAATGTCCTTTTACTTTCACACAAGTCTGTAACATCAGCATGGAAAGTCACTGCCCACATGCAACAGGAGAGTGCAGCTTGGCCAGGAAGCAACAGAGAGAAAAATTGTAAGACATTTTCACCTAATGAGTTAAACACTGACTAGTACTTCAGTTTGTTACACATAATTTTGTGCAATGTGACACTGGACAAATACTGGTAGGCAATGTTTTTCCTGTCTCTACAGTATGAATGTTAACAAACACCTAGCTAGCTTCCAGAGAAAGACTGATGATTCAACCATTTTTGAAAAACCCTTGAAAATGCAATGTCCTTACAAACTCCAGAGGAATGCTGAACAAGGGACTACAGTTGAGATGTGCACAGGCTTACAGGGCTGCTGGGAAAGAAATTTGCATGCCACAGAACTGAGAAATGCTGAAGGTTTCTTGGGGAGAGCTGATAAAACTACCAATTATTAATTTGCTCTCCTTTCCTACTATATGACTCTCTTTTCAAACTTGAACTATTTGAACTGAAATGCAACATTCCAAGTGTCTGCCTCAGGCTGATGTCTTTTCATTCTCAGTGAATAACGATTATACTGCTATTAAGATTGCCATGCCAAGCTTTCAAAAGACATTCTGAGCAACCTTAATTTGGTCCCTCGTGCATATCTATTACAAAGCTAACTAACAAATAACATGATTAGAGACTACTTTTTCTTATAGTCTCTACCTCATTCAGTGTCCAAAATAGGGATCTATCACACAAGGCAGGATTCACCATCTCTACCTTCAGATATCTGCAGCCCTAATGTCTACAGCTGAACTAGTCACTGTGTTTCTCTTCATATCACCTAAAAAAGAAACAGGTACCTTCAGAAAGCAACTCAGCTTGTTCTTAGACATCTAAAACACATGAACCCTGTTCAGTTTTTGTCTATGCTACAAGTGTATCTATGGTTAAATGCAGGATTTTATTTGGCAGATCATATACCAGTCATTTAATTTGGGTGCTACAGTGTGGAAGCACATCATTGTGCTTTTCCTCAAATGGGATTGGGGTGCAGAAAGATTAAGGTAAATAGTTTCCATTGGTTTTAGATACTAAGATTTTTGCTGCTTGGCATTATACAGCACTACACATATTAAAGAAACAATTAACAGCAACTGCTAACTTCAAATACAGTAATACATGCTCTGAACTTCTTCAAGTCAGACCCTATTGTCTCTAGCTGGGCACCCATAAAATGACAAACATAGTGCTAAAGACCAGCTGTGAGAAATCTGGTTTGTGTCATCTGTGTAGCAATACACAGCTGGATGTAAAAACCCTTTCACAGCACTCAACTGCTTTAGGGATTCAGTTTTCTTCTCCGTCTACCTTCTGCCCCACTTACTTCATAACTTTCAGCTCTGCAACAAGTGAAGTAAGGGTTCTACAGACTATCTCCCTTTATACTGCAAAATCATGATTCATCTACTGCATTAAGTATAGTGAAACCTCTGAAAAAAAAGCAGTTTCTACACCTAAAAATTAAAACATATGTCCTATGTATGCAAAAGGAGGCTGAATTAAGTTTCATAAAATATTTTATTTCTGGAATTTTCTAACTTCTGATTGGTAACTTAGGTTCTCTTAAGTTAGATATCTAAGTCTGCGCTAATCATCCATAACTGTCTTACTGGGGAAAAAGAAAGCCACAGGAAGTGGGGGAAGGGCAATGGGAATCCAACACTTCCAATGCTAATCATGAAAATGGCATGTTAGATCAAGCACCCTCTGGTATTATCTGCTTCTTCTCACAGACTGTAATGGAAGCCTACTGTGTCTACATCAGATTAAGCCCTCAAAGTTTTGATTATCCTTCTAAGTTTTGTTTTCTAATTCTATGTTTAGAGCAGATTATTCCTACATTTGTTTATTGAGTACATCTATACTTCAAAATGTCCACAATGACTGTAGGTGTGCACAAATATTTCTTTCACTTGTCTTTTTGCAGTGCATGTTCTTATCTTGTTCTGCCATTCCAGAGCTCTCTGGAGAGGTCTTGGTATTTAATTTAGAAAGTACTTCTGAATTAAAATGGAGTTTGATAAATGACAAAATGTATTTTACTGTACATGCTACTTCCTAGGAATGCATTGAATTAGTATGCTTTGTTGGGTTCTTCCCCAGGAGACTGATTTAGTCTAATGATAATGCAAGGTCATTAGCACAGGATCAGCATAAATTCTGCTTAACCAATGCCAAGCAGTTAACTAGTTTGTGTTAATGTGCTGTGTGCATAAAACTGTGAACTAACTCCTCTGTATGACAAAGAATTGGGCAGCCTGAATGTATTTCCACTAATTTGGAACCACAGATAAGGCATTCTTACTGGTGCCCCTAATTTTTACTTAACAAGCTGATTTATAAACTGCATATATTTAAAAGAAAAAATAAAACATGCTTTATATTCTTTCTCTAACACTTATTAATCAACTTTGTTTGAAAATCTGGTTGCTTATATATTGCACTCTGTTGTATATGGGTTCTATTTTTCTTATAGTCTAAAATTACCTTGCCTAAAAATATAATCTGTAAGTGAAGAGTACATTTTACAACAACAAGGCTGAGTGCAGGGATCTGTATGTGGCTCAGGGCAATTCCCAGTATCAATATGGATTGCAAGGATGAATGGATTGAGAGCAATCCTATGTAGAAAGACTTGGGAATACTGGTGACCAAAAAAGTGGACATGAGCTGCCATTGTATACTCATGGCTCAGAAGGCCAGCCATATCC
Source organism: Myrmophylax atrothorax (assembly GCA_026770055.1). Classification (NCBI taxonomy): domain Eukaryota; kingdom Metazoa; phylum Chordata; class Aves; order Passeriformes; family Thamnophilidae; genus Myrmophylax; species Myrmophylax atrothorax. The sequence goes on from JAOXXN010000001.1 coordinate 78,402,960, forward strand.
TGGGCTGCATCTAAAGCAGTGTGGGCAGCAGGTCAAGGGAGGTGATTCTTCCCCCCAACTCCACTTTTGTGAGACAGTACCTGAAGTGTTGCATTCAGCTCTGGAGGACCCAGTGCAAGAAAGACAGCAACCTGATAGAGCAGGTCCAGAGACGGGCCCTGAAAATGGTCAAATGGGTGGAACACTTCTTCTGTGATGAAAGGCTGAGAATATTGTGATAATTCAGCTTGAAGAAGTCTCTGGAGGGACCTTATTGCTGCTCTTCAATATCTAATGAGGGCTTTAAAGAAAGATGAAAAGAGACTTTTTACCAGGGCCTGTAGTAACAGGACAAGAGGCAATGATTTTAAACTAAAACAGAGGAGGTTCATACTGGATGTAAGGAATTTTTTTTTTGATGGTGATGAAGCACTGGAATGAGTTGCTGAAGGAAGTTGTGGTTTCCCTACTATTAGAAATGTTGAAAGTCAGGTTGGACAGGGCTTTGAGACAAGTGATCTAGTGAAAGATGTCCCTGCCCATGGCTGGGGAGTTGGACTAGGTGGTCATTAAGGTTCCTTCCAACCCAAAGTGTTCTATGATTCTATGGTAAAAGCTCTGGGAGTCAAGTTTTGAGCTGCAGCATTTTGCCTCCCACTCTCTGTAAATATAATTGCTCCGAAGGGGCAGAGATAGGGTGATTTGTTTGAAAGTTTTGGTTATGGTGTTGCTCTTTGTTCTGTTCTGGTTTTGGTTTTATATCATCATCATCATCATCAATCATCATCATGGCTAGGCTGCATGAACGAAGATTTGGGAAGGGCACTACCCACGCTTGCTGCAAGCGTGCTGGTGGCTAAAAAGGCCGATACAGGATAGGCTAGTCCGGTCACAAAAGGCACAGAAGTTCATGTGCCATCTTTGTGATGTCAAGACAGTAGTTATTGCAATGAGGCTTCAGTATGGAGGTTCATTTCAGTCTTTACAACATTGCTCAGGTGGTATGTTCTAAGTTGTTCACAAGATAATAATTTACAGAAACTGTTCCCATACTGAAAATGTGGTGGAGAAAACAAATGCTGAAGTCAAGACAGGGCAAATGCTTCCTGTCCCAAGGGAGAGAACAGAGAGTAGTCTGTAGAGAATGTCTGGGCAGTATTACACACTGAAGAATCTACACTCTACTGTTCCCTCTTATTAAAACTGGATGCTTTATTTCTAAAGTAGTATCTGCAACCTGCAGACAGAAAGCATGAATTATCATGAAAAATTTCACTCTGAAACCTCTGATCCTAGCAATCTCACACTACCAGTAGTAAAACATTCCTAAAATCTCTCAAAAATTCTTAATGATAATTTTCTAATTCAAATATATCATATCGAAGACAAGCGAAACCTCATTTTGAAAGGTGAAAAGAAAGCGATCACAGAAATAATACAAGTAGTTAGGTAAAAATTACTCGGGTATGTAGACAGCTGTTTTGCTAAGTCCAAAGCAGTAGATTCAGATTACTTGCATTCAAATATTTGGAAGGACTAAGCAGAGGATCCTGATAACCATTACTGTTCATCCAAGGCACAAAATCCAGAACTAAAAAAAAAACCCTGAATCTTTGAAAACAGTCATTAATCACTTGAAGTGCTTAACATTTATAGTGGGTGATTCTCCATCTCAAGATACTGTAAAATTGAGTTTACTCCTATTTTAAAATCATTTCTATTTTTTTTTTCCTAGAAGATTCCATGCTGACTCTTGAGTAAACAAAACAGGAAGTCAGACAGCAAGATGGTTTGGCTTATTTATGCAAGGAGTCAAAGAGGTCTCTTTATCTTTAAGTCCATGAACCTGGGAACTGGGCTGCAGAAGAAATGCAGTCTTTTTGAAGGTATTATTTTCTTATTAAGAAAAACTTACGAGAAAACTTAGCCCATTCTTTTTAAACCTGAATTTATATTTAAATGATGGTTCTATTGATATAAATGGCAGGGTAAAAATCCTGCTTTACTTCAGAAGGACAACATTTCTTATTTCATTGTGGTTTCTATTCATTTTTTGAAAGCATGACTATGAATATTGCATGTACACTATATGTCAATTGGTACCATCACTAGGTACCAGTGGGACAGTGTGAATGATACAGCAGTTTCCAAAATTTAATATATCAACATATTCAGCTTGGGACTTCATTTTTTTCTCCCTACCTATGTGTGTGTTGGTGCAATATTTGTCTCTTGACATTTGCAGTGAAGAACTAGCCATATACACATACAATATACGTAAAACCAGCAGAAGTAATTTAAGAGTTGGGAAGGGAAGCAGGTGAACACTGAAAGGGAGAAGGGCACAGCATTCTGTAGCAGCGCAGGCACAGAAGGAAAATTAGAAGACTGGGTATCTCAAGGCTGCCTGCAGCTGTTCTCAAGAATAGGCTAGACAAGTGACCTTGCACAGCTGGCTTGCTGGAGGAGGACAAAGAGCAGCACCAGTTGCAAGTCTGTGGCCCAGACCTAATGTTCAGAGTGTTTTAACATTAGTTCCATGAACCAATGCCACATTTGTAGTGATACCAGGCAGAAGTGCTTGGTCTTGCGTTTGGTAAGTCTCATCACCTAAAATTATCTGCTTTACTGGGGATTTTCTATGCATGTTGTTGAATCACTGTGTGTAGCTCAGACAGTAAATTGGGGCCATGGCTCACTGTGCTGCACTTCTTTTCTTGATGTCTTGTTGCCTGGGGCAATTTTCTTAGCAACACACTTCTCTTGTTTTCTAATTCCATACAAATAATGACTTAGGTCTAACTTTTTGTTACGTTCTTGTGGTCTGCCATCATGGTTACATTTGTTTACTTAAGACATACATTTTAGCAATGGTGAGGTATTTCTCCATGCTACTGTATGCACCTCTGCTCATTCTCATATCATTCACAGAGTACACATTGGGGGATAGGGTAGTTGCCTCACTTGACTGGCCTCCTGTACAACAGAAATCCCAGTGCTTCCTGGAATCAATCCCTGGAGGTACATTTTTTTAGTTACAATTTTCCAAGAAACTGCAGAACCACTTAGAAATTTCGTCTGTGGCTTATCGTATGATACATATGGACATGCTTTTCTCTGTTGTCTTTACAGATCTTTTCAAAATGATTAATAGACCCCATGAGTTCCTAAGCCCAGCCTGAAACCACTTGTCTGCTTTTAGGAAAACATCAAATCTTGCTGTTCTAATTTTTAGTGGTGAAGAGTACACAACTTTGGTGTTTCCATAGCTTTCCACACTGAAAAGTGTGTCTTTTACTTCTAACCTTAATTTGTCTACCTCCAGCTTTCACCTTGATGTGCCATTGTCCACTGGACTGAAGAGCCTTCTAGAATCAATATCCTACCTCTGGGAGGTAGCTGTGACCCTCTGATTTTATCCTTGATAAGCTAAATCATTTGTGATTCCTAAGCTTTTCCCTAAATGGCATGCTTCTCAAGCTCTAACCAATTCTGTGTTTTTCCCCTCAGTGTTTTTCATTTTATTATAGTCCTTTATAAGACTTTATTCACAGGAACTTGATGCAGCAGTCTAAGAATAACAGAAGAAAGCATAATGACCCTACTCTAATTCATACTTCTTTTCTTAGATAAATATCCAAGGATCCCAGGGATAACGCACAGAGATCTTAGGTTTTGCTACTTAATCATCACAATTCAAATGTTCCAAGAGGTGCACACACAGTACATCTGTGCTCCATGGACAAACTATATGACACTGGAACATCTCCTAGCCAACAATAACAGATGGCTACAGCACATTGACATCCTTGATAATCCACTGCCGTAATTTTTTGCTGCATCAGTGCTTTCTAGGATTGACTACTTTGAATGTATTTGCTCTCTATGCTCTCTCCATAGTCAGTGGAGAGAAACTGGACTTTCTAGACCATCCCAGCAAAAACGTTTAAAACCACTGGGCTAGAGTGCCCTCTGATGGGTATCCAATTCTCTCCATCAACAACGAGAACCTGTGTAACAGACTTATACCAGACACTTTTAAAGGATTAAAATGAGGTGGGGTGAATGCAACAGGCACTGGGCAGTGATGCCATGGGCTATTTTAAAGCATAAGCTGTATAAGGACTCAGATTTACAGTTATACCCAATATCTACATATCTGTTTCCATATTACACCATTGCTATAAATCATCCAATTTTACTTCCCCAAGGTTTTTGGCATCTTCAAAAGTCAGGAGTAATGACTGCATTTTTCCCAGGTCATTGTTGGAAATGCAAATCAATGCAGAATTAAAAAATTAGCCTAAGTGGTGCTCTCTTAAACAGAACCTATTCAATAATTTTTCCTCTTTCATAAACATATTTAAACCTGTCATTTAACAAGTTTTGAAAACACTTAGTATGCATGACTTTCATTCCATATGATTCAAATTGTGTGGTACCAAGCGGTACCTTATGAAAACTGTGATTTTATGCTATTCTGTTTGTCAACTAGATTTCCAAGTTAGCATGATAAGATTTTCCAGGTTGATTAACAATAATTATATTATTTTCCTTTTAATATCCATTAATTGATTTTCATATCAACAGTTAGGGGTTTTTTATCAGGATCCCTGTTGGGCTGACAAATTTCTAATTACCTATGTTATCACACTTAAACATGAGTATGTCCTTTCATGCAGTAACCATAATGTACTATAGGCCTTTCTATAGAAATCATCCAATGCTTTAAATTATCCCAACCCCTTGGAATATAGATTAGCCAATGTGTTAGAAAGTTTGCCAGAGTGTAAAGAGCAGTCATGTGCTTACAAAAATGTCTAAGCATAATCCAAACTTCTCACCCTTTGACAGGAGGTTCTGTGACACCTTATTATAAAGATATTCTTTTGGTTTTTACATGGTTTAGTGCTTTTTAAACTAAACTGAGAAGCTGTAGCAACAGTGATTTAAATGCAGACCCTTTCTACAAGGGTTTATTGATGCATGTCAGTCTTGCTGCTCTGTGCCAAAATGTTTCTGCACACCTGTATATCAAACTGAAAAATCTGGGATTTTTTGATACTGGATCTAAAATAAATATCTGTAGTTCACAGAGCTAGGTCTCTGTTTTGGACCCCCCAATATTATTCTCTGGCTATTTTCTGACCTGAGAAAAAGATTTGTCACTTCTGCTACAAAAATATTTTTTCTTTAGAACAAAGAATGGCACCATCCCATGCTTTGCATAAGGAGGAACAGAAATGTACTGTGAGCATATGATAGGAGTTATACATGGTTCCTCTTGATATATATCAAAGCCATTGGTGGTGGAATCCACTTGGCTGTTCTCATCACTGTGTAGTTTATGAGGCCTCATGCTGTCTTGCTTGAGAATTCTCTAAGCAACCAGTCCCTCTGCTGCAGAAACATGAATTTCATCTTATGCACCACAACAGTGTGTACTCTTAAAAAAAAAAAAACAAAACCAAAGCAAAACATAGCAAAACCCCCCAAAAAATCAAAAAAAACCCCCTCAGTTCTAAGCCCTGGCCAGCTTTAGGAAGTTTAAACTTATAGTCTCTATCTAGCCAGGGAGCACACCAGACAAACATCTGTGGAGTATTTAAGGCAAAAGCCTATTCCACTCTTGTGTCAAAGCTGGACCCATGCAGCCAGGGAGGCATGGGGCCAGACAGACTTTAGCTCCAGACAAGCTCTTGGAAAGATACATTTTATGTAAGAAAATTTATATGGATGTAGCTGTGTACAGAAGGAGAAACAGCCTTGGAAACAGTGCTGTTTCTTGACTGAACTATTCAACTTCTCAGATAACGTCAAAACACTTTTTGTCTAACTTTGGAAGGTAATCTGTCCTCCTTTGTCTTCCTCTCCCTCTTCCACCTTAAAATGGCCACTCACTCAAAGAGAACCAGTTGTGGGTTCTAGCATCCTGAGTCTAAGACAGAAGGAAGGCCTGAGGACACTAAGAGAAGCAAGGCTTCACTAGGAGGTTGTGGTAAAGGTCGGGATATTGATCACCTCCTTTTATCTTAAAAGGTACCTGCAGTCAGAAGAGAGCTAAGAAGAAAGGATCCCCCATCTTCATTTGGTGTATGTCCTCTATTTGACTTTCTGCTTCTATTAGAATGATTGAATTGGCCACATTCCCTCTGTTTGCCCAGTTACTCCCACTGAAACGGGCACCTAAAATGTAGGCACATCTGCTCACTAATGAAGGACTGTTGGAGCCTTTCCATTATCTACCACATGGGAGCAGGATTAGGTTCGCTGTCAGTTTTGGGGAACATGAAAGGGATAAAGAAGCATGAATTATGTATAACAGAATTGCACCCTACTGGTTTCTTAAGACATACAAGATGTTTCAGTCCCATTGTCATCCTAACATGCTCTTGGAGCAAATGCTTCACACAGCCAGAGGCAGTCCTTGGAGTGTAGCAAGACTCATCCAAGACTCCTGATACAGCACGGTATTGACATTCCTCTTCTGCTAATGAGGTATGTTTCACGTTGTTAAAGGTCTGGCAGCATGTCACAGTTTGTTAGACTGGCTGAGACTATATGAATGTGTTAAGAAGCAAAGGGAGTATGGAAGGATTTATTAGAGAACTGTTAAAACCAGAGTGTTTTTTTTCCCCTGCATCATCCTTGTGATTATTTTCATTGCAGCTAATGAATGGAAAAAAGAGTATTAAACTAGCAATCTGACCACAACCCTCACATACCTTTGGTTTAGACCTAAACTCTTCCAGGCAGTAACACAATCTTTTAATACCAGGCCCGATCGAATGAGAGTCTAAATTAGTAGGAATTAACTTTTTATGAAAGGTTTTTGACAGTACTTGGCATGACAAAAGAGCCCATATATTTCTCCCAGGGACAACTGCGGGTTATTCGCCAATTTCCCCACTAAGTCTCCTCACTCGCCCTGGAGCAGCTCAGTGATTTGAGTCATTCAGCTCAGCGATGACTTGAACACAGCCACGACGGGCCCGAGGGTGACGGCACCCTCAGGTGCGTGGCTGCTTTGCTGGCAGGGAGTCCCTCGCACATGGCTCCCACCGCTCCCACCAGCCGGGAGTTCACTGCACAGTCCGACGTTCACTGCACACCGCAGACAGCCCACTCGCACCACCCGCCCCTCCTGCCACTTTATGACCGGAGCGGAGACGCCACGGCCGGTAGCTCAGGGAGGACCCGGGCACCGCTCCCGCCCCCTTCCCCAGGGCCGCCTCTCCCCCCCGGCTCCCGCCGCTCCAGAC
>JAOXXN010000001.1:78450703-78461925 GCA_026770055.1 Myrmophylax atrothorax
AAGTCCTATCCAGATGACAAATATAGACCAGAGGAGAATTGAAGCTAATAAATATTACATCTCCATGAGAAGAGTGGAAGAAGATTAGTATGGCTGCTTGCAAAAGGAATTGGCTGGATGGTTGCACTCAAAAAGTTATGGTCAATGGCTCAGTGTCCAAGTGGAGACAGTGGGATTGAGTGCATCCTCAGCAAGTTTGCCATCAACACCAAGCTGTGTGGTGATGTCGATATACTGGACGGAAGATGTGCCATCCAGAGGCACATCTTGTACAAACCTCAAAAAGTTCAACAAGGCCAAGGGAAAGATCCTGCATCTGGTCCAGGCAATCCCAGGCTCAAGTATGGGCTGGACAGAGAATGTATTGAGCACAGCCCTGGGGGAAACTTGGGGATGTGGTGGATGAGAAGCTCAACATGACTTGGCACTGCATGCTTGCAGACTAAAAAGCCAATTGTGTCCTGGACATCAAATGCAGTATGGCCACCAGGTTGAGGGAGAGGATTCTACTGCTCTACTCTGCTCTGGCAAGACCCCACCTGGAGGTTGTGGCCACCAACATAAGGACGTGGATCTGTTGGAACAAGTCCGGAGGAGGGTCTTGAAGATGATCTGAGCAGCACCTGGAGCACCTCTCCTATGAAGACTGGCTAAGCGAGTTGGGGTTTTTCAGCCTGGGTAAGAGAAGGTTCCAGGGAGACCTCCCTTCCAGTACCTAAAAAAGGGAGCTAACCAGAGGGCTGGAGAGGGACTTTTTACAAGGGCATGTAGTGATAGGACTAGGGGGAAATGGCTTAATATGAAAGAGGGTAGGTTTAGATTAGATATTAGGAAGACATTCTTTTCTGTGAGGAAAGACAGGACACTGTCATAGGTTGCCCAGAGAAGTTGTGGATGCTTCATCCCTCAAGTGTTCAAGGTGAGATTAGATGGGGTTTTAATCAATCTGGTGTAGTGGAAGGCATCCCTGCCTATGGCAGGGGGATTGGAACTAGATGGTCATTAAGGTCCCTTCCAATCCAAACCATTCTGTGATTCTGTGATTCTGTTTTAAACCTCTTTTTCCCCTAAAACTTCCATTGCAGTCCTTATTGACCAATTCTTTGTACAGTGTTAATAATGATAGGTATATGAGGGAATGTCAGAGGATTGTCTTCTCTGATTAGTATAAAACACCATCTGATGTGGTAACATCCCTCTTATAGTCCAGATCTGAATTTTCTTTTGTAGTAATACTCCCTTGCCTTACAAGAGTTCTGTGAGAATGCATGTGTTAAAGGTCTTACAACAGCATGATAATGCTCGGCACAGGAATGCCATGGATGAGTCCAGACAAAAACATACTGGGACTGCAATTTCAGGTCAGGATGATGTTATTCAATTGTCCTTCTTATGTGGCTTATGTTCCTGCACAGATAGCATTATAAAATGCATTAATACATAGTTAGACATTCGGCTTTTTCATGGATTTGAAGATCATGAGATACTGTTCTTTGAAGAAGTTGAGTCCATCTGTGTTGTAGAGCAGGTAACTTGGATGTAGTGATATCCCTGGGTTAGGAGCATTTTCTATTTCTCATTCTTAGTTTTCTAAAAGGGATTTTCCACAGAACAATTTACCCTGAAAGTGGTGTGGGGTTTTTTTCTGAATATACATATTCAATTTTTAACAAGCCACTCCTATGCACTCATTAACATATTTTCTTTTATCTGAAGCAGGGTGGTTTTTTTCTTCTCCACTGAGTCTATGGGACACTGCTGGTACAAAGGCAAGGTGCACCAAGCTTCTCAGACCATGTTCCTATCCATCACCCAGTCTTTTAGAAAACCATATCAGGATAAGTTTCTTAGGATTGAATAGTAGAAAATGCCATCCACTTTTCTGGAAGAAAGCCTCAGATTAAGCAGATATTTTCTGGCCTGTTCCTACTTTTCCCTGCACAATTAGGGCCTTTACCAGTCCTCCATGCTTTGTTAGATTTCTCTTTGAAGGTTGAGAGCAGATGAAGCAGCTCTAGCAAGGAAAATCATTCCTGTGTTGTAGTTTGTCACATCATTGATATTAGTTTAGTTGGTAATTGGTTTTAATGCACTGAAGAGTCCCTCATTTTATTCCTGCATTCTCATATAAAGTTCAATATTACAGTATTCATCACCCAAAATTTCACTGATGTTCTTGTGGGGCATTGTAGCTGAGCACCTTATAGAACTAGTATAATTTCCTTGTTGATAATATTTTTAGAATGTGAAGCTGTTATGTGATATAAGGTAATTCAGTTTTGTCCAGTCATAATCACAAAACATTTAGCAATTTTAAAAATGCCTTGAAACCAATAGATATTATGTCTTTGATTTCAGAAGGAGTTTTTGCAATGTTAAAGGGACAATGCCAGCTTAAAATTTGTGCTTCTGTAAAGTGGTTCACCTTTTACTGCTGGTGGCAATACACATTTTTAATCCTGTAGGAATGTAGTTTCTAAGTTGGTTACATTCTGCAAACCTACTGAGACTGAAAGGATCAATGAGAAGGATCAGTCTCTGGTCAAGGTCTGGCCTCTGGTTCCTGCACAGGAGAATAATGTTGCTGTGCTCTTGTTCCTGATACAATACAGAGAAGGTTAATAGGGTGCAAAATTTTTCAATAAGAAAAAGTAAAAGCTGTTCTGCTGAAGTGTGTGAAACAAGCTGACATGAAAATGTACCCAGGTTTTATTAGACCTCATCAACTTCAAATATACCTACAAACAGACCTTCTAGTTTTACTATGGCAAGTGAGTGTGCCTGGGCTCAGATTTGTATACTACATGACATGTCTGGAGGAGTTACAAGCTCTTGAAATGGGAATGGTTTGGTCTTTGGTCTGTGTGTATACATTGAGGGGTGGAGGTAATTGCACATTGCCCTTTTGATACAGCAGCCCTAACAATTGCTGCTATAATAATCATCCTCCTTTCAATTCCATGGGAGAATGGAAACTGCAGTTCTACAGATTGCTTCTAATTTTATGCATGAGCTTGTTTAGAGCCATCTATCACTGACGAGCATGTTGTCTCCTCATTGTGACTTTTAAACAGCCTGTAGCATGCCGACTGTATTGGATGGCATATGATGCTGGATGGAGGCTGACCAGGTCGAGTGCCCTTGCATCAGCGAAACTGAGTTACTTTACTCCTCTGCCCATGATGAGAGGTAGTGATGAAAATCGCTGCATTTCCCAGTGGTGATGAGTTCTGGCTCTACCACAAGGGCTGGCCAGGGTTGGAGTGGGGCTTCCTTGGCTTCCTCCTGCAAAAACTGTTCCCTATGACCTTCTTTAAAGAACTGTGTTGACTGGAAATTAATTAGCTCCTGCTTATATGATACGGCTCTGTGTTGGTCAAAGGTATGGTAGTACTTTTAGGGGCACAGATGTCTTTGAGAACAGTTCCTGAATTGTCACATATTTGGTTTCATTTCGTTTGGTTTGGTTTTCTGGTTTTGATTTGGTTGGGTTGAGTATTTTTATTTGTTTGGTTTTGTGTTTTTGGGGTAAGGAGAGAGCATGTTCTGATTGACTGTGGTGACAAGCGAAGTCAGTGTCCTATAACACTAATTCAAGAAATACCTTCTATCCACATACCTGGTTTGGTGTCTTAGCACCATGCCTAAATCTATGAACTGGTTTCCATTAGAGGTGTATAACCTCAGTGAGCCAAATCCAGGGCTTTTGGCAAAGTCTTTATTCAAGTAATAGTCCCGTGGCTTTTCTGTGAATGTTGTGCCTGAGTGAAATTGTACTAAACCAATGTAATGAATTCAGGAAGAATTGAAGATCCAGGGGGCAGGAATGAGGATCCGTGGAGCTGAAGGAGGGCTTGGCACTGGGACTCGGCCATATGGGAACATACAGGCAGAATCATGACATAATGGGATCAGGGAACAGAAACCCATGAGCAGATTTTAAGAGAGGTGAAAGACAAGATCAGAGAGTCAACTATGGGAGAGTTCTTCCACCAGAAGTTAGTGGTAGGATAGAAGAAAAATAAAGAACATTTTATAAGACTGAAAATATTAGGAGAGGTGCTATATCATGTTCAAGGCATATGATGCTGATAATGCCATGAGCCTCACTTCAGAGGTCTCAGCATGAAAGATTACAGGCATTGAATTATCTTTGTGCTCCTAGAATTGATCCCAGTGGTTCCAGGAGATAGTGTGTTCTTGGGATATCATGGAGAAAGGTTGCATTGTGCCCCATGTATGTTGCCAGTTTAAATACAAGCAAAAGCAGTTAATTTTTGCAGGTTATTGTTTTGCTTTTCAGGCTATTTTTCTTTTCTCAGCTTCTCAAAGTCTTCATCTTTCTCTATATGCACTCTAGGACTTCTGCATTCAGAAAGGTCAAAAGTGTTCTTGTTTTACCTGGTGTATAGTGAGTGTGTTGGTACAAAGAAATGGGCATTCCTAAGAGGAGTCCTAGGGAACAACTATTTCCACACCTAAAAAAACCTAAAAGCAAATTCATACAAAAAAGGAGGTTGAAAGGAATGTACAGGACTCAGAAAATCTAAGTGAAATTTGGCTTCAGTGATATTAGTGGTAAAGTTTCTTAGATTACCATGAAGCCAGTGTTGCAGCTTTGGATTTAGTTTCTATCACTGCCATTAGAGGTGCTGCCAGTTCCCCCCATGTAAAGTGAGCACTGTGACACTTTCCCATCATTGTACAATGCTACAGGGGTCACTGGAAGAAAAGTCCACACTAAATCCAGGTATTTACTTGGTTTACAAAGTATTGTTTTATTGCTGGCTTATCAAGGGGTAGAAAGTGTGGGGAGGTTTCCCAGCTGTTTCCAGACACCTCCTGCATGGATTCTCCCCTTCCTGACAGCTGAGGCCACCTCACCCTGTCTCTCATAACAGTTGTACTGCCAAACAAGACAGATAGCCACACAAAACTCAATGTCTTCAGTGTGTGGCTTTAATTCCCCATCTGTCTAGCTTCCTGCAGCTTTTACAGATGGATAATTTCCCTGTGAGTTAGAAAATATTCCTGGAAGCTGTGAATCCTAGAGGATTAGGGGCGCTGCTATGGGGCCGCTAGCTGAAGAGGGTATTTACATCTCAGGCAAGCCTTTTGGTTTATTATCAGAAATGCATGGGGTTTCGGAATTACTTTTCTGGTATAATTTGTCTTCATTTATATTGTTCTCAGTTACCATCTCTCGAAGTTTTTCAAGCAGCTGTTTATCATTTTGAAAATATATCTCCAGTTGAGAAGAGCAGATGGGCATCTCACTTCAGACTCTCTGGGGAATTGCTTTGTGAGTCTGTCTTATAAGCAGGTTGGATTTAGGATGTGGAGTTTGCCTTTGTTTTGAAAGCAATGTTGTGCATTCAGCCAGAGTACTGCCCTGCATAGGAGTGGTAAGGCTAATGTGGGAATTACTGTACCTGTGTGTAGTTATGGCACAGTGAATGCATAGAATGTGCGCATCAAATACATTTTCCTTCTCTTGTCAGTGTTCAATACATTTTCTCTTGGGTCAGTCAATCTACTAGCTATATCTTAATATAAATTCTGACTCCCTGTCTCTTCTGTCTAATACTGCATATGTCTGTGCATATAGGTAAGTTTGCATTTATTGATGTAAAGTTACCTCATAATTTTGTATAGCTATAGTAAAGTAAAATTAACCTGAAAAAATTGACTTGAGAGGACAGGAAACTGACAGTAAAAGTTATTAACAGTCTATTACTAGACAAAAAGTTAATGCCTCTTCTTCCTATTTATAGGATTCTTCCTGTTTACAGAATTCAGTTAAAGCACTGGAAGTACTTAAACAATATCATATACCAAAGAAGTGAGTACATAAGAAAGGAACATGCAGGTCTGGAAGATGTTTGCCAGACTGGTAACTTCATCCTTGTGATCTCCAACTCATGGTTGCATGGCAGGGTGGCTGCAGCTGTGCCTGTATCAGAGAAGCTATGCATCAAGCAGGGCAGGGAGGTAGTGCACTCACATCTGAAGTAGGAAGGTGGGAAATTAGACAGCACAGGATTGTCTTACAAGGAACAAGGCATTTCATCACCAATGCTGTTGGAAGGGATTTGTGGAGGTAAACTTGTGCAGAATGATCTCGACAGCTGGATCAATTCTGTGTTATGTCAGAGAGGGCTATCCCTGTTTCTCCACCTGAAACATCACACACTCTTTTAACAGCATTTTCCTGTATTCACACTGCACAAGCACCTGCCTTCACCACTACCCCAAGGCAGCGGCAGGTAACAGCAACCCATTCACAGATTTTCCCTTCTTAGGCATGGTGCACTCCCCACTGGCAACCAAAGATTATTCCCTCTCTCTCCCTCACAGAAATAACAACCTCTTCCCATCTGCTCTCTCAGAGTCAGCCAGCAAAGCCTGGGGGCCTGTGAGCTGGCATGGGAGGAGGCGTTTTGCTGCTCAGCCAGCCATTCTTTGTGCTGCCCAGGGAAAAGGCAGCTGACTGAATGTAGACATTGGGTTTGATGTGCAAGCTGCCAGTTGGGCCATGATGCTTTAGCACATTCCAGCCGTGAGCAGTGTAAAGTGATACACCGGGAGTACAGATGCGGTTTGCTTGCTGGCACATGCTTCTCAACATTCCTAATCTGTGCAGCGTGCACATCACACTTTCATTCTTTTCCTTTGATTGAAAAATGATGAGTAAGGGATAACTGCTTTTCTTCTTTGTAGGGACCTAGGTCACTTCTCTCTCTTGGCCACAGAACAGAGGTTGTGGTACAACTTCCACACAGTATTGTATGCCTGTAAAGGCATCTGCTGTTCTGCTTGTGTATATGCAAGTATGTATGCACTTTTTGCTTATGTGCTCTTAAAATGCTGCATATTTTCACACTGTGGGAAGTCAAGTGTCAGGATACTAGGGAAAACAGAATCATAGAGTCACAGAATAGCTGAGGTCTGTAGACACCTCTGGAAATCATCAAGGCGAACCCCACTGTTCAAAGGGTCTACTAGTATAGGTTGCCTAGGACTGTGATCAGTTGCATTTTGAGTACCTGTAAGGATAAAACTCTACAAATTCTGTGGGAAATCCTTTATAGCATTTGACCATTCTTAAGACCAAATAAGTCGGTTTTATGGTGTCTAAAAGAAATTCCATGCATTTCAGTTGTGCCCATTACATCTTTTTCTTTATGCTAAGAAGACTCTGTCTCCATCTTCTTTACACTCCCGTGAGGTATTTATATACATTGATAAGATCTCCCAGAGCTTTCTCTTCTCCAGGCTGAACAGTACCAGCTCTCACAGCCTCTCACACAGCCTGACAGATGGTTTAAGATCTTAATCCTCTTTGTGGACATTGCTAGACTGTCTCAACATGTCCATGTCTCCCTTACACTAAGGACCCCAGAACTGGACACAACACTCCAGGGTGTGTCTTAGCAGTGCTGGGCAGAGGGGCAGGGCCACCTGCTGGCAGGGCTCTGCCTGATGGAGGCCAGAAGGCTGTTGGCCTTTGTCATAAGCTTACCTTACTGGAACTTGGTGTTCACCAGAATCCCCAGGTCCTTCTCTGAAGAGCTGCTTTGCTGTTGTTTGATCATAGTCTGTCTGGTGCTTGGCATTATTGCTTCCCAGGTATAGGACTTGTAATTTCAGTTTGTTCAACTTCATGAGGTCCTTGCCAGCCCATTTTTTCATCTTCTTGAGGTCCCTCTAAATGGCAGTGTATCCGTCTGATGTATCAGCCACTCTTCCTAATTTTGTATCATTTGCAAACTTGGTGAGGGTATACTCTTTTTTGTCATCCAGGTAATTAATGAAGGTGGTAAACAATATTTAGTAGATCCCAATGTGAGCCTAAAAGGTGCATCACTAGTGACTGGCTTGCAGCCCAGTTTGGATTTCATGTCACTGACCACAACCCTGCAAGCCTGACAGTTTTCAGTCCAACTTACTGTCCACATACTTAGTCTATACTTCATTAGTTTACAGATGGAAAATGCAGTTGCTTCCTTGTCCTTTGTCAGCAGGTCTCCATTCCCATTCAGCAGCAGGTTTGCGTTTTCCCTAGTCTTCTTTCTGTTGTGGAAACTCTTGTTGCCTATCACCAGATTAAACTCTAGATGGACTTTGGTTTTCCCAACCTCATCCCTGCATGCTCAGACTGTTTCTACATTTCTCCTGTCCTTGCTTCCACAACTTGTATGCTTTATTTTTGTGTTTGAGTTCAGTCAGCAGGACCTTATTTATCTGTGGAGGCTGCCTACCACTGGTCCTTGACTTCCTGCTTTTTAGGAATGGACTGATCTTGAGCTCAGGTGTGATCCTTGAAAGTCAGTTAGCTCTTGGACCTCTCTTTGCTCCAGGATGGTATCCTGTGGTGTTCTCCCAAGCAGATCCTCTAACAGGTCACAGTCTGTTCTCCCGAAGTCCAGGACTGTCATCCTACTGTTTTCCTTGTTCCATCCTCTCAGGAGCCTGGCATCCATCATTTTGTGGTCTTGCAGCCAAGATTACTCCCAGCCTTTGCATCTCTCATCAATTCTTGTTGATAAAGATCAGGTCCAGCAGAGCTGGACATAACTGAAAAACCCTCAAACATAAGAGTTGCAAGGCTTATCTGTGAAGTGAGTTACATTTTCTTGAGCCATTGGTATCTTTTATTTGTTACACTACTTTTTTTTTCTTGAATGAATGAAAGTTGACATCACCATTTACCACAAGTCTTGCCCCAGAAGATTTGTACTGTGCCTTGCTCTGTTTTCGTAGGTTCCACTGTATGAACATTCCTTCTCTCATCCACTAAGTATTATCCTATAAGTTTATGCAGTGGCACCTGTAGTAGCAGAGCCCCAGTATAGTTACTCCTGGCCAAAATTTTTAACATCATTTGGAGGCAATGTGCCTTTGAATGTGGAGCATGTGAGCACCATTCTTTCTGAAAATCCTTTTTAATAATATGCTAAACATAAGGACATAAGGAAAATTATATTTTTGTTCCCTCACATTGCAGAGAAGTTAAGTTGACTCTGTTGTCATTTGTGTGTGCTTGTCACATTGATCTTTTTGTGGTCTGTTACCTGTACTGTTATGGGAATGTCTTCCTGAAATTTGGCTTTGGGAGGAAACATTAACACAGAAACACCTCAAGTCTTGCATCTGGTACCAGGTTTAGTTCCACTTTCTTTTCTAGACCTGCATTCTTTCCCAAGGACAAGCTGGTATTTGGCTTTTAGTATTTTCAGAAAATGCTGGTGGTGATACAATCAGTTCTTTACTGCCAGTGTGTCACTTCTCAGTTGGCTAGCACAGAAATAGATTAAAAACTTAAGTGGGTGGAAAACCAGCTTTAATTAATTAAGATGGTTCATAATTATTTCTAATGTTACTCTTCTCTGAGGACATAGATAGTCACCCATGAATATGCTGCATTAGTTTCAAAAAGACTAATTTCTCCAAAAGGAAAAGATCATTTTATATAAAAATTTAACCACTAACAGCCTATTTAGATATTTTCATATATTTCTTTTATTGCAAGTAGATGTTGTTAGCAGGTTCGTAAGTGATGTTATACTAAGTAACATAATCCTGCATTTTTCTGCATCTGTCTGAGCTCATTGACCTCACTTGAGTGGCTTTGGTGAAGCTGGGAACAATATTTGTCCTGGATATGTTCAGGTAAGTAAATTTGTTATTGATGAGAAGCTGTGCAGAGCATAGTACAACATTAAATGTTGTGTTATTCAATATTTTCCCTTTCCCCAAGAGTACTTTTATGACTATCCAAGCTTTGGATCACAGTCTTTTTTACATGATCAAGTTCACTTTCTGTCTCTAGAGGCTACAAAGAGTAAAAATCTGATAGCTCGATGAAAATTAAGCTTCAGCATTCATCTTTAGTATCTCTTCCTAGATCTGTGGCAGTCCCTCTGGTGACTACTTGCCAGGAATGCTTTTCATGGTTATTTATAGCAGCATTTCTTTTTAAAACCAAATCTTTTATGAAAGACTTTGGCTTTTGGTCTCATTTTTATTCCATATCTCTGCTTCAGTTGTACAAGACCTCTGACATGTGGTAATCCACTGGAATGAGAAGACTGTTCAATTTAATATAGGTTTACACAAGCTTTGAGGTTTTGTGCAAGTTCTGCGATATAAACTTTTTCCAGTACCATTATTGTTCAAGTCTTCCAGATGTTTCATGATATATTCTGGTAATTCTTGGCTTCCTAATATATAGATCATATGAATTACCTAGGAAACAATCCAGGTGAAAATGGGGGTTAAATGCATAAGATACTGAAAATGCATCAGGAGGGATGTTTCTTTAAGTAGATAGGAAAAAACAAAACAAAACAGGAGGAGAAAGAATTGACTGATGGCTTATCTGTCTGTGTATACTCCCTTGTGTCAAGATCTCTGATACAGAGTGCTGTGTCTCTCAGATAGTGGTTTAAGTCAACCAAGACTGACCATTAAAAGACTTCAAAATTTGTTTAGTAAGTCGAGCTGTCATTTTGCTGATCTTCTTTCTGTTGTATACATAATGCTTTATATGACTTTCCAAATGTGGGCAGTTTCTCAGCATTAATAACCTGGAAATGTCTTTATCTTGGAGAAAAAAGCAGTAGTGTTAGATGTTGCTTGCATCATTCCTTCTTATCCTTCCATCCTACTGATAGGGACTACATCCCTCTCTCATGCAAAAGGAAGTATGTGCTTTCTTGCTTTCCTGGGAACACTTCAGCAAATGTCTAAGAGTCCATTATATAACTGCAAATTTAGCTTCTTTCAGAATCCTAAGCTTTATTCAAAGGAATGACTTTCCGAAATTGCTAGCATTTGTCATCACGTAGTTTCAAACTTTCAGAACTCTCCCTACCTTAAGAGTGCTATTCCATTCATTTAGTGTGTTAGGGTTTTTTAAATTTTTTAGCTGTTGAGTTTACTTTGAGCAGATCTAGGCCAAAAGGTTGTTTTACATGGTAATATCTTGAAAATGCTATTTAATAACCTGAATGACTTAAGGGATGAAGGAACCTGGTTTTTTTTTTGCTTCCATCCTTCAGCTAATTCATGTTGTTTTTCATCCCGCCTTTGCTTTCTCCGTTTCATGATACTCCATTCTTCATTTCTGAACTTATAACAGCTACAATAGAAATGCAAAACCAAAAAAAAAAAAAAAAAAAAAAAAAGTGCCCTTCATTAACAATGCTGGGGAGATTGAA
>JAOXXN010000001.1:78462025-78474487 GCA_026770055.1 Myrmophylax atrothorax
TGCAAAACCAAAAAAAAAAAAAAAAAAAAAAAAGAGCCCTTCATTAACAATGCTGCTGAGATTGAAGCTCCCTTAGAAATATCTGTGGTAACTTTCAAGCAGCTGCAATATTCAGTGTGCTGTGCTGTGCACTGTGTTATGATAGCTACCCTGCTATCAATACTGAGATAGCTAATTTAAAGATAGCTCAAATATGTTCCCTTGAGCTCTGGTGACTGGAGTGTTGACTGTGAATAAGTACTCTGATTACACAGTGAATAAGTATTCTGTATAATGTATGGGGTATACCCAACAAGATAATGGAAAATGGAAGCAGAATACTGCTTTTTTTTGTTTGCAGGTATCCAATTTGACTGCAGGAAATTAAAAAGATGAAGGAAATTATGTGAGGGAAGGGCAGAACACCACCACGGTGAGGATCCCTGTGTCCATTTCTTCTTCAACATTAAAATTCAAAGCATCAGTGCCTTCCAGCAGCAGGCAGATACAATTCAAAAGCGCCTGCATTTGTCAGCAGATTGTGCCATTGGGAAGGGGGAATTCATATTAAAGATGTCAGTGTTTCTGCACTGACTTTGGGTTCCAGAATAGCGTATTGTCTCAAAATTATTTCCCTTACATTCGATCCAGTGAACTTTCCTCCACTTCTGCCATCCCACATCTGTTTTGTTACACAGCTGTAACTGGTTTAGAGTCATCATAACAAAAAGGAAACCTTTTTTTTCTTTCAAAACAATCTGTAGTTTGGCAGAGAATTTTCTGGTGACAGAAAAATCTGCCTTTAATTGACTGAAATAACTTTATCCACACTCTTGTTTAGGCCCTGATGTACCCTGGGGGTTAATATGTAGCATAGAAATACAGTTTAATCTTTTATACTCTTTAGTATTCTTTGCCGTGTTTCTCTGTGAATTCTTCTCCCTATTATGCTGTAATACCCCATTCAACTTCATGCATTGCTATGCTGCAATGCTGTATTGCAATTTCTGTTTCAATTCTTTATCTTTTGCAATAAAGCATTCACTTTTACTTATAAATAATTTGAGTTTCTCAGATAGTATTTTTTCCAGGACCCTCGTTTCCTATTATGAAATGAAGCTCTATATAACAGAGTGCCTTTGCAATCTAAGAAAATCCAGAGGCTTGGATCTGACCTGCAGCAACTTCAAGTGTACTGAAATAACTTTGGAGAACCGTATGTTATTTGATGAATCAAACACAGTCAGCACAGCCCCTGGATGCTCTCTTCCTACTCTCAAATCAGTGTGGGAAACAAAGGGAAAATACATTGCACAATTTTTGTCATGCATCCTGAAATATTTTTTCAAATCTCTAGTGCCTTTCGAAGCTGCAGACTCAGCCTTTGGTAA
Source organism: Myrmophylax atrothorax (assembly GCA_026770055.1). Lineage (NCBI taxonomy): Eukaryota > Metazoa > Chordata > Aves > Passeriformes > Thamnophilidae > Myrmophylax > Myrmophylax atrothorax. The sequence goes on from JAOXXN010000001.1 coordinate 78,463,396, forward strand.
GAGAGAATGTGAAGTTGCCTCTGGGCAGTGGGGTAGCAGATTTCTGCAGCAGTCATCTGCTTCAGCAATTCTGCCTTTCTGTTTTCCACAAGTTCACATGAAGCCATTCAGCAGGGAATTTACAAGCCATAAAACTGCATTATTCAGTCATGAAGTAACAACCTGTAAAAACTGTTAGTGCAGTCTGGAGTCCATTATGGACAAATGAGAACAGGAATGTTGAGAGGCCTTTCACATTACTTCAGAGTAGTTGTTGTCAATTAACTGTGCCAGGACCCTCTGATATTCCAAAAGGTTATAAAAGGTATTTAGAGATTATTAGAAGATTAGGCATTTAAAGAACATTTAGAAGTCACTTACATGACTTGGAAATCTGACTAGGTCCATGGTTGCCTGCACGGACACTTCTCTTACAAATTAGCCCTGTATTGTTTTGGTAGTCATGACGTTATGACATTCATAATTTAAAACATTGAGAATTCATGATAATATTAGCCTAATTCCTATAATTTTGTCTGATTGCATGAAATTGTGTAGCTCATGGAAGAGTGAGATGTCTCATTTTTGGCACAAGTGGTGTTTTGGTGACATGAGTCAGCAACAGTTTAAACAGGGACCATATCTGCTTCTGCTCGCTGTGATTGCCTATCTGTTTCTTTTCTGTTATTTGCAATTATTTATCTCCAAATTGAGGAAATACAAAAACAGCTATTCTGGTGTTGTAATAATGGTATTCTAAGTCTGATTCCACTCCATTCTGAAAACCATAGAATCCTGAGTATAACATTATACAATGCTAGATTACAAACAATAATATTTCCAAGAAAAACACTTAATGCATAATGAATTTAGCATAGTTAATAGTTCCTGACATTAATGTTTGCCGGAAGGTCAGAGGGACACAACTCTGGTTTGAGAGGGGAACGAGTTGTGTTTTGTCACAGGTCTGGTGTGGCATGGACATGTTGATGCTGCCAGCCTCTTTGTGTATTGCAAATTATTTAATTCTGAGGTTGTACAGACTATTTCAATGTGGGAGTGATGCTGAATTATGTTTCAAAATAAAAAAAAAATATGTGGAATATAAAAGGGGGAGTGGAAGCAGCTCTTCAGCAGGAGGCTTCAGAGGCAGGAGCTGCGAGACACAGACAGGGCACCCTGTGCTCTGTATTTAGGAGCATTGTAAGCATTGCCCATGGCCCCTTGGAAGTGGGCAATGTTTACAATGATTTGTTCACCTCCTGATGGATGCTTTTGAGAAAATGGCACAAATCTCCTCTTCAACTTCTTTTAACCTTCACTCTGGGAATGTCTTTTGAATAGCAATCTCACAAAGATGCTTTAACACATGAAAAATTATGGTATTAAAGGAAGTAAGAAGAAGAACAACTGTGTGAACACTTATGAAGGTGGAGACATGAATAAAAAGTATCAACTTAAGGCAAAAACATTTCTTACCAATGCAACATGAAAATGTGATATTTGAATCTGCTACAACATTACTTTGATGCTTATGAGTATCCCATAAGTGCTATGATAGTCCTGGAAACAGGGAAAGATTTTGCTGAACTTCTGAAGAGAAATGGTGAGCTATATGCATTCAGTAGCACATTGTATCTTAACAACTTTTATGTAAGAAAGGATGGAAAAGTCTTTTGCAGCCCTATCAGGTGGTATTACCATTCATTGGTTCCCAATTACTCTCATAGCCTGTTATATTAGGAGGTCATTGGTGCAAATCATAGAATCATAGAATTGTTAAGGCTGGAAAAGACTTGAAAGTTTGAGTCCAGCCTCTGACCAATAACCACCTTGTCAACTAGATTATAGCACGAAGTGCTATGTCCAGTAATTTCTTGAATACCTCCAGAGATGGTGACTCCACCCCTTGCCTGGGCAGCCCATTCCAGTGCTCGACAACTCTTTCAGTGAAGATATTCTTCCCAATGTCCAACCTGAACCTCTCCTGGTGCACTCTGATTCTGTTTGCTTTTGTGCTGTCACTAGTTTTCTGGAGGAAGAGGTCGACCCTCACCACTCTACAATTTCCTTGGGTTTGTGCCAGGTACACAGTGTGCTTTTGCATGTATCGAACCTAAAGCTTGTTAGCTTTTGTACAAATTGATGAATGCAATATGGGCATGGGCCCTGCTGGGCTCAAGTACAATTAGCAGTAATGATGCATGCTATTAAACCCTGACATTTATTAAGCACAGGCAGACTTCCACATCTACTGTAGCAGACTGCTGCGGACTTGGGTGTGCCCTCTCCTTTGGGATGTGTGTCATCTTCCTGAGCCATGCCAGTGTGGGTGAGAGCGCAGAGGAGGCTGCAAGCACTACCAGCAGACCACAACGCGCTTTCCAAGACAGTTGTCAGAATCCTGGGAACGGGGAGCTCAAGTGTCTCTTCCCCCAGTCTAAAATTCCAGGTAGATGCTGAACAAATGCTTCACTGATTCAAGAATTTGCTTGTCATTAATTTTTGAAATTGTTTACTGCATTTATCTAAAAGATAGTATACATTTTCTATTGATTTTATTGTGGGTTTCATTTCATATAAGACAATTCCTACTTATTTCTTTCTGCAAAAATTACTCAGAAGGGAGTTTTATGCTGGCACATCAGAAAATGAGACCAGTTATACTTCAGAACAACACTTCAAAGGTTTTATTGATTTTTGGTTTTTTTCAGAGGAATGTTTCATCAAGGGCTTTCAGTGAACTTCTTTCTTCAACACTGCTTGTTATATATAGTGCTCTGAAAAGACAAAATATTGTCTTCTTAAATGATTGACCTTCAAGGGCAAAAGCATCAGTGACTGAAGTGTTTCGAAACTGTAGAATAAGTTGAGAGTGAAGCATATTAGTTAACAATGCAGGTTTTCTGCTTATAGCATTTAGAACTATATCCTTGCAGGAAGTGAAATATGAAGGCAGTTTTCAATTAAAGATGTCTTCTCTGGGCATACCTGTGTTCACATCTTGTTTCTGTGTGGATGTGTGCATATTTTCTTCAGTTTTAATGTGAGAAATCTTAATATGGTAATGGGATCAGCATTTCATATTGGGACTTATTTTTTTAAATTTTATGCGAGATTACACTCATGAGTTGTGTGTGTTTATGGGAAGAGAGAAGAGTGAGAAGAAACAAAGAAAGTTGAGGAGAAAAACAGTATACTATGAGATACAAGAGTTTTATTGTGAGATTTTCAGGGTCTGTCTGTATAACTGGAGATGAGTCATGACACAGTCACGTACTTTTCCCAGAGAAGTGCTGATAAACCCTTGTGTCACACTAAAGCAGATGGGGTCTATGATGGAGATGAAACAAGGAAGCTCCTTGACAAATATTTATGTGCTCTTAAAAAATATCTGGAGGATTATTGCTCATATCCATCTGCCTTTAAAGCAAGACTCAATTAACTACAATGGCCTGGAGCTTATCCTTTTAATTCTGTGCTTGGAGAGAGAGCTCACATGCTGCCCCAGCATGCCCCTAAGGGAATCACCACTCAGCACGCTCTGGGGCATCCACCATGCAGGGCAACATGTTTTGGAAGAAAGAATCAGCTCAACTCAGGTCAACTCACAGTCCCATTGAGCACCCAGAGGAATAACATCTCTTATGAAGATGGAGACTTCATTCACTTCCTCTACCCTCCCCCCCTTCCCCCCCCAAGATTAATGAATGTGTTACACTTTGACAGCTTGGGATGAATTTTTCCAAGATGAGTATCTGCCCCAAGTCATGTTAGTTTAATTATTTCCTCTGAGGAAAAAGAAGACCAGAAATTTCAGGAATTTCTGGGAATAAAATTGGAGAAAAAAAGTTTGGGTTTTGATCTTGATAAATGTGACAACTTCTCTTGAGTATCTGTAACTTCTCTGTATTTTTACAGTGTCTTGAAATTTGTCAGGGGATCATTGGTGGTGTGGATGAGGAGCTGAATTTCTGAAAATAGAAACAGGTTTTGTTGTGCCCCTCCTACACACATCCAACAGAAAAGCTGTGTTTGTCTGTGCTTAGTGGGTACTCCACAGACTCTGTGGTTGTAATCATATGGACCATCTCCTGGTCAAGACTGAAGAAGGCTTCCCCTGCAGTCACTCAAGGGCTTCCGTGGGAAACATAGGCCTACATGTGTTTTCCATGACATCCCAGCTGACTCAGTAGTGTAGAGTATTGCATTGCTGTTTTGTGTAAGGGAAGCATGGTATTTACTAGTGAAGGGACTGCTCTACAGGGCGTCCTACACTCTGTTCCTCCACCTCCAAGCGGTGGGTAATGTGCAGCCTCATGTAAGGTGTGTTGCCTCTAGCACATGAACTGGAGCGTGCACCCATGCATCATTGGTTGCTGCAGCATTTGGGGTCTCTGGTTCACTCCTTACAGATTCCTGACTCCCAAATCATAATACTCAGAATACCCAAAATTGGCAGCTTGAAGTTGGAAATCACACTCCTGCCCTTAAACCCAGCCAACAGAGGTCATTAATGGTGGGGTCCTCTTTTTGTCTGTGCCCCATTTAGGTCTGTTTCTAACTATGTTTATCTACAGCTGGATGTTTAAGGGCAAGATAACTCTTCATACACACCCCAGGAGAGATTTTAGATAACCTAGGCACTTTGTCTAATGAAATTGAAATGGATGCAGATGGAGGTTTTTCTTATATAAAGAGTGATCACATGGTGTGGGGGCTGGTAATCACATTTATCTTTATTAAAAATGAGACAGAAAGCCAAGGTCTGTAATGCCACAGTGGGACCAAATGGTGACAGAGAAAAAAAATAAATCAAGCCCTACTCTTTTAAACTTTTTAGTTCCTCTTAAGCTTTGCTAGTTTGGGAAGTGTTTGGGTAAGGAACAAGGGTTTGGTAAGGAACCTGCAGTATCAAAGGTGTGCTAATAGATGGGAACACATAATCAAACCTGGATTTTGAAAAGGAGCCAGAAATAACACATTTCTGCAAAATCAGGTAAAATTGTCGACGTTGTCAAGTATTGTAGCCTGTAACAGATTATGTCAAGTCTTTTGGAGGCACAAGTGCTGTGTCTCTGGTTTTGAGTTAGCCAAGAGGAAGAAAAAAGGTGAAACGTGGTCTCATGCAAAAGAAAAAGAACAGTGAATCTTTTTAAATTTCTGCCCTCCCCAGTTAAGCATGATTAAAGTACTGCTGAGGTGGTTTAGCTCTCTGCCTCTCACTAAAACTTAGTACAAACCATTCACTTCAATTCATGTGTGAGAAGACCCCATTACTCCAGTGAGGGCAGCACATTGACAGAATGGCAGGCAGACCAGGAAGCTGATTAATTTTCCTGAAATCTGACTTGCTGTTGTTATAGAAGTGGTGTTAAATTCCAGTACCTGGCTAAAATTTGAGGCCCTTTCGGTGATACCAAATGCTGTAGTGGTCTCAGTCAAGGAACTCAGCTGTAACAAGAGCGACTGAAGCAACAAAGGATGTTGGAGCTTGCCCATGTATGAGCAGGTCCTCAGTGGAGGGGAATGAGTCATCCCCAGGGTCCCCAGAGAGGAGCTGGAGAAAGCAACAGCCCCATACCCTCACTTGCAGCCTCCTACATCAAGGTGAGCATTGCCTTACCAAATGATGAGCATCCCATAGGGAGACGATTCAGCTCTTTTTGCAAGAAGATAAACATCTTAATTAATTCTGAATGCACTGAATGTAAATGCAGCCTTATGTGACAGGTTTAGTGAGATACCTTATTTTCAATCAGCAAAGACCTGACTCTCTTCAACATGTTCACATCCCAGTCCTGTGTTTGCTTAGGTCACATTCCCCAAAGAAAAAACAATCTTACCCTCTGCCGTTGATAGAGTTGGGCATATTCTTTCTCCTGAGTGCTGCGTAAATGAAAAAGAAGAGGAGGTTACTCTGACCAGATGTAATCCAACACAAGCCTTGTCAGGTTAAATTTACAAACTGTTGAGGGCAGCACTGCAGAGAAGGACTTGGGGATACTGGTCGATATAAAATGGACCATGACCTGGCAATGTGAATTCACAACCCAGAGAGTTAGCCATGTACTGGACTGCATCAAAAGAAGTGTGGCCAGCAGGTCAAGGGAGGTGATTCTCTCTCTCTCTACTCTGTGCTGGTAAGAGCTCACCTAGAGTACTGCATCCAGATTTGGGGCCCCCAGCCCACAAAAAGACCTCAAGGGTCTGTCACAGCAAGTCCAGAGAAAGGCCCTGAAAATGGTCAGAGAGTGGAACACCTCTCCTTTTAACACAGGCTGAGAGGGTTGGGGTTGTTCAGTCTGGAGAACAGAAGGCTCAGGGGACAACTTACTGCAACCTTTCAGCACATAAAGGGGGCTTATAAGAAAGACGGAGAGAAATTTTTTTGCCAGGGCCTGTAAGGACAGTTCAAGGTATAATGGTTTTAAACTGAAAATAGGGTGATTTTGTATTGAGTTTAAGGAAGAAATTCCTAAAATGGGAATGGTGAGATACTGGAACAGGTTGCTGAGAGAATTTGCGGGTATCCCATCACTTACAGTGTCCAGGGCCAGGTTGCATAGACCCTTGAGCAACCTGATCGAATGACAGATGACCCTGCATTGGCAGGGGGATTAGACTAGGTGATCTTTGAAAGTTCTCTACAATGCATGATTCTAAAACAAGTTAGTATAATAACCAACAGCTGGTTTGACCTGTTCACTGTAAAGTTTTCTTGGATATTGTATACAGGAGAGTGTAAGGAAGCATAAATGTGTTCCTCAGGGGCTGATGGGGGGATGCATCAAGTTAGGTAACAGACTAACTAGGCTGGTCAAGGACTGCGGATCATAGGTCATAGTTTAGTCACCAACAGTTGTAAGCACATAAGAAGTTCTGAATGATCCATAATAAATTATGTAGGCTTTGGAAGTCAAGACTAGTACCATATATTTGATTCATCAGAGTGCAGCTGGTCAGTAAGTGATGTATAGATGAGGTGGTGTGGTCAGAGAGGCACAGTCCTGGCAAAATGATGTCCGCAGGAGATTTCAGGATGGATATGAACAGTGCACAAGTCCACATGATACAGGGGGAGTTGACAGCTTAGACTGCATTTCAGCTATACAGCTGGCTGTGAGAGAACAGATTCACCTTGTGCATGGCATAACAAATACAGGATGTGGAGTGGCCAACACAACAGGCCAGAAATATGGTGATAGAACCCCAGTAAATGAGGTGGAAGGGACTACCTGTTTCTTTTTCAACTTATCTGTATATCCTTTGTCATAGATATCTGACGTTACTGGATACAGCAAAGCTCAGCATTTGTCAGCTATTAATTGAAATGAATTATCCCACGTCTGGAGCATTCAGCAGAGCTTTGATGTCTCACTGCCTGGCAGTGACAGTTTCTTAATGGCTGCTGTTGTATTATGTGAAAAAGTATACAGAGAAGTATGTGAGCATTGTTGTGTCAGGTTTGGTGATTTTCTTCTTGTTTAGTATTGCAGAATATTGATGTTTTCAGTCCTCAGAAATGTGACACTTCTACAAGGTTTGTGACTGTTGCATCAGTAAGGAGCTTGGCATTCTGTCATCTTGGCACAGTGTTGACTCTGCAACTTACTCTTGAATTAGAGAAAGCAGGTGAACAAGGAATTTCAGACTCTGACCCCTGAAAACCATAAGCATGACCTTTAAAAATAGATGCTAGTTATCATATGTTTAGTTTTAAGGCACTTCTAAAGGACTTACATGAATAATAAAATTTAAAGTCATTTTTATTAGAGTTCTACCTGTGGAACAAAGCAGGCCTTCCATAAAGGTTGTATTTATTCCTGAAATCAGAAAACTAAATCCCTTTCTTTGGGCACAGCTCTTCCACAGGGCATGAGCTACAATTGCAATATAGCCCATTACTTAATTTTTGACAACCAAATGCACACAACTTTATCTCCTCTAGGACGAATAATCTTCAGAGGGGAGGGAGTGAATTTTGCATATATTATTCATACCTGTTAGAAAACAAATAGAATACAATTACACTTTTCTTCTTCCAGGCTTTTAGGTCCAAGGGTAGCTTCAGATGTGTGAGCGGTTGCACCAAGAGCTGTTGAGGGACTTCAGATCCCTTTGGTAAAGTATAGGAACTCCTTTCCCCCCAGTCTCTGCCTAAGCAAAGATGAAGCTCTATGAATAGCTGCCTCTCAAGGTCAAAAGTGCTGCTTATTGAATATGAACTTAGGAAAACATCTATTTAAAATAAAAATATTTTCCATGCTATATTCCTGACTAATTGTGACCTGAATGTTGAGGAGAATATTGAGGAGCAGCTGCTGGGTCCCATAGCTCTTTTCTCTGACTCACATTATAAAGCCAAGGTGCTGCTGCAAATGAAACATCCTGCAAAGTCCCCGGAATTTTTTTATAGAGTCACAGAAAACTATCTCCCCCATAATTGAACTGTACATATCTGTCTTCTGAATTGGCAATTTTTGCTTTATTTATATAAAATGGAGAGTTTGGACAAAAAACAAAACCCTCACAAAAAAGACTCAAAAAACTCCTACACCCCTTCATAGCAATGAACATATTTATTTCACATCTGCTTCTACTGCAGCTGTTTTAAGATACTGTGTAGATTGCACAAAACTTTACAATGTTGCCACCAAAACTGTTAGATTATTTGTTCTAACTCTCCTTTCCTTATCTAATATTCTAATCGCCTAGTTTTGTTAAGTTGACCCTTTCATTTTTCTAAATGTAGGTTCCATATGAAGGATATCTTAAAACTACCTATGGCAAAAAGATTAGACAATATTGTGTTAGCAGCTGCTTCTTCTGTACTCATCGACCTTTTCTGTCAACTGAATGAGTATTGAAAAATGGGCTTCTTCCAATGCTTAAGATTTGAAGTGAAATAAATTGATATAATTGCTGATCTATTTTTCTGTGTTTTTGATATGTGTATACTTTCAAAGCAGAGTATAGGAAAAGTGGTTGGGATTCATAATGAATGATGACAAGTAACAATCCTCATGCCTGTCAAACATAAATGTGCTGTCACACTGGATGAAACTGAAGAAAAGATGTTCACTGCTTTGCTATATAAAGAATTTGGGGGAAAAGACAGTGTTAGAAATTAGTGCAGCTGGGAACTCCTTTCTTTGCATTCCTTTTCCATTCATTATTTTGCCAATTTGAAAGATACTTTAAATACCATGTACAGCCCCTGAGATCTGGTTATGTCCTTCTCAGGGTACAGCATTGACACAGCATTTGGAGAATTAAATTCATGCCTGAATTTAGTGGAGAAAGAATACCATTGCTTTTTAAATGTAATTTTAATTAGTTTTACTCCTTGTCCCTGGAGTTATCTAGAAGGAATCAGATTCTTCCATACTGCTGCTGGAATCAAGCTGGGAGACACCTCTGTATTGAGTTACTAATATTTCCCTGTAAGTAGCCAAAGTGCCGTATCTCTTTCCCATGTGCAGGTATTGGTTACCATAAATATATTTATATGTGTACATATACGTATTCATATACATATGTACACATATACACATTTTGTCAGTTATCTCCTGATCTCTGATCTTCAAATTTAAGGTTTAGGAAAGGCAATTTTGGCGTCTTCTGGTTCCCATAGATCTCTCTGATCCCTCTTATTAAGACAGTCTGAAACTGAGAGTAGGGACAGCCTTGGAAAATGCTCGCTATGAGCTCTTGAAGGTCAGGTGCTTGCTGCTCCTGTTAGAATAACCCATTCTGCCAGTGTTTTACTGAATGATTTTGAAGAGACCAGTGAAATGCTGCAGCCATAGCATCTCTGAAACTGCTTTGGTGGAGTAGTCTTTGAGATGTTGCCAAATGCTATGAGGTAAATTTTTAAGAAGAAAGGCAGAGAATATTTCAGAATAATTCAACTGAGAAGTTGAGCAAAAAAGAGAGAGTAGGAAACCAATCTTCATTTGTTCTGCTGTTTGCAGAACCATTGTTTCTAACCTAGTACATTTTGGCTTTGGACTATAACCTGTATCCTGCCACAAGTTATAATGAATGTTTATGGTACTCCCTTTAGGTTTTATTGTCTGTGAACTGTTTGTCTTACAATAATGTATTTGTTGATCATTGTATACATATCAATATTTAAACCTTATCCCCATTTTAATCTATTCCCTTTTTTTTAATGACATTGCAATTATGACCTGTAGATCATGGATTTAGGTAATGATTTGGGTTTGATGTAATGAGGTTATTGGTTTATTTATTAGGTAGCTAATAACTGCTGCCTGTTATTGCAAAACTGCTCTGAAAACACCTCTTCAGTAAGATTTGAGAATAGGGGATACCAAATTTTACTTCTTTTCCTCATGCTATTTTATTACATCTTCAGCCACAGACTTTCTGAATGAGGGTAGTCATGTGTTTTCTAAGACCTGTCTAGGTATTACTGTAGTGTGCGCTACCACCTTTAAGAACAACTAAGAGACATGAACAGTAAGTCTCATTATCTCTTCATCCCTTATGCAGTCTCCTTTACACACCAGTGTTCACCAGTTTTTGCATCTGTGATGCATATAAACCACAGATAAACAGCTTAATAGTGCTCTGACTTTTGGTTGCTATTTGATTGTTCTTTGCAGAAATTCCTTCTTTTTTGGAAATTATTTATCTTAGTGATTCATAAATCTCTCTGATTGTCACAAAAAAATATTTTTAATCCCAATTGTTAACTCTTATTTCTGGAAGTTTGGTATTATGCAAGGATTTTGCTGGAGCAAACCATGCAGGGGAGAGTGCATTCAGGTTTGGATTTGGGTTCCTAGTCAGTTCTGAGACTATATAATTGCAGTATCCAGACCTGGAAAATGTCACCAAAAATGTTGCAGAACAGCCTGATTGTTACAAGAACAAAGCTCTGAGTAATTTGAATCCAGTTGCAGAGGGCAAGTACATGTAAGACAATGTATACATAAGATTTTCACATTTTGGTGATGGAGTTAAAACAAACTAGCATTGCCTCAGGTTTCTCTCTAGCAAAAATGAATGAGTATAGCAAAAAAAAATTTGTATCCTTAAGAGGAGTGAGTCCTTGCTCTTACATAGTGCATAATGCTTACAT
>JAOXXN010000001.1:78490267-78503713 GCA_026770055.1 Myrmophylax atrothorax
GAACTGAAGAGCTATTATTCTCCCTGAAGGTTATCTTATTTGTTTCAAAACTAGTGGCAAACCACTGACTGCTGTATTTGTTTCGAAGACAGCAGCCATGGGGGAGGAGAGTTATATCTGGAAAACTCCCACGTGCAAACTCCCAAGGTCCTTTCCTGAAATAAAAAATAGTTTCATGAGTAGTAAAATGGACCTCACCATGGTTCCCAGCAACTCTCTTCTCAGCTGTAGCAGAGGATGAGCTCATCAGGTTCTACTCCATGGAATTTAAGAGGGTGTATTTCTTGTCATAAAACAAGTCAGAGTATGGTATATTTTCAACCTTTACCTTTGTATCAATTTTGGTTGTCTAACCACTTCTACAAGGGGAGGAAGGACAGTAGCAAACTTACACATAAGGCAATGCTTAAGGAAATGAGGCTGAAATTGCAGAAACCTTAGAAAAGTGGAGTTAAGTGTTCCATATTGTTGGTTAGGTCCTTAGACAAGGTCATTCTCTCAATTCTTCTTCTTTGTAATGAAATTGACACAGACTCTCCTAGCTGAATATATTGTAGAACAGATATCAGATTAGCTATTAGCAAGTAGAAATTGCATTATTGTTATTATTATTATTACTGTTTTAGTGAAGGAATTAGTTGTCTGTCCAATGATGATGACACAAGCAAACTTCTTTCTGTAGTAGGCATGCCATGACTAGGGGTAGCTTTAAGAGGAATGTGTCAGTACATTGCTAAAGCTTGCAAGGAAATGCAGGCATCCGGAGAAAATGCAGGATGAAATTTGCGTTTCTGAATCTTACTCATGCAGCATGGCCTAGCTGGGAAGGGGAAACACTGGATGGGCAGCCGTGGTGGGGACAGTGTTGAGACAAGCACAGTTTTCTGAATATTGAAGTGTACTTCTCAGTTCCCAGTCTGATGCTGCCCTCCATGCAGGGGGAGAAGAGCAAGCACTTTGGAAAATGCAGCTGCCTTGAGCACTTAAATGGGAGCTCCTCTGACTTGGACAGCTGTATGCCATTATGTTTAAAATTGGTGGTTGGGAAAGAATTAAGAGGAAAAGAAAGAGATTAGTTCAGATAAATAAAATATAGAGCAAGCTGTTTTCCAATCAGTTCAGACTCTCTGCAGGGAATTGCCTCACTGAGAAGGATGTCTTCCAGATTCCTTCTTTCTCATCTTCCTTATGAGATAGTTGTCCTCTCCAGTGCAAAGATGTCTTTGTGGCTCCTGCCATCAATATCCTCCTTCTGTGTATGGCCCAAATGGCCTTTTTGCCTTATGACTTAACACCTGCTTTTATTCATTGTGAAATAATTTTATATGCTTTTTAGTAAATGTGACAGGCAGTGTATTATGCACTGTCGTCTTTTATTTACTCCCATAAAACATTATCGAATACAGTTAGTATGTGACTTTCAGGACACTGTGTTGTACTTCATTGCATTGTGTTGCAGCACAGGGCGGTTCACTGCCTTGAAAGACACAGTCTTTTCCTATCTTTTCTGAAATGTTTTTTATCCTGACTTTCCCCTTGCCTAGTGTGTGATTTCCATGAGTTCCCCCAGTGTATCTGTTGAGGACAATACTTGTCTGCTTGGAAAGTTCTTATTTTAATCTCATAGCATTGTTGATACAAGAAGTACAGGAGTTGCTCACATCTCCTTAAACTGTTTCCCAGATGCTTGATGATTCATGAGGGGCTAACCTTGTGAGAGCAAGTTTGTCTTGACTGTCTTCCTGTGTCCTCTAAGCCAGTTAACTCCGTGAAATCCCATGAAAATCCCCTTAGAAAATTCTAGTGTGTTTGGTTCCAGTGCTGGCCACATGACTTTGGGTCATAATTTAGTGCATGGTGAGGGAGGTGGGAGGGAATCGAGCTGTTTCATTGCTCATGAAGAGTCTGTGTCAGTGTCAAGTGAAGGCTCTGAGTTCCTTTAGATTTCATCTCATGTGGTCTGTGGAAACAGTACGTATGGCCTTTCTGATCAAACAGACTTTCTTCCTTTCTGGAAAAGGCATATCCTCAGAGCGCAACATTTGGATATCTTTTACTTTACTATAGTGAGAATTTTCTATTCGTGCTTCTCTCCAACCTTTCCTCTATAATGACTTTATAATTCCTGCATTTACCATGATAGAAATAATAAAGTCACTGTGCTTTAATTTTTAAGGTTTATGACATGAGCAGCTCTATTGCTTCATGTACCTGTTCTACTCAGATATTGCAGAGCTGCAACAGCCATGACATTTCAGTGCTGGTCCTGGTCAGGTGTGAATGATTTCCTGTCAGATTACCGTGGTCTTGGGATTCAGAGTTGAAGTTAAATTAAAAGCCATGAGAGACCCTGTCTTCTTGGTGTAGAAGAGTGCAGGTAGCGTGCATTCTCAGCTGGTGTACTAAGTTAAGTGCATAGATGTTTTCTTTGGTGTTATATGTATGAGCGCATTTAAGAGATAATGACCCCAGAACTCTAATCTCAGCAGCTGATGACACCAGGGTAAAGCCTGTGCTAGGACTGTCTGGGAAAAGGAAACCTTTCCCTCAGAAGCATGAATCACATTGATGCATATAGTGAAATTGCACGATGATAAAGGGAAAATGCCAAGAGTTTACTTTCCAGGAAAGAAGAGTAAAGAACTCTCAGGCATAGGATGAGCTCTGCCATGTTTTACTGCAGTAATTTTGTTCTGACTGTGGACTATGGCTGTTTCACTAAAAAGTGTGGAATTTGTTATCATCAAAATTGTTTTATATTTATCCCTTTTCTTGGACATTTTGGGCATAGGCCTGTGAAATATCTTGTCCTCTCAGTGGAGTGGGTGTTTTTAGAGTCCAAAGGTCCTCAGCATTTTGGTAGGAACTCAGTAGTGTTGGCTGAACATTTTGTTTCATTCCAAATTACGGGGGGGAAAAAACCCACAGATCACAGATGTATTTGTTCTTTTTTTTTTTTTAAGAATAAAATAAAATTAAAAACAGACTCCAGCATAGATCTCCCTGATGAAAATTGCAACAAAATTAATAGGTGTGTGGTCTTTATTTTCACGAAACTGTCACTTCTCCAATGCAAATTGTTTGGTCAAAATAGAACAGAACAAAACTGGCTAGTTCTGCACTTTGTGAGCTAGGGTTGTATTTGCTTAGAAAAGGTAGCTCAGAGTTTGAAAGCATCTTAGAAAGATGTCACAATTAGGTCTTTGGAGGTAGTTTTACAGTAAACACAGACTTTTATCTTTTAAGTTTCAGGTTCTTTTGGAAGCTAGAATTATTGCCCTGTCAGAAGAGTACAATGAACTGTTGACACACAACCATGCTTTGCTTACAGCTTTGTGCAGGGAGGTATACACAGCTAGGAACCAGGGAAAAGCAATGGTGAAAAATAGATGCACTTACCGTGAATTTTGTACCATTTTCTCTGAGTTCCTGTTTTCAATGGGAGTTTTATGAAACAAATATATTTTTTTATGTAAAGAGCTTAGAAAACTTCAGTCAAATGTTAGACTTTATTTTAAGAGTGAAAACTTAGATTACTCTGTGTGACAGATGTCTGTTACTGGTTGCTTTACTTTGGTTTTGTATTTCCAGCATTCACAGAGTGACTTGGTGGAAGATAATTTTCCCCAGTTTGCTCTTCCTCAGTAGCCAAATTCAGGAGAAGGCACCAGTTTTCTATTTCTGTTCCTTATAGTGGAACTAGCATTCAGCAGGGGACTGGAGTGATGTTCAGTTTGAGATAAAGACACCAGATATAAGGTGTTTACATGAAACTAGTGTCCAAGTTCATGGATTAGGTAGAAATTTGGTCAATGCAGTTGGTGACTGACCTGCCTGGGTGTAGCTCCTCCCGTTTCTGTTGAGAAGGGGCTCATCTTGCCCACATGAGGTGGCTCGGTGAGATACAGTGGCTTTCACTGGACCTTTGTTACGGGCTGCTGGATGTGCCGCTGGACCTCCTTATCCTCATGGAGACCAGGCAGTAAATCGTTCTGTCTCTTAAAGAGTGCAAAGCATCTCTCTGTGAGTGACTGAACTGAGCCCTAGATTCCCACACATCACATAGGGAAGGAATACAGATAGCTGTCCCACGAGAAGTGGTCACAGCACAGAGCCTGTCAGAGTTCAAGAAGCATTTGGAGAATATTCTCAGGTACATGGTGTAACTCTTGGGAATGGTCCTGTGCAGGACTAAGGGCTGGACTCAAAGATCCTTGTGAGTCTCTTCCAACTCAGTATATTCTGTGATTCTATGACTGGAAACTGAAACCTGCCGTGATCCTCGCCTTGGAGCTGTCTGATCCTTGAAATTTCCTCACACTGAAGTTGTTAATACTGAGAAAAGTGGTTGTTTGCAGTTCTTTGATGCTGGGAGCTGAATTCCAGTATCAGAAACAGCTGGACAATGCAAGTGCATGGGGCAATAGAGAAGACCTTTTGGCTTGTGGAGGGCTGGGTCTTGCCACAGTTCCTGTTATCCTCGGAGCCAGGGATTTACATCAGCAGAGGCTTTACCTCAGTATAAGTAAACTTTAGGAACAATTGAGTATTATCTCAGGCAGAAGTTGTGGGATTTTAATTAAGTAAAGATTTGGCAGTTTGTCTTGAAGTTAGTGAGGTGATTGTTGGGACAGAATCTGACCTCTGTTACATCAGTATAAGCATGGAGTAGCTGTTTGTGTTAATCATCCATTGACAGCAAATTATTCACACTGTATAAATAAAATCAAAACTTGACCTAACATGTTTCTGGGAGGAATTACTAAAGCACAGTAATCAAACTTAAATTCACTCGTATGCACTTTTCCTGCTGCCCTTTATTACTGCTTTTGTTCAGAGGACATCACTCTCCCAAGCACCAACTTTGGGAAGGAGGGTTGTTTACCTTTTTTACTTTGGTCTGTCTTACTTCATTGTTCTCAAGCTTGCAGCTTTTATTAAATTTTAATCCTGTTTTAAAATCAAAGTGTTGAGAATGAAATTATATAATCAATATAAATGTAAAAGTAATGATATATTTCTTGTAAAATAAAGAGTCTGTATACTTGACTTCTGTTGTTCTTACTGTTTATAGGGGATTGAATTAAGAGAAAATACAGTGTACTTCCTATCTAATAAAACTGCTCCTAGACCCAACTTTTTAAAGTGTTTAAATGCAAATAATCTGTGCTGTGTTATAAACTGTTGTGTTTTTTGCCTTCCTGTAACTGGAACAACATACTAATTTCTACAAGTTGTGACTACTAACAGAGAGCAATCACCTCACAGACTTGTACCGAAAAGAAGAGATCATCAGCGTGGCAGGGAATGGCTGCATCCACAGTCCTCGCTTCCCCAGCAGTTACCCCAGGAACCTCCTGCTGACATGGCGACTCCACTCCCCAGAGGCCACCAGGATCCAGCTGGCTTTTGATAATCAGTTTGGACTGGAGGAACCTGAAAATGATATCTGCAGGTGAGTGGCAAGTGGAAGTTTGCAAAGGGCTTCTTATTACCACCTCTGAGCTCGCTAGCATGAGACTGCAAACCAAAACCAGGGCATCTCTGGTCAGGTCTGGGATATCCTTGCATGGAAGACAGACTTCCAAGGGTCCTTTCCGACTTAAATTGGTCTTTGACTTTGTAAATAAACTGAGCTTTCTTGGACCTGAAGCAGTTTTGACAGGTTTTAGTCCTTCTATAATACTTTAAGCACAAGGTACTTGTATGCTCAAATCTAGCTACCTAACAATATAGCTACTACTTTAATAGGATTTTGTCCTCTGTCACCTCTGTCATGTTTCAGCCAGGCAAAAAACATCTTTTTCAGTAGGTGGAAGGCTCTCGGAGGTGTGAGTGAGTAGATAAATGGGGTGTGAGGGACAGATAAAAATGCACTGAAAAATATAATTATGTTCTTCAAATTACTTGCTTGTCTTTATTCTTACTCTTCACTGATACAGTTTGTATTAAAACCTTTAAATGCAATCCACAAACATCAGTATATTGATGCATACTGATGTGTCTGTATATCTATTAAAGTATACCCTGCTATATCCCAGTTGCTTTGGTTCCCCTTTTAAGCAGAAATGACCTTGAGCTCAGTTGATCTGGCTGATTAACCCAGGTGGATAAACTGCTTTGCATTAGTAGAGTACAGAGGTGAATCTTGCCAATATTCACTAAAACAGTATATATCCATGGAGTTCTTGTTTATATTTCTTTTATTTGGCTATCCTGCTGTGGGAGAGAGCAGACTCAGGATTCCTGTGTGCTCCAAAAGGCAGATTACTGTGATGCTACTTACATAAAATTCTCGAGTCTCAATTTCCAACTCTGCCTGATCATGTTGTTACTTACACCTTATCTATGCGGAGAACTGGGTTGTCAGAGTTTCTGCACACCCAGCCTCTTCTTATCTCCTTCGTCAATTAATTTGTGTTTGTAGGGTTTGGCAGCTCTGCAGTTATTTTACAGGGAGGGAGGATTTTTTTTCCCCTTTTGTTTGTTAAATTTTCTGTGTTACCAATAAAGAGAACCATTCCTACAGGTTTGTTTTCCATTTAGTAATAAAAGAACACAGCCTAAAACTGGCTCTCCTTCCCTGCTCCTTGGCAGGTCTGCTCTGCTCTGGTGCTGTTGGTCCAAGATCAGCAGCAGTCAGTAACAACAGTTACCTTCCAGTACCCTAAATGCTTTCCCAGATTCAGAGTGTAATGCACACAGAAGCAGCCTGTTAATATTTACATAGCGGATAAACTGTGCCTGACCTTAAAGCATAGCAATTTTGAAACAGAGGCTAATTTACTGTGGAAAGAAAAAGATTAAGTATTCTGTTAAAAGCCATTAAAGGTGGTGGCACAGTGAGGGAAAGTCAAGCTGTTACTGGCATTATGGGTTTGGAGACCATCTTGGAAGACAGTCTGCCTGCTTTTTCCAGAGCAGCTAATTTAGGGTGCAGAGAGAAGCAAAGACCTGCCATCATCCATAGTGTCTATAGAAGCTGGAGAAATATCACATCCTTTTCTGCAATAAAGCTTTCCCTAGTTTCTGGAAGACCTTTATTTGGGTAGTATTACTTCCAGAGTGAGGAATTTCTTGGACAGATAGCTTGTGATGTCTTTAAGCCTGTCAAGTACTGTGTGCAGTTAGATTTATTTGCTAATGCTCAGTATATTTTTCAAAACCAAATCCTTTCTGCAGCTTCAGTCCCTGACAATCCCTGCAGTGCTGCTTTAGAGAGACATCCATGCGTGTTTTAATTGAAATGAATGCTGAGAGCTGAGCATATGCTTGAAGGCTGTACGAAGAGGACAAGTAATTCAGGACCTCTGCACATTACCTTGCTTTTAGATCTGCTTTTGACCTTATGCTTTTTTCCTCCAGAAACTTCCTAGTGTTTTCTTTTGATTTTTCATTAATGCTAATCATTGTAATTTGTATACTATTAAGACTAAACTGATTGAAATTCATTCAGGCTGTGGAATGAAAAGCTGTATTTTAGCGGAACTATATTTCTTCAGAGCTTCTGAAGAAGGAGGGGAAATATTCAAGGTTTTACAGAATTTTCCAGAAGTGCTGTTAGCATTTCCACAGGCACTTGATAAGAGATGATTCTGAAAAGCAATTAAATTACCCTGCCTCTGAGACTCAGATGCACAGAAACTACTGAGAATACACCTACTTCCATGATCACTGCAGCAAAGCCTCTGACATTTAAAGCAGAAATAATCCTTGAAAGTCCATGTTTTATCCTGTTCTTGCTCTAAAAGTGGGGAGGCCAGTCAGGACAGCTTTCACCAAAGCTTACAAGGTTATCTTGTGCTGAACACTGCAACCCCCTCGTGTTACAATAGGTATTCAGAGCTGTCAACCTGCAAGGGGGGCGGTGGTGGATACTTGCGTGGGCAACATGGAGCTCTGCTGGTACCATGTCCATCACCACGAGGGAGTGAGAGCTGAGGATGGTGGAGAGAGATTGAGACAAGTTCTGATTGATTCAGTTCTGCCTGGAGCTGAATTTTGGTGTGTTACAAAAAAAGAATATTTCAGCAGAGTTTGGGCAGATTGAAGTGATTTGATCATAGTGAATCTGTTATTTTCTGTTCTGTGCAATTTGGGGTTGGTGAATATAAAAGCAGCAGTGCTGATATTCTCAAACCACATAGTACTTGTGGGTTCTTTTCACATGGACTCTCAGCAGAAAAAGAAAAGCAGGTCTATTATTTGCAGAGCTATTCAGCTCCCACAGCTGAGCAGGGAGGAGGGTGCTTGGCCCGCAGACCCAGGAGTGGGGAGCAGCACATTGCTAGCAAGAATTTGTTAACAGTCTTAAACTCCCTCTTTGCAGGGAGCAGACACTTTGATAATAGAAAACTTTCCTGGTAAAGACCTCCAGAGTTTTAAGACTCAACTGTACCATGAGGATGGCACTCAACCTGCCCCTCTTGTCATCACCTCTTCCTCACTAGCTGCAATGTATGGGGTCTATTTTTGGTTTCACTGATACTGAGAGACTGGTTTTGTCACAGATATAATAAGATCAGAACTTTATTCTCTGCATTCTTTATTCTCCAGCTCAATAAATGAACCCAATAAATGACCCAAGCAAGTGAATACACAAGCTGGGGCAGCAAGTGCTCCCACTGGGTCCCCTCATCCCTGAGGTTTAGTGTCTGCTGCTCCTGGCAGAGCCTTCTTTGGGTTCAGGTTGCCACTCCTATGGCACAGGTGCCTGGCCAAGTTGCACAGGACAACATGTGCTGTTGCATTTTCCCCGGTGACAGCATCCGTGTGAACAGCAGAGTCCCCACCTCTGCATGCAGAGTGCCAACGTGCTTTTCTGCTTGAATGCTTGACCTAAGTCTTCCAAATCATGTATGGTAGCATTGTGCCATCTACAAGGAAGGTCCTAAAAAGCACCTTTCAGTAGCATGCACTGCCTTTTGTCCCCCCCAGCATCTCCCTTTGCTCCTGACACAGTGGCTGCCCAGCTCCAGCCCTCTGACTGACACAGCAGGCAGGATCCTGTGGCTGCTGCTGTATGGAGTTGGGTGACCACCAGAAAGTGCACAAGTGCTTGCAGCTGCTCAGCTTGGGCAGCCTGCCTTAAATAATATTTTATCAGGTTTCTAAATTATTTACCCACCACAGGAAGCACAATGTGTATGCTTACTGTGTAGTAAGCACATGCAAGTGCCTCTCATTGCTATTTTAAAGTGTTAGAAAATACTATCTGTCATGTTCCAGAAGCCCAGAAATCACTCATATGAGTACTCAGGCAGTAGCTTTCACTGTAGTGTATTTGGTTCTACACAAGAATGTCCACCATTTATAATATTTAGTCTGATGTTTTGGAGTAGAGAACAGGGGACAGTTGTCTCTATGTCTCCAGCTATGCTCCTTCCTGTTGACTTGCAGCCATTGTCTGTAACTAGCATTAGCAAAAACTAATTCTTCACACTGATTTTCAGGTATGACTTTGTGGAAGTGGAAGATGTGTCAGAGACCAGCACAGTTATACGAGGACGGTGGTGTGGACACAAGGAAGTACCTCCAAGAATAACATCAAGAACAAATCACATAAAGATAACCTTCAAATCTGATGACTACTTTGTGGCTAAACCTGGATTCAAGATATGTTACTCCCTTGTGGTAAGTCACCTAGGCATGACAGGGGTGAGAAACAGATTGCAGTGTAAAAGAGAATCAGTGCTTAAAGACTGGTTTGTGTGGCTAACTGCATGGGATCAAAACACTAAACAAGTAAAAGTATTTTCATTCCAGCAACTACAGATCAAAGAATTTTTGACATCCTGTCATTAAATATAAAATAAAGTCAAGTTCAGTTCAGAATTTATTCTAATAACGTGTTTCAGAACCACTAACATGTTCTACACTGAGGCTGCACTGCCAGTGCCTTGAGAGATGCTGCAGAAATAGCAAAGAAATGGCTGCTCTATGAACTCCTTTTTCATGTTCATTTGAGGTCAAATAAAATACATTGAGGGGTTATGGCTGTGATTCTCAGTTAGATGAAGAGTAGTTTATTCTGCATGCAGTAAAATTCTGCGTGCAAGACAATATGCAAAGGCTCAGGCTGTGTTTTTAAGCAGATATAAACACACCTCTTTGTATATGCAGAAGCATTAGCAATGTATCATGTTGTGTTTCAATGAGATGAAAACTCCTCCCTTTTTTTTTAAATTTTGGTTTTGTTTTTAGGGAGCAGGAATGCTCATTACTCTAAGCAGATTTTGATACAAATATGTATTCCTTTGTATTGTCCTGATTAATATTATAATACTTTTGGTGCAGTGTAGCTCGAAAGAGGCAGATTTTGCAAACACTCAGGAAATGGTAAGCATTAATTTATTATACTGTCATCATTGTACTTTCATATCCATCACACTTCTTATTCCCTTTTTTTATAATCCACTGTCATTTAACAAGAATAAGAAAGCCTGGAATAGTAATAATATTAATGCTATAACAGGGGAGATCCATTGTTTGAGTCATTTAACTTCAACCTCTTGGCTTTGCATGCATGTATGTCTAAGAATGCTGAAAAGAGTCCATAAACAACACATCCTCAAGACAGACTAAAATTATGAATATTGTGCTCCCTTGCATTTAAATTGTTAGGCTTCTGGTAAAGTAAGGCATTACACTGTAAGTAAATCCTGAGCTCTAATTTACTCTAATTTGAAGGTAATCTACTAAAGCTCAAATTCAGACAGAACAGTCTATGAAAGATCACTGGGCATAAAAATGAGGCAGCGAAACATCAGCCTCTCTATCCTGCTCTCATTTCAGTGCATCCACAGAAACTCTGCTGCATTTAGTGAGTTTAATTCCAAACCATGTACAGATAGTCTGATAGTATTAGACTTTCCAAAATTAATGTTATTACTCATAAGACATGGGACTCTCTGCACCAGAAAGCTCAGAAAAAGCTACTGTATTTATTTAATTTCAAAACTATGAGTAAACAGAGAATTTTGCAGTCTAGCAAATCTATTTACTAGAATAATCTGCAAGTGTGCTCTCTGAACGTAATACTATTTTATTTCTGAGAATAGCACTGTACAGGTGATTAGTGGTATTTGCAAGATGGGAGATGATATATTCTTAGCTGGTCTTCAAAATCCAAACTGTCCAACCTAAAACTGCAGGATTAATATTCAGCAGAGTCAGCCCTTATTCTATACTCCCCACAGTCACTCAGAGCTCAGTTCATAGATGTGCTGAGCACTGCTGACCCCTGAAGGTTGAACTCATTTTGTGTTACTAGTCGGTAAACCAGGGAGCATTAATGAAGCATGCAAAAACATATGGTATTTTGTATGAGATGAAATGAAGAACCTTTACACTGAATTTTTTCCTTTCCTTTGTAACCTTCTCCAAGACAGGGCTACTTCTGGGGGATTTCTTGGGAAATGGTGCTCAAGATATGTACAAATCTTTTACTCCCTTGTATTTCTAGTGTTTGGAGTTTGGATCTGCATGGCAGTTGTTTATTTGTATACTAGACTCTGATTGATAATTTTCCGGAGAAAATTAAAGTCAATGATTTGTAGTTTATTGATCAGCTGCATATCCTGTGC
This sequence comes from Myrmophylax atrothorax, assembly GCA_026770055.1. Classification (NCBI taxonomy): domain Eukaryota; kingdom Metazoa; phylum Chordata; class Aves; order Passeriformes; family Thamnophilidae; genus Myrmophylax; species Myrmophylax atrothorax. The sequence continues at coordinate 78,501,853 of JAOXXN010000001.1, forward strand.
GTGGTGCCAGAATGACTGGGTGAATTTCTCCCTTTTACTCATGCAGCCAAGCAACCTGACAGTTTGGCTCTCTGGCCTCTCACTTATAAATCTTCAAGGAAGTCAGTGAAGTTCACTTCATTTGTTGCAGATCAAGTTTTTACTTAGTTCAGCACTATAAATGAGGCACAAATGAGGCACAGCAGACCTTAGCACAAACATACTTCATTATTTTTGTGTACTTGTTTTTTTGTATTAACTTTGCATTTAATTACCATTTAGAGAAATAAAAGGGGATTATTTTTCTAAAAAAACATAAATTAGACTTGTATCACTTGTATCATATTTGCCCTTGTTAAACAAGATATGGAAAGTAAGCAACCCATGAGAGGGCTCAGTCACTCAGGACAGTGGGATTGGAACCCAGAGTGACTCTGGAAAATGAGTTAAAAAAATAAAAAGGATGATCTTCAGCAGTATAAAGGTGAAAACCATATGGATATATATGAGTAATTAAGTGTCCCAATATGAGATAGGGGACAAGGGGCGGGAAAGCAAATATGTGAAATAAAGTCTGACCATCTAAACATAGAATTTAGCAACTTTCACTCGCCAAGGCTGGCTCTGTCCACCTTCTTTCTCCTCCTCTTTCCTCATCCTCTGCCTCTAGACACCTCTGCCTGCCTCTGCCGTCCCCTCTGTAGGTCTGAGGCACTTGGAAGGCTGGAGGGGGAGCAGTGGTGATGGTTTTGTAGGCAGGGGACAGGTCCAACATGCTGCTGCCTGCTACCTGTCCATGATACTCACTTTCCTCATGAAGTTCTAGTACTCCTTGGTGTGGGATCCACAGAGTGGACCTGACTCCAGGAATTTATTAGTGTGTTGAATGGGTTCCACTGCCCACTGCTGATCCAAAGTTGCATATGAATCAGAATTGTTCCTGTCTGAAAAAGTCACTCCTCCTCTGTGCTGTGTGTGATGTTGCAGGAGGAGGCAGGTATGCACAGCTGGTGGGTGGTATCCAGAGACACTTCACATTCAAGGCCCCCTGGTTGTAGCTGCACAGTATGTAGGCTTAGCCTGGATATCCCCACAGAGAAATGTTTCCTTCTAACCTCTTTAAAAATTGCCTTTTCCTTTAAGCTTCACACTCCCAGAGCAAGGTCTGGAGCAAACCCTGGACAGCTATTAGGTGTGAGCCTCACTTCACTGCAAATATGTTTGAAATTCCTCCCTGCCATTATCACTTAAAGCCCTTATTTCTTGGATTCCTTTTTTATGCTTTTCTTGACTGAGTTGCCTTAGAAACTCAATTTGTAATATAGAAGACGTTGAGGTATTCCAGTGGTTTTTTCTCCCTCATTATGTAATTTCATACTCTAAGGACATAGTCATTCACAACAGTGTAGAAATACGTGAAACAGAGGAAGATAAATAATCATTTTATATAATCACCTATTTCCTTCTAAAGTGAAGTTCTTCCAGTGTCATAATTCTAGAAGAGAATGTTGACAAGCTTGGATCCCATGTTTTACAACCTCATTAGCATAAACATTTACTGAAATAGTCTAGGAACTCATTCAGGACCATGTTCCAACAATAAAGGTGAACATTTGGAATTAAAATTCTCAACCCTGCATCTAATATCATTTTAATGAGACAACTAGAAGATCCTGGATTCCATTTGGTGTTTACAATCTGTATTTTAAGTTTATTGTAAAAGGTACTCATTTTTTATACCTTTATAACAGTAAATTGCTATTGCCTTACTAGTTGTTTGGTTAATCCTGAATTAAATCTGTATTTTGGAACTTTGACTGAAATCATTATTGGAAACAAGGGCTACCAACAAAGGAACATATGTATATATATTTGCATATAT
>JAOXXN010000001.1:78503813-78514047 GCA_026770055.1 Myrmophylax atrothorax
ACTAAAAATTTTATTTACATATAGATAATTTTATATATATATATATATATATATATATATATGTGCTTTTACCTTGTCTTTATAATACAATTCATGACTAGGAAGCAGCGCATGGCATTAAGAGCAATCTTATTTGCAAACTTATTTTGGAATTGTAAACCAGCAGTGGTGGACATGTGGTGCTGAACTGGAGAACATAAGGGCAATTTGTCCCAGGATAAACTTACATGCCAAAATGTGTATCAATGTGTTAAATCCTGAGTAATTTTGTGTTGTTTGAAATGACATTTTTTTGAGTGAAGGAGCTATAAAAAATCAGTGGAATGGAGGAGGGAAGAACTTTGAGTTTTGATGTGGAATTTTACAGGGAAATAGCTTTCTGCAGAACACACAAGATACAGGTCACCATTCCTATGATCAAAAAAAAAAGAGCTTTGGTTAAAAAATGGGGTAAGAGACCACAGTTAGTGTAATAAATTTAATTACTTTTCCATGCAAAGAATATTGACCAGTCAAAGTTAACTAAAATTCTAAACTTAAGCTCTTTGATACTTGCCTGTTAAGCTCACAATAAACCAAACAAAACTGGAAGAACAATCAAAAAATGAAAACAGGCAAAATAGGAACCTGATCCTGATATTTTTACTAACATCACTCTGAATTAAGGCTCCCTGTATTTTGCCAGATTTGTTTGCACAAGTATTGCAGCAGTACGCCTCAGGGCTTTTTAAAATAAGTCAATAAATAAACACACTTTTAAGAGTTAACATGATCACGCAAAGATTCAGCCACCAGTGTGAATGCAGATTCATAAAGATCATAAGAAATGTTTAATTCTAAGCTGAATTCAGTATGGAAGCTGCATGAGTCTACTGTGCTTCTGTTTTAGCCTGTCACTTCTTTCGCATAATAGATAGATGATTCATTCCTGTATCCAAGACAAAATATTCTGTCTGAAAACCCGTATAATATATCTCATGTGACAACAGTAGTGATAATGGTGCATGGATACCTTCCCTGGTATTAGATAATCCACAGAAGGAATCCCAGTGAGTTGCTTGGGGTACAAAAGGAAAAGAATGGGGTGGAGGGGAATGTGTTGGTTAATAAAGTGTTTGAACATGAAATAAATCTCACAATGTAGAAGCAAGAACTTACACATGGACGTTTTATCAGTTCTTTTGCTTTTGATTGCCTGCCTATGCTAGACTGCAGAGATTTTTTATAAATAGAACCCATGTGCAAAACTCGTAACAATACATATGATGAAACTTCTATTTTCTTAAGTTTTGGCAGAAAACTATTTTTGCAAAGCCATCTTCATAAAATTATCAGCCAGAGGCTCACCTTTCAGGAAAGAAGTAGTTAAGTCCTAATTCCTAATTAGATTAAACTTTATCAAAATCTTTAACATTTCTTCCACAACTTTACATAAGCAGAGAATTTAAGAGATTGTCTATGCACAATTTTATTTATTTTTCTCTTTTTTACTTTGCAAGTTGTTACAATTTTTAAAAAACAATATAAAATGACAGCATGTTAAAAGGATAGATTATGTCTCTGTGCATCTTAAGACATGGAATATCTCAGAGTAATTTATATGGGGAGCAGGAACACTTTCCATTTAATGAAGGTTCCTGAGAAAATAGCAATCCTCAGTCTGCTGCTTAATTCACGGGACCTAACCTGTCCTTCAGCAAGGTTTGAGGAAGAAAGGAAGGTGCCGTGGTAGACAAATGAAGCAGTGTGGTAGGCAGGGACACTCTGGTTCTCGCAGCACTTGGAGCAGAACAAAAGAGTGAAGGGTACAAAAAAAAGTAAAAGTGGGAGACAGGTAGCTTGGCAATAATGAAAGGGTGTTCTTGTGTTGAGAAGGCACATCTGGACAATCAGTTTCACAGGCAACTTTGACTGCTCCAGGGGCAGCCAAAGTTCCTAATTAAAAGATGCATTCCATTGTTTGCACCTAACCGAGAGCTTTTTCTCCCTTCAGCATACTGTCACACCTTCCAAAACTCTGAACCTTTACTGCCAACTCCAAAGTCTTGCCTTCCCCATCTCCATTCCTCTAAGGTGGAAAACCTTGAAGGTTTTCTAGTGTGAGACCCACCAGCTGAGCAAAGCATATGAGTCACAGGAAACCTGGAGGCTGCAACCAGACCAGCCAAATCTGATCTGACCCAGTCAGTTGTCCCAGATTGCATCTTCCCCCAGTATTCCCTAGACTGTGGTTTAATGTTGTCCCTCTCTTGACAGGTCTCTTCTGAAGGTCTGATGACCCTTCCATGTTTACCCTTGTCTCAGACACAAAGATTGGTTACAATCCTTCTTCTATGTGATTGAATTTTAAATTTCGTTAGGAGTCTCCGTGTCTTGTGTCCTAATTTTTAAAGCCATTTGAAAGTCAGAAGTGACACTGATCAGAGTGTCGTGAACTGAAGTAGTTTTCAGGGAGAAGAGGAATCCCCTACCAGCTTGCCATCAGAGGATTCTACAAATACTAGAGTGAAGGACTGATACAGGATCATTCAGGAATGTCAGTGAAACCATGGCAGCAATAAAGACAAAGGAGGAGACTTCAGAAATAAAGGTTTTTGTGGATAAGATGCTACAACTTGTCACAGAAGGGGAGGGTAACCCAGGTTCTTGTTAATAAATCCCTTGGGGTGGATTAGAGTGAAATGACACTAAATAATCAATGTTTGTAAACATATATATGTAGGGTTTATTTAAGAACAACTTTAATTCAAAGGTAAACAGGGATGTTGTCATTTTGGGTATTATCATCTATAGTAATATAGCAATATTAAAGCATAAAAATACCTCTTCAGGAAATGTATAAAGGAGGAAAAGAGAAAGAAAGGATAAGGGGTCCTAAGATATATATAGTCACCACTCACTGGATCCAGCAATGAAACTTGGTGCTCGATGTCTGTTGATTGAAGCAATGGTCTTAATCCGCTGAGGGTTGAGAAAGCCCCCCAGACTCAAAGATGAGTTATTATACACTTCAACCTCAGGTGGGAATGCTTTTTACCTCCCCTGAGGCAGAGATTTTTACAATGGATGGTTTCACAGGACATGTTATGAGTCTCAGACACCTCCTAAGACTTTACAGCTGCCTGTTATGTCAGCATCGATCATGGTCCATCATGGTCCAACACTTGAGATGAACAGCCCAGGCCAGATGTAAAATGTCTTTGAGGTTCCCTGGAGGGATTTTTACAGCAGAGTCATCATGTGAGGGAGGACATTGGCATGAGAAGAAGGATTGTCCCACATGACAGGATCTGCCTCTTACAAGCCTCTTTCCTTATCTAGGAATCCAGTTTGCAGCTTCAGGTTTGCATGTCCCTCTGCCCCTGGGATAGTTGGACAATGGCACCCACTTACGTGATCTGAAGGTCCTTTCAAAGTAGCCAGATACAGGGAGGGTTGGACTTTGCTGGATGAGCATCTGTTTCTTTTCAGTTTGCTACAGTGGACAAAAGTCTTTCAGTGATCTTTCAATGTTTAAGCCATCAACTATTTCAGTCTCTGACACATCCAACAAACACACAGTAGAAGAGGCAACTCCTCAGAAAGAGGGAAGGCAGCAGAAACACCAAAACACCATGGTCAGAGAGGAAGGTGAAGTCCAGACAAGCAAATATCCTTGAAAGCTGAAAGGAAAAATTACAGAATGAAAGAACAGGGAGGGCATGACTAAAAATATCAAACATGGCAATCACGTACTGAAAGTCTTCCATCTTTACCAGTACTGTGTCCATGTGTCACTTGTTCATTACAGTCACATGAAAGCAGTTTAAGGTGGACTCAAGAAGGGTGATTGGCAATTAAGGAAATATTTTTAACAAGGGAATGAAGGAAAGGAAGGATTTGTATAAAGCATAAGTGTTGTGGTGGCATGGTTAGGAAGAAAAAGATGCAAATGAATGAGAGATTTTAAACAGGCAGTGGACCTGAAATAAGAAAGACTATGTCTAAGAGAGGAGGGAGGGCAGGTATGGATCAGGCAAAAAGCAAGACAAAAGTAAGGCCATTTCATTAGATCAGCCTCTTTTGGCAAAACCTCTGACTGTGAACTTGAGGAATCATAAGACTGGGTTTTAGAATGTTTCAAGAGTCAGCTGGGAACATAGGTGAGAAATTGAGTTAGGAAGGAAGATATCAGAACCAGAAGCAGTAGGACCCAGTGAGCACACAGAAGCTGCTGGAAGCTCTTTGACTTCAACTGATAAAGCAATTGTTTTAATCAGAAAGAAAAATAGCCTTTTAATGCCTGTGTTTTCTCAGCTGCAAGCATGTGTGCCTGGCAGTTTTGTTGTTTGAACAGCATGAGGGAGAACTGGCCATTTGCTGTCCTCCATCTCTGGTTTGTTGACAGCTCAGTTAAAGGGTGGCTCCTTTGCACGATGTTGTCATCGATCTGCCTTAACATAACTGCACTCCTGTTCATGTCCAATTCCTGTTGAAAATGGTGCATCTTTAACCTAGACTTGTGTTATACGCTGTATGAGAATTCACCAAACTCGTGGCCAAAACCGAGAAAATGTAGTACTTTTCATCTTCAAAGCATTGTGCAAACACAAGTGTGTTATTTTCAAATCCAGTGTCCTGTCCCAAATAAATTATTCTAAGACTTAGAGGCATTGTTCATTTAGGATTGCTTTAGATTTTGAAGGACTGCTTTTCCTGAAGACATTACTTCCCTATTTAAAGAATTTCTGGGGAAATCAGTGATCCACAGGAAATTTCTACTTTTCTAAGGTAAGTTAGAGGTGGTACAAAAGACAACAACAGAAAAAGATCATAATGTGCGGTACAACAGGGATACCCATGTTAGACAAAAATAATCACAGGCTCAAAAGCTCCATTCAGTATCAGTATGATTTCTTGCAAAATACAGCAGAAGCAAATTGGAAGATGCAAATTCCAAGAAGCACACAATTATAATAGCAATGAGATCAAGCAACTATATAGCATGTAAGAATAGTGGATAAGAGCCACAGGAATGTTGCAGTTGTTGGGAAGTGTGTAAACCTGGCAGAATAGTGACTTCAATATTTTAAGTAAATGAATGAAGGGAATCACAATATCATAGTGACTGCCCATGATCTTGCCACTGAACTTGACTAAGTGAGGGCATGTCTGAAGATTCACGGTGAGTTGTGGATCCCTTTAGCTTTCATACCCATACTGCTTCCTGGTTCATAATCAGATTTTAGTCCTAATATATCTGGATACATAAAAAAATTCTATATGAAAGCTAATCTTTCCTCTGTTCTTCAAATGTCAGTTAAGTCAAACAATCACTGTTTAATAAAAATACAGAGTACACAATAAGTAGACTTGCAGAAAGCCAGAGTTCATGAATTTGGTTGTGGCAAAATTGTGCTACTGGACAAGCAGGAAATTAAACCCATTCCCAAACTTATTTGGAAAATCTTAAGTAATCTTTGTTAATTCGGGGAACAAATCAGTGATTTGTAACAGTCTGTAGTCTTGTGAATGAATAGTGGTTAGAAAATGGATGGAAGATATTCAAGATATTTTGTATTAAAACTATTCTACACAAATCAAAGAGTTTTAAAGAAGATTTATTATTTCAGGCTTCTTTTAGACCTTGCCAGTCTTGAAATCTGTAATGCTGCTTTTGCATGGTCTCATAAAGCAATATTTTTAATTAACATTAAATATGTGTAGTTAGCAGAAAGTTAGGATAGATCCAGCAATGAAAATTATAATGCATTAAATGAAAGGGTATTTCTGTGCCATAATGAGCATAACCTGGGAGAGGGCAAAGGCTACCCCGACTTTGCTTCTCATTCCTGTGCCAACAACAAAAAAAGTATGAATAGCTTGGACCTGGTGTTTCCACACTGTAGAAGAAATAGATCAATCGCAGCCTGAATGCAACTCTTCTTAGAAGACGTAGAAAGACTTCATAGCTAATTTGTCTGCTTGGAGTTGACCATTAGGAAGGCACCAGAAGAAGAGATGGGAAATACACTAGTGAACTGAACATGACATGAATACCCTATCAGTGCTGCTGTTAGACCTTTGATCCTCTCTTGGTTCTACACTAAAGAGGAGGGTTGAATCAAACCATTCTTACCTAAGTTAACCCTAAACAACACACCAGTGTGTATGAACATGATGTGAGTTTACACTATCAAACCTTTTTAACACCACTCGCTAACTTGTCCATCACATTAGCTGTTTGTTTGAAAAGTGTGACCATTTTAGATTTTTGACTTAAGGATGTAATGCTGTGTCTCTAAATCTATATTCAGTCTTTTCATTTACACCTCAGCAACAGTTGAAGAATGTTAGCATGTGAAATTACCATAAAATATGAAGAACTTAGCTTTTATTTTGGTTTGGTAACTGTGGGGGGTGTTTTCCAGAAATCTTGTTAAAATGACAGATTTGTTGTGAGATTAAAGATGCTGTGTTTGATTCTGTAAAAAGGTTTATTAAACACCAAAACTGTATTACAGTGCTGTACACGGGCTTTAATTAGCTCCCGGTTCTTCAGTGTGGCAAGGCTGGTCTGCCCTACCACTGTGGTCACAAGGGAAAAGGAAGTGGCCTGTGCTTCCCAGGCCTTGTTCCTGTTGAGCAGTCTCTGCTCTAGATTTTCCACAAAAGCTGAAGGTACAACTTAACTGAAGTGTACCAGCTGTGTTGGAGAAGAGTAGGAAGTCAGTCTGGTTTTGGTATTTTCTTCTGACAGGCTTCCAGAGGAAGTGACTGGTGCCTTGAAACATGCTAGACTTCCAACCTGCAGTGAGTAACTTGTGAAAACCCATCACAGCAGGTGTTGGTTGCAAGTTGTCTCTTAAATCAAAACAAGGATTGCATGTCTTCACAGTCTTGTGTGTAGAGGGGTCTCCGAGGTACAACTTCATGTTCTGTATTCCACCAGTACTGTTTATTTGACTGTGTGTCTGCACTATCTTACAAAGCCTGGCAGCAAAATCCTGTTCTTGTACTGTTCTAGCCAAGTCTGGGTTGCAGGGTCTGTTTCTTCAACCTTAGCACTGTTCGATGTGTTTTTGTCATTTTTGGCAAGCCAGGGAACACAATGTATTGTGTATAATGAGTGTTTAATTGCTTACATAATAAATCTTTGCCTTGTTTGTTGCAACAGCTGTAACTGCTGTAAATGACTTGCAGCTCTGGATCAAAAGATACTGATCATTTTAAGATTTCTGAGTCTAAATTTAGGATCGTTTTAGACTCTTTTTTGATTTTTTTAAAATTTATTTTGCTCGGTAATGTCTAATGCAGACAACCTAAAATCTGCTAAATTAAAGATGTGCAGGCATTTATGCCATTTTTCCCTCAGGACAAGAATTCTCTTTATTTTAAATTAATTATTTGATAATCCAGTATCATTTTTAAATATGATAAGCATGAGAGCATACCTTACAGGACATTTAACCACAGACTAATAAATCACTGTTGCAAAGATATTTTTATTTCAATAATCAGTTTTCATTTTCCTTTTTTTTTTTAATGCCATACCATTGCCTGCAATTCTATTCCTTCCTAATTTATGATAAAGTCTGTTCTCTTTGTTGTGGGTGCATATCTCCTACAGATATTTGCAGTGTGGTTTTGCATCATTGCTTTTTGCTTAATGAAGCAGTAATGTCCATATTTGGTTTTTAATCTTTCCCAAAAATTCAGGCTATCTAATCCTCTGAGTTTTTGATGTTCTTTTCAAAACTCACTCAGATTTTCCTAGCTTTCTGGAATGTCTCTGTCGTAATGAAGGGAACTGAGTCTGGTGATCCAGGCATCACCAAGGCTGTGTTAAGGGTGGAGTGTCACCTGCCAGGGTACTCTGCTTAGGGAGGTAGGTATGGCAGTGGCCAGCCTGGCTGCCCTGACACTAGGAGTATGTCTTTTAGTGTATTTCCTGTCAGTTCAGTCTGTCTTTGAGCTTCTAGGTTTCATAAATTCCTCCTTCCACTTAACACAGCATTTACAAACCCATAAGGTTGCATCTTTTCAGAGTTATGATGATGTTTGTGGGTTTTCCATGTCCTCAGTGAAGATGCCTGTGCCTGCTGTTGCATTGTCCACAGGTTTGGATGCAGCATCTTGACCTCAGGATCTTGCAGCCCCAGCTCCAGGCCAGCCTCCACCACTGCTTGCCCTGACACCTTCTCACATCTGAGATCTTCACACCACAAAGACAGGCACAACAACCCTTTATAAAATGCCACAAGATTAACTTCTAAAAGACAGTACAGAAGCAAGTGGTGGTGTTCCAGCTTCCAGTCCAGGACACTGTGCCAGCAGGGTGGGCTGCATGGCCAAACTGAGTGAAAGGGTTTGCCTGCTGTGCTCTTTATTTGGATGCTCACTTTTCCTGCACCTGTCAGACTTACCTGAGGTCCTCTCCAGTTAAAGAAATTTCATGACTACAAAATGGAGAACAGCAATCCTAGATTCCAAACCAGGAAGATGAAAGAACAAATATCAGCTTCAGACCACATCGAGCAACTGGTTTGGTGGGTGGGAGAAAGCTCGTAGCTATTCTCATCCCTCCCCCATTCCCTGAGTGACATCATAACTGGAGGTCTTGGGATCTCTACACTTCATTTTAACAATTCTTAGTTTTATTCTGACTCTGCAGTTCCAGGCACAGGTCATCAGAGAAGGTTCTTCCTCCCTACTGGGGAAGCTGGTGTACTTGCAGGCTGCTGTTGTTTGCTCAGCACATTGGTTCTGGCTTCAGTAACCTTCACATTATATACCACATTTGCAAAGACAGTCATAGCACTGTATAAATCTGTCTTGTGTTTTTTATGCATACATCTTTATTAAATTTACAACCTCCTTTTTTGCTCTGAGCACTTGATAAAGTCTATGAATGTCTTCATAATAGCACAGATGCCAGACATGCCAGAGTGTTTCTAGTTTGCCCTTACACATGCATAGTAACACACACATCTTTTATTAGTTGCAGGGTTCCTGTCATTTTAGACCTGGTAGGATAAATCTTACTAGAAAAATTTTGGCTAAATGTCACTGCTACATAAAATAACCCCCTGCCTCATGCTGAGCTTTGTGCTGCTAAACTGAGCACCTCTTCCTGCCCAGTGCCTGGGTTGTTACCATAATTCTTAGCCTATAACCATTTTTCTATTTTTCAGGTCACAGATTTCTTTCCATGTTAAACTGATTTGGAACATACATTCCATGTCCCCCAAAAAACCTAAAAAAGATCTATCACACTTCCTATCTCTTGAAATACCAAGAAAAATGCAGTTCTGTTTTTCTTGATTGTCAGTTTGATGACTAGTGAGAGCTTAATTAGACAAGGTCCGAGTCTGTAATGACAGGGTCAGATTTTGCAACTCATCTGTAGCACTGGAAGCTAAAAATAATTTTTAGGTCTGTGGAATTTATGTATCTTGTTGTTAGATCAGTTTCAGCAGAATCAAATAACATCCAATTTTTCTGTGACCCTTCACAACAGGGCTTTTTGCATTTTAATGGGTTTTGGTGGGAGTGTATTTTCATTGTACAAAATGATGTTTTGTGGCAAATAAAACTTATCTTCCAGGTCCCTTTCTTAACCTGCAGAAGCCTTTTTAAATAATAGTCCTGATCTTGGCAGCTATAAAAATGCTTTCTTTTAATCAATATTTGTGTCCTGATGTACTTCTTAGGTCATGTGTGGTAAAAAACGCTGTAATGAAAGTTTCTCTCAAACTGTAGGAATCAGGCACTGTGTTGTCTTATTCTATATTACTGAGTGTAGGCACTGCTGTTGTCCAACCATCAGTCATATAATGAAGTCTGAATACAAGCTCTTGCAGGGTTAGACTCTAATAAAGAAGTCTCTGTATCCACAATTGTTAGGAGAGACAATTAAACAGGATGGATGTGAGCCAAGGAATAGGCACAAGGTTGTTTGCACTCTCACATTTTTAGCACAGCTAGTTTGGAGCCATCACAGGCCTTGGTCTGTTTCCAGTGTGAGTTTGTTGTGGCCATTCTGTTTTGCAGGGTAATAGTTACATCTGAGGACATGAGTCATACTGTATCTGATCAATTTCTACCTCATTTTATTACTAATCGAGATGTAGCCCAAAAGTTCTTACATGGAGGTCATCTTTTCTTTCATTTTCTCGTCACTCCTGACAGCACCATGAATGACAGAGTTAATGGCGTTTGTGAGCCCTGGAGTTCAATGGTTGCAGACTTGAGG
>JAOXXN010000001.1:78525684-78547483 GCA_026770055.1 Myrmophylax atrothorax
TCTTTTCTGGCATTAAGTGTGGCTTCATATTAGAAGTCAGAATCCCTTCCATCCTGTGGGCTGTCCGGTAGTTGACATACAGTGTTGGGAACATAAGGCTCTGACTGTCTAGAAGCGTTTATTGCTAATAATTTTCTCCTTGGCTTAAGTGTGGTCCTCACATCAGGGATTAGAATATCTTCCAGCCTATGTTCTGTCCAGCAGTTCAGCAGGCAGTGCTGGATTCATAAGGCTCTAATTTTTCTGGAGGCGCTTATTGCTAATAATATTTCTCCTTGGCTGAAGTGTGGCTTCAGATCAGAGGTCAGAACCCCTTCCATCCTGTGTGCCGTCAGTTAAAAGACAGTGTTGGGCACATAAGGATCTGATTGTCTGGAAGCGCTTATTGCTAATAACTTTTAATTAATACAGTTAAGACTAGAAATCTTTGTATTTCTCTCTCTCTCCCTTTCATGTGACACCAACAGAATTCAACCATTAATGTTTTGGATTTAATGAAAAGTAAGGGTAATAAAAACACTGTGAGCTAGAGCTTACAACGGCTTCAGATAGATAACTCCATGATTGCAAAGTGTTATTCAGATCTCTAATGTTTTTCCAAGCAGTATTTTAAGACTTCTGTCCAAGATAACAGTGCTCCTTTTTATTGCTTTTAAAGAAATTTAGAAAGAGAAAAAATGCTGTCTAGATTCTGGTCCTTTTTTTTTTTGGCTATTGCTGCTAAATAATATTCAGAAATATCTGAAGGTTGGTCAGTCACCTTTGAAAAATGTTCAAGTATCTCTTTCCTCATGTTGTGCCAAAATAACCCAGGCATTACCTTTCCTTTTTGATCTATTGCCATTATTGGTTACAAAATGTAATTTCATGATCACCTTGAGAGGCCTTTACCTGATTAATTTGTTCCTCCTGTAATGTTCTAATTTTTCCATAGTTAACAGATTAACTTCAGCCTGAGTTTGGTTTTGAATGCACTGTGTTAGAGTGATATTTTTCTGTGATACATATGCTCTCCTCCAGGAAGCAAACGGAGATCACAAAACATCTCTGATGTTAGATTGCAACCAGATTCTTTCTGAGACACAGACACACACTGCAGTAAGTGATGACATCTGAACATTTCACAGTCCTGAGAACAAAAATATGTCCTCCTCTGATCTGGGTGTGCATTATCACTAAAACCTTTGAACAGGCGATCGGTAAGGCCTGAAAAGTTATGGGTGGAGAATTAGATCTCTTTCATTTCCCACTCTTCAACTGATTTAATATTATTAGTGATTTTCCTCCCTAGGGAAATTTGCTTTGCAATATGAAGATTAAGAATTATGACCATAGTCTGGGACAGCATTGCTCTAAGTCATGACACCCTTCACCACTGATGAACATCTCACCTGGTCTCCTTCCAGCCACCTCCTCCTGTTCCACACTGGAAGTTCTCATTTGGCATGTCTGTTCCTTTTGGCACCTTGCTGGAGAAGATATGCAGTCCCAGACCCTTCTCTCTAGAGGCAAGGGAAAACAATGTACATGCTGTATCTCTGTGGAAATTTCCAGAAGAATGGAAACATATAGGTTGTGGAGATTTGGTTTAGAAGTATTATATTATTACATTATCATCATCATCATCATCATCATCATCATCATCATCATTTATATTATTATTATTATTGTTGTTGTTGTTGTATCACTTTGGTTATTCATTGGAAAATATAATTCTTCTTACTATGAATATTTCAAGAAAATCTCAATCCCATTTTTATTTTGCTGTTAAATATCATTCTTGGATAAGTGACCTACCTGAGCATAGTTAATACCATTCTACTTTTATTGAGAACTTGCAGGAACAACTCTGCAACCTCTCACTTACTTTATTTTGAAAATCTGTAATAGCTTTTAGGAAGGTAAGATCATGGAAAATAGATAACATCACAGTTTGGGTGTAGGTCTGTAAGGAACCTGAGGTGAGCTAAAGATTTATCCAATTTGTCTCAGATTCGACTTCAACTTTTTAAGACCAGAAAATACCAGCTATTCCCTAAGCTATAGAAAGATTTACAAAATAAATTTCTTTTTAATCTTTCTATGGATCCCTGCAATTAAATATTCATTGCATCATTACAATATTAAATAGGAAATTATTTGGCAGTTAAATTACTTCTCAGCTAGCATACACTATAATTCAAAGATACAGTGAATTGCAAAACAAAAATAAAAACACACAGACCCTCAATTATAACGAAATGAAAAGCAAAAAGAAAAGTAAACCAAAGCCAAAACCAGTATGCAGTTTGCTAATGATTTTTTATATGCACATGAATTTGGTTCTGTAACACACTTTTTGAGACAAGAGATGTAAGTGTTCTGAAAAACCTTATCACTGCAACTGGTTACATTACTTCTAAAACATTATAAGTCCACCAACAAGTATTTCACAAAAAGTACTTGACATGTTGAATGGCAGATTGGGATAGGAGTTAAGTCATAGGAGATTTTCATTCATGCAAACTACTCAAAAAGCTAGTACAGTGCTAATATTGCTAATCTACAATGAAGCTCTAGAAAACATCTTTCTAACTTCCTGACTTGCATTATATAATTTAAATTAACTAGCCTCATTACAACCTTTCTCCACCTCACTCCCAATCTTAAGTGAAAATCTTCACTTTATCTTCAGTTTCATATGTAAGGGGACGAATTGTCCATGGCCTGCCTGAAGTTGTGCAATCTACTTAAATAGTATGAATTAGCAAAGTTGCAACTCAAGTCCAGTAACCATTTGTAAATGACGTGGCAAACAGGAATCCAACTCAAGACACTCAGACTTCTCTTACTTCATTATGTCTTTTCTGCAATGTGAAAAACCTAAACAAATAAGATATCTGAAAAGAGTGAGAGTTTCAAAAGCACTAAAGGGAATCTCAACACAACTTTAAAGGATTCAAAGATGGATTACTGCTGAGATGCTTTGGCTGCACAGAACTTTTCCTCATTTTCTGCAAATCTATCTGTTTGCATAAATGGAAGCAATAAAAAGCTGAGACCTACCCCAAAATGTTAGCTTGTGTATTGTTGAAAACTCACCTGAATCATTGTTAGGAAAATATTGAGAAGACACTGGATATGACCACCAACGCTGGTTACACCAGGTGGTCCTTTCCCATTCAGAGAAAGGACCCTTTCCCCTTTTGTCCTCCTGAATGGGAAAATGTGTTCAACACAGCATGGTCACATGAACAGGTTGAGTTTGTGGCCATGACTTCTGTTGCCTGGGCCAAGAGAAGGATTTCCCAGTGAATACCCCAGGACATCACGCATCACTTGATTTACATTACTTCTTATCCCCTCTCCTTGACTCTTCATTTTGTAACTCTTTCATTTCCCTTTTTACTAATGCAGTTTTCTCCCAAATAAACAATCCACCTACAATTACTTTTACCCCTTTGGTTTTAGTTTTGCTGCACCCATACTGAGATATGTTAAGCCTGACATCACTACCTAGGCAGTTTCAGCATTACATGGTTTTACTGACAGGGTTAAATTGGTCCCTGCTTGTTCTACAAGGCCCTGCACCCCAAAAAGGAGTGCCCCCATCCCTTTCAATTACAGATTTCATTCATCATCCATCACTCATGACCCCTCCTTTACCAGTTATGCAATGCAGACATTACTCATGATGCTGTCTGTAAGCCATTTGCAGCTGTGACACCATTGGTTATTGGTCCTACATCCCCTCCCTTTCCCTTCCCTCCTTTCCCCTCTCCAAGAGCCTAGAAAACACCTGCAGCCCTGACATTTATTTTGACTTACTACAGGGTTTGACATCCCAGAACTTTTCTGTAAAGGATTAGAAAAATAATATTCTTCATTAATATAGTTTAGTTATACATTTCAAACTTTCATATTCATACTGATCAAAGTAGTGAATTAGATTCTATTTAAATGAGAATACAGAAACTCTTTAAATGCCTAGCACTGATTACAAAGACATTACTCCTTTAGACTGAGGCAAAAACTGTGTGATAATTCTACATGCAATAACCTTGAGCCTGTAAGTTAGAAACATTCTGTTCAGCACAGAATAACTGATCTATTATGCTTAACTTTGGCAAAAAATCACTCTATGACACATTTATAAACTACAAACTCACTGTGACTTGTGAAAAAACATGTTTAAGGGGCTGAAGAGTATAAGAAGTCCTGAGAGACTGCAACTGTCTGAATATCTACGCTGGCTTAGGAATTGCATAGATATTTGTTTGACCGGCAGTGGCAAGAAGGTACAAGACGAGAACCACAGTGTGCATGCTCTATATTCCTCTGCCTAGGCAATGGCTATTGACTGCTTTTACAGATGTAGCTGTAGGCCAGAGGAACTTTTCTCCCCTTGAGTTAAAATTTTGAACATGAAGTCCACAGCCACTTGAGTTATTAGACAATAACTGATTAAAAGCCAAACACAATAATCATGCTGTCATCCCCCATGGAGGGCTATCCCCAGAGGCATTATTTCCTTCTTCAGCTATCTAATTCTGTGTGAAATTACCCACAAGGATGATATCCACCTCTCCTTCCCAGCTGGGCAAGTAGTCATTTATATTCCCCTAAGATTTGTCTAATATCCACTGCAAAAATCCCATTAAAAATGTAAAAATAATTGTGTTACCAAGTTAAGTATTTACTACCACTGAAATAATAATAGTTACTCAGAAAAAAATCATAATATGTATTGCACTAATACCTTCATATTTTGGATAATTTTAATATCAAATATCTGCTTACTTAAATATATTTATTGCTTTGAAATATCTATTTCTCTTCCCAGCTTCCTCCTAGTGTTCATTCCTGCCCTTGAAATGCACCACAAATTGCCAATTAGCTTAGAAAATATGTTGCTGTTCAGGCATGTGTAAACACAATAGCTGATTTCCCTATATGTCCTACTCTTTGTTTATGACTGTTTCATACACACAGGCACATCTATATAGTCATGAATTCTAAATACTAGATATTAAGAAAAAATATATTTATTATATTTTATATGGTCTTAAATAATAGAATTAATTTTATGTGTTTATAATGTTGAATGATGCATTAAATCCATAAAGAAGACATCATTAATAAACAGAATTATTATTCAACATAGAGAAATTGATATAACACAATATAGAAAAATATATCATATCAATATTACATCTTCCTTAAATAACTTATCTGTACAGTAATTTTGGACAGAAAAAATGCAAAGTTATATTTAGAAGCCATGTGGAATGTACAATGAATCATGCCCCCCTACAGCCAGTTGAATCACATTACACAGACTTCCTTATACTGAGAACACATCTGACCTACTTAAAACTCATTTACTATGATGCAAAGGACTACAAACTACCTCTTTCAAGTATTCTGACTTGAAAACTGAAAATTACTGTAGAACATTTTATAGTCCTGTACCCTCTCCTTTTAGCTTGTGCATTTTCTTTGGTTGACCCTTAAAGCAGAGCTGCATTAATGGGTACATTTGATACATTAAATAATAAAATGTAAATTTACTATATACGAACCATTAAGATGAAAGGTTAGGGGTAACAAATATTGCTAAGTGAATATGAATGTGACATTACAGTGGAAAGCAAGTGATTTTATTGCAACAGGAAACAATAAGAGGAAGATTGTGCTTCTAAATGGTGGGAACTAACACACAAAAGAAGCAGACTTTCACCCGAGATATGAAGTAATAGAATATAGGAGTTTTTATAGTCATATATTGATTTCAAACCCCTAAATTTATCCATTTTGATATATTTTCTATGGATAAACATTAAGAATATTTTCCCAAGTTATGACATCAGTATATGTGTGCTTTGAAAACATAATTTAAATGGTCTTTAATCAAGTGGTTTCCCCCTTATCATTACTTCAAATTATCTGTAAAAATCAGCAGACATTTCATTAAAAAAACTCAAATCTAAACAGAGTCCTTTTTTATTATTATTTATTCTAACGTTTTCAAGCAATATGAGAATTGGAACTTTCACTTATGCCACTAGTTTTTAATTTTGATAGTTCATAACTCTGCTATGTATGGATCACAGTATTTCCTTTTTAAAATGGATATGATAGCTCTTGAAGAAAGATAAATCAATGTGAATAGTAACAAAAGTCATTTAGGTGCAGACATACAAAATGGATACAGAGACATACAACAGCATCTTATAAAACATCAGGGGTTTATGTCCCAACTGGCAAAACAAGTTACATTTGTGTGACTTACAAAGATTGTAATTTTTCATTTGTACATAAATGACATAGGACTAATGACTGCCTGGAACATATGTCCTGGAAAAGATGATTCTAGTTTGCCTGATCTCTTAAGGGCTGGTCATACAGCTACAATGAGCTGACAGTAGCTGCACAAGCAGCGTTTAACAGGAAGGGCATGGGAGGAGGCATAAGAACTACAGAAGAATCCATTTTCTGGAAACTACAAATTCCATCTACTCAACAATTACTGAAACAAACCATTCTTAAAGACATCTACAGTCTTTAAAACATGCAATTTCATCAATATTTACTATTCTTGTTTGTCTATTTGCATTTAGCATGCTTTTTGTGATTCCCTTTTGGCAGAATGAGTAACTGTCAGCTTTCATTTTGAATTTCTGGCCCCTGTAATCAGTATAATACATGTATGTATGGACAGACTTCGTGAACGAAGATTTGGGAAGGGCTCTCCCCATGTGGGTGTGCCCTTCCAGCTTGCACAGTGGATTTTTTAGGTGAGGCTCAGCGTGCGCAGAACTGGCCCCACCGTTTAAGTCCTAAGGTCCATTTGCCACGGCCGAGCGAGCTTGGACAGTGACAGTGAAGTCCTCGGGACTGTCACAGCACCCGGTACTAACCGGGGCTGACCCTGCTCAGCATCCGAGATCTGACGGGATCGGATGGCAGGGAGGTGTGACGGAATATTTTGTTCAAAAATATGGTAGGCTGGTGTTTGAAAATGTAAGCCTAGGGCTCCCTCATCAGGTAACTATGAAGATCAGATCAAGTATATGGTAAACACCATGTTAGTTAACATCCTTATCATCACAAAATGCACAATATACAAAAAAAAAATAAAAATCCAGTACCCTTTTCATATTGAAAAAATTAAGTTTATCTTTCATGCCTTTTTTTTTCTGAAAAATTGTTGTCAATGTGTTGCAGATAGGGAAATTCAGTACAAATGTTACAGGTAGCAAGCTGATGCCTAAGGTCACATGGAAACCTGCAGCTCAAGCAGAAGGAAAACCTCAGTTTATTGGTTTTCCCATGCCATCCCCTATCTCATAAAACATGCTTTCTTCAAGTGGGTGTGTAGCGCACTCACAAGTCCTTTTTATCCTCAGGGAAAATAAGGTAGGGAGACTGAGCAATTTTTTTGCAAAAGCACCAAGGAAAAAGTTTGAGAGCATCCAAATTCTTCAGGAGAGAAAAGATTCAGAGATTCTGCTGTGGTCTTGAGAGGCAGAAGGACAAACTCAGACCTGTCAGTCTTGGACAAGATGACATTACTGTTCTGCTGATTGTAAACTAACATGGCAGATCTAAGTTTCCTCCCTCAAACCCCCAGGCAACCCAACAACTCATTTTAGGATCTAGACACATTACACTCTCAGAATGAAAATTTTTGGAGTGAAAAATTCCATATTTGAGATCACATTACTATGTTTTGTTTGGGGGTTTTTTCTCAGAAAGCTAAAACAGATAACTTCTGCCCTTAACCTGCCATGGCAAACCCAGGAAAAAAACCAAAAAAAAACCAAAAAAAAAAGGAAGAAACAAAATTCACTCCTTATACTCCTTATTAGGTTAGTTTCCATTATTTTTGAAGTAATTTTATGACCAACAAAAAATGTGATGCACATTGAACTGCCTGTCAGGTTCACAAGAGATAATAAGAAGAGAATGGGAGAACAGAAATTAGGGGCAAGGGCACTGACCAAAAAAAAAAAGACCTTTGTGTTCCATAAAATTAAAAATGTATTCAGTGCTTTTAAGAAATGCAAAAGAGGTACATAATGTGGTAAATCGTTGCTTTTCATCACGTCTTGCATTTCACTCTTCCTCTTGCTCCCTCTTTGGATGTGATCTCAGAAGCGAGATTACAAAAAGCACAAACTTTCCTAAAGCCAGTGCCTCATTCTTGGCAGGACAAAAAAAGGGCAGTTGGGTTGGCAGCTTTGAAGTTGCTTTTGGGCCTGTCACATGGTGTTGCTGCCAGAAGGCTATCTGAGCTGTTGAAATAATTCCTCTTGATTTGGCTGTCACTAAGAAAAAGTTAAGCTTTCTCCTATGTTTCAACAATGTTGCGCAAATCTCTTGAGTAGGAGCTTTTATATAAAAAGAAAATGGGGAATCCCAGCTGCCTATATGAAGTTGAAATGCCTTGCACATTCACTGTCCTGCATTTCTGTAATGAAATGTACAGCGTAACATGTGGAAAACCCCCCTCTTTCATTGAGTAAGCCACACACCTATGGCCTGGTTTTCATGCTGCTGTTTCTTCAGTGTCCTTGTACCACCTCCCTCACTTGTGAATGGCAGTCAGGGTCTGACGTTTCTCTGTTGGGCTGCCATGAGCTCCACTGAGCTCTCCTCAGGAAGAAAATAGCATTTGGATGTCTCTTTCTTTTTTAGCCTCAAAGGCTGTGTTAACATACTACACGGTGCTAGCCACAGCATAGTCTCTCCTGCACATTGCTCTACATAACAATGATGTGTTCACTTTACTGGTGTGAGGTTTTCAACTCCTGGGATTTTCATCTCTCTGTCACAGTCTCTATTCCAAGCCACTTAGAAGTCAGGAGAGATGCTTTGAGGGATGCCTTCCCTTTTAAAGGGTCATGAATTTTTAGAGTCATCTGCACTGTGTCTTAGCGCAGCACTAGAGAGGCACAGCAGTCACAAGTGGGCTCTGAAACTTCTTGGGCTGTTTGACATAAGCAATTAAGCACAGCTCTACTTTCTTGACTGCTCTATTGTTATGTTTTCTATTTCCTCTCCTTCTGGTTTTTAATAATTTGGGCTGTCTATACCTCCAGCAAATATAAGTAGTAAAATATCATGGATTGTTAATTTTGTGATATAGCTTACCAGTAGAGACAACTGCTTCATTTTAAAAGACATACTCTAAAACTATTACAGTAGGAATTGAAGGACGCAATCCTGCAAACAAGTGAATTAATTTACTCAAATGAGTTGACCTTTCCATTACTACCCAACTGAGTGAAGTTAATCACAAAGATTAATAGTTTCACTTTCCTGAGAGATAAGGCACAAAAATATTTTGGAAAGCCATTAATTTTAAATGGCATATATCTGCTGTATTACTTCAGAGCTGGGTTTTCATAAGGCAAGAGGTTTCTAAGGTTTCTCCCTCAGTGCTTTTAACTTATAAGACCAAACAATTCTTATGCTCTACTATGTTTCTTGTTGGACAAAAATCGTGTATTTTGATTGTGACCCTTCAGAAAGTAAGAGATCTGCATTAGTAGTTTTTCTGGCACATATTTTACATAATATTTGCATGCTGTTTGGCTTTGCATTTGGACAAGGGGGAAAGTGATATCAGTATAGTGAATATTATGATTCTAAATAATGATTTTAGATATGTTTGAAGTCCTTCTCAGTAAAGCTGAAATTGCTATAATCTTTCTGTCAAAGTTGTACCACAGGTTCAGTGGGAACACTCAGAGAATGGTACTTGGCCCTTATTGATGGGAAATAATATTCCATTTGATTCAATTTTGAGGATATTACTATGCTGGTAATCCAAATATTCATTGTTACATTGCTGACATGATAGAATCAAGGAATAGCTTGGGTTGGAAGGGACCTTAAAGATCATATAATTCCACCCCCTCTGCTATGGGCAGGGATGCCTTCCACTAGACAAGCTTGCTACAGCCCCCTCCTGCTGACAATGAAGACTCTCAGAGGTGGGGCATCCACAGCCTCTTTCAGAAAACTGTTCCGGTGTCTCACCACCCTCACAGTAAAGAATTTCTTTTTAATATCTAATCTAACCTACCCTTTTCCATTTTAAATCCATTCCCCCTTGTCCTATCACTACATGCCCTTTTAAAAAGTCTCTCTCTATCTGTCTTGTATGTTCCCTTCAGGTATTGAAAGGCCACAATTAGGTCACCCTGATGCTTTCTCAAGGCTAAACAATTCCATTTCTCTTAGCCTTTCCTCCATCCCTCTAATCATCTGGGTGGCACTTCTCTGGACTTACTCCAACAGGTTGATACCCTTTCTGTCCTAGGGGCCCTAGAACCAGATGCAGTATTCTAGATGGAGCCTCATAAGATGAGTGGAGAGGCAGAATTCCCTCCCTTGACCTGTTGGCCGTATTGCTTTTGATGCAGCCCAGGATACAATTGGCTTTCTGAGCTGCACGTGCACATTGCCAGCTCATGTCCAGTATTCACCAGCACCCCACGATCCAAATATGTTTTTTCTGTTTGCTTAGTAGGTTGTATTTTTTGGTAAAAAATGTCAGCTGAGTGTCAATTCATTGGTGTATTGTAATACATTTAATTTTGGGGAATAAAGGGCCATTTTTTCAAGTCTTCAGCCAAGCCAAATTTTTTGTTCAAATTGATCAGGGAAAACAGTTTAATGGGCTTGTTCCCCTTGTCTTTCCCTCCTGTGGCTTCTGATCTGCCTCTTATGAAATAACCAACAGAGCTGGTGTCTCCATTCTCTGGCCATGGCCATCACAGCAGTTTCAAAAGACATTTTCATTACATATTTGTATATATGCAAACTGTCATCTCCTGTGAGGATTGGATGTAAATGCTGACGATTCAGCAGTGGCAATTCACTGCCTCTCCTCTGGGATTTGTTTGGGAGTTCCTTGGTGTCTCTTCTCCTTACAAAAAATAAACACAGGTAAAACAAAGCTTCAAAAGATGGCCCAAAGTAGCTGTTTCATGCAATGATGAGACAAGTTTCTCAGTAACTGTTTTCTATTGTTTTAAATGGTGCTGTAATTTATTCCAAGTGCACTGAGATGTATGTCACTCTTAGGGGGTATCCTATCCCTCTCCATCAGTGACTGACCCTACGCTTACAGCGGAAGCACTGGATCAGACCATTGCTGCATTCGACACAGTGGAGGATCTGCTCAAACACTTTAACCCAGACTCTTGGCAAGAAGATCTTGAGAATTTGTACACAGACAGTGGACACCACTATCGAGGCAGGAGCTACCATGACAGGAAGTCCAAAGGTAAGAAAAGACTCTATATACCTACTACAGGGCAAGGCCAGGATATTCCCTCAGTCCTTATAGAAAAGTTCATTGATCATGTATTACATTCTGGTGGCTGTGTTCTTGTTGGAGCCACAGGGCAAGGAACCACCTATTAAAATCAGGGATAAGTCATTTATCCTTAGTCAATTTCTAAGTAGAATCTTGCTTGAGAAATCAGACTGAAAACTGCTCATCATTATGATGAATTCACAAGTAACAACATAGGCCCACATGTAAAGACAGATGGTTCCCAGCTTCACCCTCTTAAACATTGCTTTGTGTGTAAAGCCTGGAACTCCTAATTACCTGCATTATCATCCTTCTTTAAATACCCTGCTTAGGGACTGTTCTCTGTTGAGTGAGGAATAATCACTTTTATCACATTGTGCTTAGGAAAGCATCTGGTGCAGACACCTGCATATGCAGCTGGTTTTTTTAGGATGTGAACATCTCACTGCTTTTCATTATGTTGGCAGGGAACATTATTATGGTTTAACATCTTTGTAATTGAGCAAAGCACACGTTTCTGGGTTATGTTTCTTGTTTCCTT
Source organism: Myrmophylax atrothorax (assembly GCA_026770055.1). NCBI lineage: Eukaryota > Metazoa > Chordata > Aves > Passeriformes > Thamnophilidae > Myrmophylax > Myrmophylax atrothorax. Next base: position 78,537,537 of record JAOXXN010000001.1, read on the forward strand.
CTGTTAGGAAACAAACGGGAAAGCAAAAGGATGTTAAGATAGCAGTACAAACCCATAAAGAAACACTATTGAGAAGAGACAGTTGGCCTCTGGGGTAACCATGCACTGAAAGGTCTGATGGAATTGCCCTTTATGTGGTGCAGTATAGGTGTAGAAGGTCTGTTAGGATTCTCCAAGATGACAATCGCTGTAGTTTTCACAGGAGATCTGGAGTGAAGTATTTCATTTGATTTCTCTTATTAATATTGTCTTCCATTTTCAAGTTGTATATTCACGTGCATTCTTCTTTATAAATTTTTAATACGCAAATCACAGTTCCAATTGTGTGCAATCTGTCATTTGTTTACATATCAAATCCCATCCCCACGTACATTAAGCTTATGCTAAGAAGGGAGAGAGAATTGTAATTCTATATTTGTAACTTACTTGCTATCAAATGATGAGGCTTTGTTCTCAAAAGGGATATATGGAATGCATCTGTGTTAGGGAAAACAGTGTCAAGGAGTGTTCCCAGGCCCTGAAATCCAATCACCATATTACAAACTTGTCAGCCTTATCGTTGCTGGGCATGAATCAGGATCTGGCAGAGGCCATCTGCCATTCATGTGGCCACCTTGGCTTGGAGAGTAAGAGATGAATGTGGGCTGTCCCAGGGCTGTTATCCTTGAGAAGAATGGCCTCAGGCATGTACAGTGTACATATAGTACTGGAGTAAAATTTCAAGACATGCTGGCCTTCTCAGTTTCTGGAATCTGCGATAAAGGCCTGAGCATTTATCCAGTAAAAACTGAACCCATTTACTTTGCTCCCTTTGGGCATGTCAGAAGTTTCAGACAACTACAACAGCCCATGTTTGTGAAAAACTTCACTTAAGTTCCACTGCATGACTTTAGAGAGTGGTTTGACCTCTGTGGGGGTCTGTGGAACATGTCCTATATTGTCCCCTATTCCCAGGCAGGATTTGGCACTTATAAATATGTATAAAAAAAATAAAGGGCATGTTCTGATTTTAATAAAAGCTGATTAGAAACCTGGATCCTGTACTGGTTCTGCTCTCCAGATTTCATTTCATTCTCAGGTCATATTTGGCCTAGTATCCCATATATTTAAACAACCATGTAAATATAAAATAGGATTTGGTAGTTTATTGATGCAGTCTAGAGGTATCAATCTCATCTGGTACTGCGCAGAAAATGCAGAGGCATACACATTTTTCCATTTAGTACAAATGTAATGCAGCTTCTTGCACAGCAAACCATCATAGAAAACAAAGAATTTTCCAGTTATTATCTGAATATACTTGATTTATTGTAATAGGATTTTTTGGTGATGTTGGTTTGGTTACAGGAAAAGGAAGAAAAATTTTATAACAGTTTTTCTTTTGTCTTCAAACTAAAGACCAAATTCCCTGACTGTTAGCAGCCCTCTGGACAAAAGCAACTGACCACCATCAAATCCTTTAAAAACTTCAGTTAAGAATTTTTATTTAGTCATAAACTTCTCACAAGATTGAAGGTCTGTTCTTGGATGATCTCAGGAGTAGGGAATAGCTTTAACAAGTCCTTCAGTTAGAAATGCTTGGTGGCTTTTAAACACAGACACTGTGGATCTCTGAGGAATGTTGATAGGCACTGGGATAACCTTGCAGCAAAGAGAGCAATAGATTATATCATAATTTATTTCAGATACCTATCTATTTCTGCTTCCAGCCTGGGTTTTATTTTTTATCTTAAGTTAGAACAACCCTGAGGCAGGTAAGAACAATTTGATGTAATCTCTGCCTATCTTTCACAGCATTTTCAGAACATGCCATATAAATGGTATAAATTAATCACTAATAATTTCACTCCTATCCAACTTTCTGCACATATAAAATTTTGGGACAAAATTAAACTTAAGAGGCAGTGTTTCTGAATACTAATTCTGTTAACAAAGATATGTGATAAATTATAGCTAAATGGTATGTTTTCTTAATTTGGAAATTAATAATCCACAAATATAAGTGTCAAGGTCAAGCAATTAAGAATACAGTGTTTTAGCATAGCTGAAACTGACAGAATCAGGGAATAGATGAAGTGGGAAGACACCTCAAGAATTTGTTTAGTTCAACCCCCCAGCTCAAAGCAAGGTCATCAATAAGTTTTCTCATGACCATGTCAAGTCAGGTTTTAAATATCTCCAAGAATGGAGGATGCACAACTTTTCCAGACCACCTTCTGAAAAAAAGAAAAGCAAAAAAAAAAGTTGTTCTCAACATCTGAATAGGTTTTCCTATGTTTAAAATTTGAGTCCAGAATCTCATGTCCTTTCAAAGTAGACTGTGGCTCCATCTTCTTTGCTCACTTCAGTCATTGCTGGATAAGTGGACTGATGCCAACTGTATGAGGTTCAATGAGGCCCAGTGTCAGGTCCTGCCCTTGGGTCACAGCAACTCCAGGCAGCACTTCAGGCTGGGGGAAGAGTGGCTCAACAGCTGCCTGGCAGAAAAGGACCTGGAGGTGCTGGTCAACAGGCGGCTGAACATGAGCCAGCAGTGTGCCCAGGTGGCCAAGAAGGCAAATGGCATCCTGGCCTGTACCAGCAATAGTGTGGCCAGCAGGACCAGGGCAGTGATTGTTGTCCTGCACTCAGCAGTGGTGAGGCTGCACCTCGAATCCTGTGTCCAGGTTTGTGCCCCTTACTGCAAAAGAGACATTGAGGATCTGGAGTGTGTCTGGAGCACAAGTCTGATGAGTAGAGTCTAAGGGAGTTGGGGGTGTTTAGCCTGGAGGAAAGGAGGCTCTAAGGTGAGACCTTATTGCTCTCTACACCTGCCTGAAAGGAGGTTGTAGCCAGGTGGAGGTTGGTCTCCTCTGACAAGTAACAAGCACAATAGGGCAAGAAGAAATGGCCTCAAGCTTCACCAAGGGAGGTTTAAATTGGAAATTAGGGGAAAAAAGTTCATGGAAAGGGCTGTCAGGCATTGGAACACGCTGCCCACGGAAGTGGTGGAGTCACCATCCCTGGAAGTGTTCATAAAGTGTGTGGATGTGACATTTGGGAATATGGTTTAGTGGTGATTCTGGCAGTGCTGGGTTTATGGTTGAATTTATGATGTTGAAGGTCTTTTCCAGCCTTAAGGATTCTATGTATTTTTACACACAATGATATACACCTATACAAGTTGACCTCTCCCTGGATACTTCTCCAAAGTACCTTAAAGCTGAAGAGTGTGTGGATTAAATGCAAATATATGATAATTCCATTTAATCTACAAAATCGGATCTCACACCTCTACAATACTGATGCAGTTCTACTGAGTTAAGTGCATTTCTTTGTCTTTACACTATTGAACTGAGATACTGATATCAGGTGTGCCTCGCTAATAACCATATGAAGTTTGAAATTTAATTCTATATATCTTCAGTGACATTTGCTGTTAACCACTCCATTAACAGCTGACTATTAAATCACACACAGACTGGCAGAAAAATACAGAAAAAAAAAAAAAGAGAAGATTCACATTTTCACAATCCTTAAATGAGGGGCCTTGCATAAGCTACAAACTGTGGTGCATACCTACATGAAAATATGATAGATGTTTCAAATAACCTTGCAGTTGTAAATATACTCAAAAAGGTTTGTTATCAATTGTTGCCTTTTACAAACTGAAAGCATGAATCTTCAGCCTTAAGGTCATCCTGGACTCCTAAGACAAAAAACAGGTTATACCAAACAAAGTATTTATTTTAAAATTATTTTTTTTCATTGCTGCAATATGTTGCTGACTTAAGTGTCATAGTAGTTTGTTTATTAAAATAATAAATGACTCTAAAAAAGTACCATCAGCTATTGGTTTATTTAATACTGTTCTTGGCAAGACCACAGGTAGATGTAAAAAAGTCAACAGCCATGCTCTACAATTATGTTGAACTTCTTGAATAGGTTTCTATTCATTTAGAGAGTCATAAGGGGCATGAAGACATGTTTGAAGGAATCCTCTTCATCCAATGTAAATTTTTGAAAGCATCAATTTACCTGCTTAGTAATACTAGAAGAGCTTCTAAGACATACTGTTGTAAGCAGTTCCAACCATCAATTAAACATTATTTAACTTTTCCCACATGCTTGTTTGCATTTGTCTTTTATTGTTCTCTCTGAGTTTTTCCTGTCTGTGAAATGGTTTGTGTACAAATGAAGAAAGAAAGGAAAAAGTACAATTTCATTGTTTCTCATCATAGAAGTAAATCCAAATGTTATGAGGATGGTATCTAGAGAAAATGGTCATCTTTGGAAAGGAATGAGTTGATTTGTTTTGTTTTCATATAAATAAACCTAGGAAGCAGGAACACTGTAGGTAGACACATTTTGGTAATTAAGACTACACATGCCTCTGCGTCATTTTTGTTTTTTGGAAATAGTATGCAAGAAGCCTTTGACTATGAGAGGAACTTTATCAGGTGGGACATTCTTGCAATAATATCTATTTGCAATAACAGCTTTACAAGTTAAATAAATAAACAGTTGCTGGCAGAACACTGTTTTCTGGAAAAAGAGTAGTGAGGTGAGACCATAGGTTTTCATGGAATGCTTCTGCTGTCCATTGCCAAATATGTTCCCAAGATCAGGCATGTTTCACCATGTCCTGAACAACAGTTCTTAATTGACACTACTTACAGTGGTCTAGGAAGGAGTTAAAATTTTAACTCAGGAATGTAATTTTTCAGGGGGTTGCAAACAGTGGCCAATAAATTACTGCCAAAGTCCATGTACTCTTCCTTGAAAGGTTCTGGGATGGCTGCCAGCAAGTTTCAGTGCACCAGACAGGGAGTGCAGGCATCACAAGTGCTGAGTACTCGCTCATTCATGGCAAATATGAATATTCCAAGTAGATGGAATACATTCTCAACTAGCTGCTAATTTAAAGTATTCCCTGTGCTTAAAACCCAGAATACTTCTCCCACCCTTATTCAGCTGGGAATCAAGTTGTCTATTGCATGCAAACTGCACACATTTATTAGTTTTATGATCTAATTCAGATCTACACCCTCTGCGAGAAATAAGACTTTCCCTCATGTGTTATGTGGCATAATTGTCAGTCACTGCAGTGAAAGCTTTTCTTATTAAACCTTTTATTTTAAATGCTAGTGAAACTTGTAGTATTTATCACTGGAATAAGCTGCTCAATTCCATTGATTTCAGTGAAGCTGAGTCCATTCATTTGGTCTGCATTTGCTACTTGTCCCATAGAACAGCTGATAATTGGTTTGCCAGTCCATAATAGACCTCTATATTGTGCACCTGTATATATATACTGTTTTGTGCAAGCAGTTATAAGCCCCCTGAAATCCTGATCTCTCAATTCCTCTGAAATAAATAGTTGCTGTATTGGGGAGGTTTGTCATGGGATCTTGTAGTGAATGCAAAGTACATCTTCTCCACAGCTCCCACAAGAAAGGCTTGAATAGCTCCCAAATGTTCCAGGTATATTTAAAAATACATATTGTGGTATCATTAAGCATGTGGAGCGTAACAAAAACATCAGCAATAGGTGTTGAAGTCTAAAAGCTACAGCGTTTGGTCTACATTTGATATAGAAAAAGAATAATTTCATTAGTGTCAGTGCATTTAGGTGATATAACAAGTGGAACATGAAACTGGGAAATAACATTCCATTTGGTATTATCATATACTTTTGAGGATATTACTGTGTCAGTAATCCCAATTCATTGTTACAGTGTTGAGATGATAGAATCAAAGAATGGTTTGGGTTGGAACGGACCTTAAAGTTCATCTACTTCCAATTCCCCTGCCGTGGGTAGACACACCAGACCAGATTGTTCAAAACCCTAACCCATCAGGCCTTGAACACCTCAAGGGATGTGGCATACACAGCTTCTCTGAGCAATCTGTCCCAGTGCCTCACCACCCTCCCAGCAAAGAATTTCTTCCTAATATCTATTCTAAACCTACCCTCTTTCAGTATGAAGTCATTTCTGCTTGTCCTATCACTACATGCCCTAGTAAAAAGTCCCTCTCAAGCTTATTTGTGTATTTTCCAGCTCAAGTTCAATCACACCATACTTTAGTCAGCTACAGCACTGCTCTGAATGTCTTTGCTTGTACGCTACCTTTAGTCTGTCTGACACAACCCTGACAAACCTTTATGCTAGTGGAGCATGAATGCTACAGAGAAAAGATTCAATACATTCACAGGTCTCTGAGAAAATTCATTATCTATGAAAGAAATTTTATTGAAAGCCAGGAGTCAGAATTAAAACTGTAGCACAATAATCTGTGTTATGAACTCCAAACCACACATGAAAAGGTATGAGAGTCAAACTATAACTGAGCTCTGGATTCCCATTTGACACATGATACTCCAGCCACATTGCAGTTTCATCTCTTGCTGACGCACAAAATATGAACAGGGGCAAGCTAGCAAGTACAGTCCCCTTTCATGATTACATCTTTTTAGTTGCCAAAAAGAACACAGGAGTTAGAAATGTTAGCAGAATTAGCACTTGTTTACATGCTTTTGGGAGGAGGCCCAGGGAGGTGTCAATTTTGGCTTCATATCCAGGGGAGGATGGTCAGTGGCTGGGAAATCTCTCCATCTGTTCACTGCATAATGTGGGCAAACCACTTTGGTGAGAGCTAGGTATTTGAACATCTTGTCAACTTACAGGTGATTTTTAACATCCCCTGTCATCAACTTAGTCTGGTGCTGAGTGTCATGCTGAAATCTGGTTCCACGCATCTACATTTCTTTCATACCAGACAAAAATCAATTTTTTACACTTTATCTGTCCATATAGATATTGATGTCAATGTGTGACTCCACAAGCTTTTGGATAACTTGTCTCAGTGTTTGACTGCCCTCATGGTGATCACTTTTTCTTAGAGCTCACTGAAATGTCCCTTACTGCAATTTGAAATTTTTGCATTTTTAATTTTGCTGTGAACATCCAAGAAGTGCCTGGCTCCATCCTCCCTGTAGCCCCTTTTACATACTAGATATAATCATTAGAATCCTCTTTAGTATTATTTCCAGACTAAAGAAGTCTGTTTTCCTCACTGGCTGTTTTGGACCAGCACCATCATGGTCATCCTTCACTGACCTCTTAGTTTGTTCATGCTTCTGCTGGAGAGGGCTTAAAATGGGACACTACTTCAGACGCAGGTTCACAAGAGCAGAATGAAGAGTAATACCCATCACCCTCAGCCTCCTATCACATTATTCCCAATGCAGTTTAGTGTGGAGCCTGCTACTGCAAGGCAAACAGCTGACTCATGTTCAGCCTGCTGTCTAACAGGATGCCAAGGCTTTTTCAGCAAAGCTTCAGCTTAAAATGTGTGTCTCCAGTCTGGATCAATGGATAGCTTTATCCCTTTCAGGTGCAAGAATTTCCATTTGTCATCACTGAACCTCATGATGTTCTCGCCAACACATTTCTCCAGCCTGCTGAGATCCTTCTGAAAGGCATTGCTACAACACTTGGACAGATTTCCCAAATGAGATGTCACTGACAAACTTGTTGAATGCTCACATCATTTCATTGTGAAGATAGTTTGTGAAGATATTTAGCAGTATTGACCCCAGTGTTACCTCCTGGGGAACATAGATAGTAGCCAACCACCAGTTGTATTTGGAATTGCTAACCATTTTACTCAAGTCTCTTGGATATTCCACTTATCTACCGAATTTGTAGTCCACCTATCCCATTCCATCTTGGTAGTTTAGCTGCAAGGATTCTATAGATCACTGTCAAGAATCAGCAGATGCTCTGCTGCTTTCACCTTGTCCAGCAAGACAGTTGTCTTATCATAACAGACTCTCAGGATGGTCCATGACAGTATTCTTTTGGTAAATCTGTTCTGGATGTTCCCAGTCACCCTCTTGTCTTTCATCTGCCTGGACATTGCTTCCAAGGAGGATTTACCCCTTAATTTTACCATGGCCTGAGGTTAGGCTGAGTAGTCTGCAACTGATCTAATCCTCCTTGCCTTGCTTGTATGTGGCCTTTGGCATGTGTATATAGAAATACCGTGGCAAGATGGCAACCATCTCTTTACACCTCAATTCTGCTCTGTGACTGATGTATGAAAAAAGTTTTAGATAAGAGAATGTTAGGACTGTGTGTAGATTTGCAACAAATAAAGTATTAAAAGCAATCCTAACAGATCCCCTTGTCTTCTTAATCAGTGACAGGTTTTCTCCTCAATCTTTAAGACCTCCCTTTTTCTGAATAAAACATGACATTAGCTGCAATCTCTCATTTCAGTGCTTGCCTCTGATTAAGATCAACATTTCCAGGTAAACACAAGCCATAGAGGATGGTTTTAAGCATAGCATTTAAGGGAATGAGGAGGCAAACACCGGACCCCAAGCATCCAGCTTTATGCTCCAATGCATCTCTTTATGCCTGCCTTACCTTTAAGTTGAATCTCTGATGCAGACATTCTGTAATAATACTTGGAAGTTATTTGCATCCAGTCTAAAGAACCTCTTAGTTCTAGTTTTAAATTAAGGACTCCAGTGGTTTCAGTCCTTGATAAGTAAAGCAGCTGGATTTCACACCAATCACACCAAGACTCGCTTACATTTTATTCACAGTAGTTAAGTGATGCATGAAACTGACTGTACTGTAAAATCTCATTGTTGTATGTATGAGGAAATGGACTGGGTCCAAACAGTAAAACAATCCCAAGACAGGAAAAATGCATATTGAAGCTTTCAGCAGAGAGAGTTGTTCAGATAAAATGTGTTCTTTTGTTAGGGGGCAATAAACCATGATCTAAAGTTAATTAGGCAATGGGAACTGTTCTTGTGTGTCAGCATGATGCTACCAGAGTACAGTATATGTTGATCAGAGAGAACATTGCATGCTTACCTTACCCCATCAAGCACTGGAGTTCTGTAGAGCAGAGTGAAAAAAAGTGTAGCTGCTTACCTCCAAATGAATTTTAATAGAGGATGGCTTGTGTATGTCTTCAACTGTTTATTGAGACTGTTCTTCTCTGCTTGAAGTTATTTATTTTCATGTTTTTGACATCACTAAAACAAGACCTTTCTGTTATTGTATTTGTCCTATATAACCTGGACAGTGATAGGTAAGATATGGCAAAGTACAGAGAATTCATATCTTAACTGTAACTCTGGGCCTTGGCAGTCCCAAAAACTGATGATAAGTCAGGATGAGAATGCCTTGAATAGATAAAAAAGAGAATTCATTGTTATTGAATTGGAATTTTGCACTGAAAATTTTCTCACAGGTTTTTCAAATATAGAAAAAATATACTAAATAAATCATATGTTGGTACTGCTTCATTTTAGAATTCGTGAAGAATGTACGTAGAGAAAGTTTTGAGCCCTCATTGAAAACTGCTTATTCCTTCATACTGCATAGAGAAAGAAAATGATGATAATCATCTGGTTGTTCCCTCCTATACTTCAAGTAAATCAACAGCCCTCCACAGTCCTGACTCAGCTACAGCCTGAGAGACCCTGCAAAGACTTTCAAAAGTCATCAAAACTGGGCATTTGAAGGCAGTGAACAAAATCTTTCCTCCAGTGAAATCCCTTTGCCAGGTCAAGGTTTGCCATTTAAATTGAACAGTTAAGTATGGAGGCTAATAGTGTAACACAGTGATGGGTGTAGTATGCTCTCTGCTGGAAAGCCCTGCCACGCAGGGCTGTTATGTGCCAGTGCTTTCCCTCTCTGCCAGTCTCATTACAAGGACTCATTTCTGTTTTGATAACACAGCAGTGCTAATAGGTATTAGCACAATGTATGAAGAAGGAGTGTTGAGCCTGAGGGGAAATGTCATCTGTGATAGAGTAAATTTTGTTAAGTCCCCCAACTGGCTTCTCCTGGACACAGATGTTGGTTCATGTGAGCTGGGTCTGAGCCCTCTTTACTGACCCGTTTGTTACTGGAAGCCTTGTTTCCTATGTTACCTCAGCT
>JAOXXN010000001.1:78547583-78575312 GCA_026770055.1 Myrmophylax atrothorax
GTTACCTCAGCTTAATTAAGTCTGTATTAAGCCTTTGAGCATTTTATTCTAACTCCATCAGCACCATTAGCAAATGCCATCATAGTCCATGGCCAGCCTGTCCCAATAGCAGTCTGGTCATGTTAGTATCCATTCCCCTGGATTGCTGTAGTGTTTGAGTGTGGATGATCCAGTCTTTCCCCTCAAGAAATCTCATTAAACATGAAGACAGAAAATTTTCAGCCCTCTCCTTCCTTTGGTAGATTTTTCCTTCACATCAATGGGCTGAAATGAATAGTAGCCAGATAGTGTTTTGCTTTACTAGTTTGCAAAGCTGGTGGCAAAGGACCTGATGAGAATGTTTAGAGGGGTAGGAAACACTTCTCTGTGAAGAGAATTGTCCTGAGAGCCTGCAGTGAGAAGGAGTGGCTTTGGAGAATGACAATGGAGAAGAAAATGCCATCTGTTAAAACAAAGAAAATATTCCCTGAACTTGTAAGTCCCAGCTAAGGACATTCACAGTGTACTTTTCTCCCAGTGCATACCACCAGCCCCATTGATTTTGTGCTTACATCAGGAGGATGATCTATACCTCTTTTGGAGAGATGCTAGCTCTCTGGAGAGAACCACTGAGATTTCATGGTGACACGTATCACAGTTGCTATAAAATTGCAATTTATCTGCTGAATTCCCTTTGACTGAGGTAAGACTTGGCCAGGAAAGTGAATCTGCTATGATTTTCTATAATAGCACTCCTGACATTTATGTACCCTTGCCTCTTGCATATCTGTCTTGTGAATATCTCCAGGTCAGAATGTAAAGGTGCATGATATTTACAAATCACAGCTTTTTCCACAATTTACTTCATGATGTTGACAAGGACTGAGTCACAGAAGGTATGAAGTGTCTTTTTTGTAAGTTTTCGCATATTTTTATTGAAGCACAAGCATAGGTGCTCTCAGGACCAGAGATGATGTTGACCCATTAAACATGCCCATGAAAATCTGGTATGTTCACAAACACTACACTGTTATCTCAGTTCTCATTTGAGACATTCCTATTTTCCTGTTGATGTTTCTGTTAGCAAATACTGTTTGAAGCTGAACTCAACACAAGTTCCCATGACCTCCAGTCCAGAATGAATTATTGAGCTTTTGAACACTTAATCGGTGGACAAAATCCTAAGGAAAGAAGAAAGCAGATGGGGAAGGAAAAGAAATAAAAAACTTCTATAGAAATAGAACTCATTAAATTTGTTGCTTCTGCCTGTGTTACAACTGTAGAAAATGTATTTACAGAAGGGTATTTTTGTTTTGTTTTAGCTTTACAAGGAAAAGCTGGAAGCAGCACTTAAAGTCACAGTTGATAGTCTATAAGTTATTTTTATGGCTGGCTTTACAACTTGTTTACATGACAGATCTCATAGAGATACCAGGCATTTAAACATCAACCAACTACTGGCATTCAATGAACCTCATTAGTTTTAATTGTATTTATTTGTTTGTCTATTATAGTAACATTTACCAGCTGAAATTAATATTGGTTAGATTTGTTTCTTCATCTAAAAATGAGTTATCTAGACTCCATCCATAAGCAATACAGACAGGCAACTTGAGAAAGCAAGTCATGCAGCCTCTCCTCAATGCTCTTGTGAGGAAGGGATGAATTGCTCCCCAGAAGCATTTCTCTGCTGACCACAGGAAGGGTCTTGTTTAAAGTGTTTGCTTGTGTATGTCTGCAGTTAGGCAAAAGAAGTTATGCCCATAGTAATAAAATAGATGTTATCATCTGAGTAAGCCAGGTATAAACAGAGGAGGGAAGAGAGTAGCAGAGGTGGAATCTCTGGTCTGGTATCCAGTGGATCAGTGACAAAGCAAATAAAATTACTAGTCTTCAGCTTTCAGGGCAATATTTTACTGCAAGCCTTCCCTTCATCTTTATAGTTGGTGTGAGCTCTGCTGTGGGAATCAGTGGGAGCAGGATGACAGCCTGGATGACCACCTGTAATAATTTGAAATTGGTAGGTTCATGTTTACCTGTTCAGAAACCACTGCTATTCTTCACATATTTTTCAACCAGTGTCCCATAACTTTGTGTTATTGACTCCCTGGGGAGCAGTATAAACCAGAGGAGCGTCCCATTCAAACCTCACTGATGAAACTTCTTTTGCATTGCAGTTGACCTGGACAGGTTGAATGATGATGTGAAACGTTACAGCTGCACTCCAAGAAACTACTCTGTCAATTTAAGGGAGGAACTGAAGCTGACAAATGTAGTTTTCTTCCCCCGCTGCCTTCTTGTCCAGCGCTGTGGAGGAAACTGTGGCTGTGGGACTCCAAACTGGAAATCCTGCATGTGCATGTCAGGGAAAACAGTGAAAAAATATCATGAGGTATTTTCACTCTTTCTTCGTTACTTCTTTTGGGTATTTATTTCTTCCATGGGTTTTGAAGTCTTTTCTCTGAGCTATGTGGGCTGCTTGTTAATTGACTATTATGTTAGTATTGATCCATGCTATACCATATTATATTATCATTATGCTATATCATGTTATAGTGACATGCTTGTATTGATTATCATATTGGATCTGCAGCACAAAAAAATCAATGGGCAAAATCACTGATGCAGTGAAGTATCATAGGCAAAGATGCCATCGTTTGAAAGACACCAGACTATTTGAGTGAATACCTTCTGTGGTTGAGACTGTTCCTGAGATAAAGGATCTGATGAGGCTTCCAGAGAAGTTCAGGTAGCCTTAAAGTGGAAACTACATCAAAATAACAGCATCTCTGTTGCTGTCCATGGAAGATAGCAGCTTGGTACTTCATGGAGCAGGATTTGTACCTTCTACTGCAATAAGGAATATTGAGAGACACACACACACACAGAGTCAACATGCAGGAAGACCTGATTTTAAATGTTTAATATTGATATCTTTAATGCCACAACATCATCCCAATGATTTGCATTTGGAAGTGGTGAATGAGCAGAGGGGAAGGAGGTTATGTATGTGTGAGAAAAGGATGTTAACAAGTGTTTATGGATAAGTTCATTTAGAAGAAGTTCGAGAGAACTTCTGCCACCTCTGAGTGGGTGCTGCCACAGCATCCTAGTGAACTTTGTTGCAAGAATGAGGCTTATGTTGGATTGATTTTTCTGATCAAAGGACTGATACAAAGTGAACGTATATACCTCTGGAAATACTCTTATTAGTAACACAGACATATTCCTTGAGACATTTGGCTGCACTTACTCTTACTCTAAACTTATGTCTACATTTGAAAATTACAATTAAGTTACTTTTAAACTCTCTTCTCTTCCAGATTTATTACCTGTAGGAAGCAGCTGAATGATTCAGCCTTAGCTTTTTGCCTACTCAGCAATTTTTTAGAAGGCAATTTTTTTGCATAGGAATAATGTCCATTGTATTTATTTTTAATCTGTTCAGAACACAGAGACAGAAAACACAAGGAAAGAGCATTTTATATTCTTGCCTCTAAATCAGTATTTTCAGATCAAGACATGAACAATGTTCACTAAAGTGATCATATCTAGGAAAATTATTTGGCAGTAGCCTTTCAAGTGTTTGAAAGTAGGGTAGCTGCATGCCATGCTGACTTGATTTCTGACACATATCTCTTGTTAAGAACCTGATTTACCACTTGGCTTAAGTCCCAAGTGAAAATAAACTCTACGGAGTTAAACTTGGACGTGATGTGGACAGATAACATAAGGCATTATCTTGGAAGACCCAGGGCTGCAATAGGAGAGGGTCATTGAAGGTCAGACCTTTGACACACTGTGAGAAATGTGGTTACTCTTTTCTAAGGTAAGAGATATTTTCTCACAATTAACTGAAGAATACAGCATATTCCACATCACTTAGGACTGGAGAATAATTAATATTGTCTCTAATTTTAAACAAGATGCAGGGGATGACCCTGGTAATTAGAGAACAAAAAGTCTTATCTCAATAGTAGAAAAGTTAATTGGAAAAAAATTAATATGTATAAAACACCTAGATGACTATCAGCTGATAAAATTAACTCAAAAGGCCTTATATATGAATAAATATTTACACAGCACCGCAATATTGTACAAGAATGCTAAAAGGCCTGGAACCTCCTTCAGAGAGCGAACAGTCTACCAGACAAGATCAGACATGGATTAGAAGCTGGTTAAGAGATAAAGAGCAAAGAGGTGGAAGAGATGAGCAATTTTCTATACAGAAAAGGGCTATCTGAGGTGCCCCCAGCCCACAGTGTTATTTCATGTGCGATCAGTCTGGAGGGAAGTGAACAGAGTGATGGCAAAAATGACAGCTAGCACAGGAGATAACATAATTTAGCAGCAGAGAAGGCTGTGAGGAATTACAGAAGGCCTATGTAACTACTTGTAAATGCAAGTTAAAAAAGCAAGCAAGCATTAGGATGAATGGTCTAAATTATCTATTCATATAACACTGTGTGTGTGAGGGAAGGAGGGAGGGAGAAATTAAGTTAGGATGGAGGTTGAGTACTGAATCACTGTGAAGAGCTACAGGAAAACAGCTGTTTAGTGCAGTGATAGGAATAAAACAAGTGACAGTCTTCTACAGGAGTGGAGATGAAGGGGTAATATCACGGCAAATATCATGGCCTGAATAACTTGGTTGGAGTACTTATACTGTGCTTTAACCATTGGTTATAATGATACACGCAGGACTAGAAAATTTGTATAGAATCAGTAAACATACATCAAGAGAGAGACAAGGAAGATACAGATCAAATACGTTTGTGAGGAAGATGGCTCAATACTTTTGGATAATTTCATTTAGAAAAAAAAACTCAGAACAAGAGAAGACACAGCGGAAGATAGAAAATAGTGAATACTAGCTAAAGGAAAATCAGGTCTGCCTAAATATCCTTTTCCTTAAGAAAAGAACAAGAGAGAGATTGAAAGGGAACTAATTTTAAATTTAAAAAAGAAACTGTATTTTTTCACAGTAAATCTGTATGGATTTTCAATGCTTAAATATGAGTCATGCATAATTCAGAAGGTTTCTGAAAGAACTAGAAGTAAACTATAAACTAAGGAATCCTGAGTTACACCTGCATCAGAATTTAAGCCAACTGTTGACAGTAGCTAGAAAAAAATGCCGATTATAAAAATGTTATGAAACATTTATTTTTTATCAGGTATTTGGAAGAAGCTGATGGCACACCAGAATATCACACTAGCCAGGTATTGCTCAGAACCAGGATGTCATGACTTATGACCACACCAAATTGATCACTAAGTTCAGGAAATTCAACATTCACACTAATACATGACTGCTAATTTATTTTACTACTCCTTTCTTCTCTGAAAACTGTATGAATTGAAGGCAGTGTTTCAGCTTTAACATTAAGTGGCCTTTGTAAGTTTAAATTTAAACTTTATCCCTTAGGGATGAATTAACAGCTCATTGGGCAGAAATTTAGCCAAGTGTCTCACATTAATACGAGTGGAAGTCATGCAGATAAATTCCTGTATGACATACTAAAGTTATGTCCATTAATTTTAGTCCACAATATTTTCCACTCTATTATTATTATTAGCCATGCACAGTTAATCAGTTTTATTCTTTTTCTCCTTTGACACTTAAATCTAATTTTACTTAAATACCTGGTGGCAAAGGCACTGAGGAGGGACCTCTCAGCATACCAGTTTTGGAACCGTGGAGCCAGTTTACTCTCTTAAAAGCCAATTTGAAACCCTCTATCCTTAACCAAAGAGACTTCCATTGTATAACAAAGGACAGAGTTTCAGACTTTATGAAATCCCTAGCACTGTTAATTTGGCTAGAAAGCTCTGTCTTCTGCTGCAGGAGAACATAATGCAGAAGACAACAGAAGGAAGTAGTAGGCAGTGGAGCAAAGAAGGTGTCTGTAGTAGCTGAAAGAGAGTCCAGCAGTCCCCAGACTGCTCCTCTTGCCAGGCTGATTTTCCCTAACTGCTCTTCTGGAGCTTCATCTACTGCACAAGAGCTGTTTGTCCTGCACATGGATATGTTTGCCCTCAAAAGTAAAAATATGTCTGGAGATCACTTAAAAATTGACTGACATTTCTGAGCTACCCACTATTTCTGGGTGAGAAAGACAGGCAGGCAAGTTTTCCAGAAGGCATGGGCTCCTTTTCAGCTTTGTAGCCCATGCTGGAGTAGCTGCATGCCAGCAGCTGTGAGGATCCTAAAATCCAGAGTGTTGAGAGAGAGGCTTCTAGTCCAGAGAGATTCCAAAGTTGTAATCTCCTTATGATCTTAATGTTTTTTAGTTCTCCCTTAGTTACTATTCAAAGCCTCACACTGTACTCATCAATGAGCACTCCCTCCCAGCCTAGCCTCTCAGGACTAATAGCTGTCACGTGTAGCCTTTAGTTTCCCCAAGCTAAGAGTGCTGCTCCAGTTCCCTGAACAGAATGTACAGCTCTTTTCTATCATGTACGATTGTAAGAAGTGATGCAATATCAGGGAAAATTGAGAACATGAGACTGCTGCAGTAAGGGGTAGCTTTTTCTTTATTGCCCTGGGAAATGTTAATCATGAGATCTCGTCTTTTTTATAGCCTGGAAGTTTGCCATGACTTTACCAAAATACTCAGCAGTTTCCAGAAATAAATGGGTTCATAACTTGGGTAAACAGATAGTTTTATCGGTGGGGTTTTTTGGGGAGGTTTTCAGGGATTTGGAGGCATATTTTTGCAGGAGTCCTGTGATGCTCTGTGGTTTTCCATGGCTTCTGGGTTTGTTTGAGACAAGAGAAAACATGCTGGACAAATACTCATAACTTACCACATAGTGTCACAGACCATTCAAACCAAACAGGCCAAGTCCTGGCAGTGTCTTAAAATGTCTCCCAGGCACAGTCTGCCATATGTGATACTGAGTGGTGTCGCAGGGCTCTGTGCAATGGAAAGACAAAGCAATATATGGAAATGGATGCAGCACACCGTAATCAAATGCTCAGATCTCCTGTCTAACTTGCTAAAGGGGACCTGAAATGAAAGCATATTTTCCATTGCAATGCATTTCTTTGGAAGTGCCTGAAGCCGCTCTTTAACGAGAGGCAGGCTTTAAACCTGGAGATCACTCAGTGCAGAGGAGGTGTGAGGGAACAAACCAGAACTCAGTTCAGCTGCAGCTGCAGCTGTGCTATCCTGCCAGCATGCATATACCTCAGAGAAACAAGAAATCGGTTTCCCTATCTCATTGCTGTAACTGATGAGATGTGAAATGAGTTTCCGTAGGGAATAAATGCTCTTAAGGTAGCAACCAGAATTTGTCAGAGTGTATAAACTTCCACAAACACAGTGCTGAGCAACACAGCTAAAAGGCATATAAGGAAAAAAGCAAAATAGTGGAAGCTGATTGCATCTTTCACCTGCTTATTTTTCTCTCCTGTAAAGACTGATGTGTTTTTCACTGTTTGTAAGGTATTTCTTCCCTAACCCACTCACCCCACCCATTTTTGAAGAAGTATGCCTCCATTCGAGTTTTATCTTTACTGAAGCTTGTCTAGTGCCTTCACTGAACATACATTCAATTAATTCTCAGGGACAAGGTTTAGTTTAGTGTTAGGGTGGCAATTTCATAACCTTTCATTGCCCTAAGAGATGTAGCTGGCATCCCAGAGTGCACAATACCGTATCTTGACATAAGTTGCTGGGGTACAGAAACAGCTTTAACTGAGCCCAACAATGTTAAGAGAAAACAAGACAGAAGGAATATTATAGTGGAGAAAAAAAAAGGGGAGCAGGAGAGAAAATAAAAAAGTTACATGGAACTTCAGTAAGATGGAAGAATTGCTGCAGTGGAGCTGAGAAATGTAACCAATACCATTTGCTGTTGTAGGGGCCTTTTTTCTTTTTTTTTTTCCCCTTTATTTTTTCAGACAAATGAGAAGCAAATCTTAAGGAGGCACTGGAGAGAGCAGACAACAATTCTCACCCTGTCCTTACACAGGGAAACATAAGATAACTGGTCAAAAAATGATCCAAATGCTGCTGACACAACAAAGGGAATTTGCTAAGGGATTAAAAAGAGCTAGAATCATCAAAGCAGTGTGCAGGGAGTATGGTTTGATTGTTGTGTGTCCTGAAGGTGGTAGTACATGTATAAAGGAGATAAAAGGTTGTTATGATAATAAAGGCACAGAATTAGCCTGACAAAAGAGTCAATTCATAGAATATTATACAAGAAGCAGCAATGGGATTTATTTGGAATGCAAATATGAGGAAACAGAATGAGTCAGAAATGACTGCTAGGTCATGGGATAAGCAGAGAGAGGACAGAAGTGCAGTGGGAGAAAAAAAGGTTCATTTTTTACTAGGTAAAAAAGAAAGTTCTTGGGTTGACATTTGGAAGTTAAGCAAGTGAGACATCCTCTGATACATGTCAGTACAGAGAGTCAGTTTGTGAAGGAGGAACGCCTATATCTTGTCAGTGATGAAACAACAGCTGGAGCATAATGCACACGTAATTCCTGACCAGATCACCTAAAGTTAGGGTCTTGTTGATGTCACGTGTCAAAAGCATCATAGCTTTAATAACTGCTTCAGATGCCTGACTTTTAAGCCAATTGATTTTTTCCCATGTTTGTTGTATTAAAACCAGGTGTTTCATATTCATACAAATAAATAAATAGAAGCAATAATCCCATATACATTTAATAATCTCTCAGTTTGCATGCTACCACTGATCAGCAAGCCAACTCTTTTTTCTTCTCCCTGGCACCCTGTAATTATCTCTGGTAAGAAAGAATACATCTTTGGGTCTAGGTCATTGTTTTAGGCTGTGTTCCTACTAAAGGCCCTTATGCTAGATTATGAACCACATTCCCATAATGCTTGGGTTTTATACTCAGAGCCCAGCTAAACTTTGTGTGACCTTTGTATTAGATAACTTTCAAAAATTGCAGAGTAAGAGTTTTTTATGTCTATCA
The DNA here is from genome assembly GCA_026770055.1 of Myrmophylax atrothorax. Lineage (NCBI taxonomy): Eukaryota > Metazoa > Chordata > Aves > Passeriformes > Thamnophilidae > Myrmophylax > Myrmophylax atrothorax. The sequence goes on from JAOXXN010000001.1 coordinate 78,556,522, forward strand.
GAACTTGGATCTGTGATGAATGTTTTACACTTTTGATGCTTCCTCTTTCAAGAATCTCAGACAAATATAATTTGGTTTGCATGCCAGAATGATGGTATTTTTAGATGTGCAGAAGGAGATTAGATAATGCTGCATAGCAAAATTTTAAAATAAGTTCTGCAAAGTACAAATTTCACTATCTAAAATAGCATCCAGAGTTGTTCACCATCTTCTGTCGCTAGAATATAGAGCTAATTAGATGTTTGGTAAGCCATAGTCATGTTATTGAATATCTGTGGTATTCTTAAGCTAATCAGAAAGAATAAAAACCTGAATTTTGCATAAAACTTCATATATCTGTTGGCATTTAAATTACTGGTCAAGAATTTTAAAAAGAATAATATTACTGTTCCTAGTAAGAAAATGATGTTAAGTAAAAAATGGCTATAAGGAACTGAATATCCTCTCTTTTTAAGAGTTGGCTGGGTTTCCTATCCATTCTTTGCTTTGAATAAAACAGAAATCAGCCATCATGGACTGTCATGGCTAACTGTTGCCTGACTTCAAAGATCAATGATACCTGGCTAAGACCATAAGAGAATGCTGATGGGATGGTTCACCTCATCTGGCTCTAGCCATCTAAAGCTGTGAGTCCAAGCTTTGGGCTCCTTTTCTAGTTACCAAAGATAGCCCCACCAGAGGTGGGTGTTTCAGGTGAATCATTCTCTGCAGTCACTGCTTTGTTGTGGCTTTTACTGGAGATATACCAGGTATGGGTCAGGGTGAATAGTTGATCTTCAGATGGGTCCTTTTCCTGGCAGTCATCACCACTCTGCTCTCCTCAGCCTCTGATCTTGAGGTATTTTTACAGACCTGCTGAAATGTTAGGGCCTGTCAGTGCTGACCTGCACTCCACAGGACTCTGGAGAGTACCCTGCTGCCCCCAGAGCATGACCCAAATTGGTACTGTACACCTGGAAAGACAGTCCTCAAACAGGCTGGAAACCTCACAGTGCCTTGAAGGGCTGTCAAGGTGATGAGTCAGCCTCACTTCAACAAGGATGCCCGAATTGCACTTTAAGTTTTTCTGGCTTCAGCTTCCAGATCCTGGGTTTTGTGATGGGTTTGCTCTCTCATTTGAAGAGGCTTTCAGAAGCTGGCATCCAAATTCAATACATGATCAATGAGCAAGATTGCTGGCAAGGAAACACATGTAAGCATTTTCTTTATATTTCCTACACCAACACCCCCAAGGGAACTTATGCAGTGTCTACAGTCATCTCACCTTGAAACTTCTCAGATGCTCAGACACATCTACAAAGTAAAATGGCATCCTGCATATTGGTGTGCTCTTATGGACATTTCTCCACAAAAAAAAAAAATCCCTGTTCCCCCTTTTTTGTATTACCTATAAACACCAACACCACCTCAGAAGCTAAATTATCTGTCTTGATTTTATTTTAATTGTTTTAATTATTTAATAATTTACTCAGTGTTTGATGAGAGGGATATGGCTGTAGTTATATGCTCTTTATGAGGCAATCTGAAAAGCTGAGGCACTGAAATTTGATGAGTAGTGACAGACATTGATCCTTATATTTTCTTACAGCTACTGATCCCATCTAAAAAGGAACAATAAAATGTCCTGAACAGAATTTCTTTGAACTGTTTAATTCAGCAGTTCCTCACCTTTAAGGACCTGACCATATGATGAATGAACAGCATCTATTTTCAGAGTAAAGGGTTTTCTTTCATCTACTTTGGTCACCAAAAATGGCCTTTATTTCCAGATTCTTTTCAATTCCCTTGTATTTAGCTGAAAATAAAACTATTAGGTGGAAGTGAGAGGTAGAGCTTTGAACTTCAGTTCTGTGATCAGCTGTTAAAGCAGTTCTGCAGAGCAATCTGGACAGGCTGGATTGATGGGCCGAGGCCAACTGTATGAGGTTCAGTCAGGCCAAGTGTCAGGTCCTGCCCTTGAGTCACAACAACTCCAGGCAGCACTTCAGGCTGGGGGAAGAGTGGCTCAACAGCTGCCTGGCAGGAAAGGACCTGGAGGTGCTGGTCAACAGGTGGCTGAACATGAGCCAGCAGTGTGCCCAGGTGGCCAAGAAGGCAAATGGCATCCTGGCCTGTACCAGCAATAGTGTGGCCAGCAGGACCAGGGCAGTGATTGTCCCTTTGTACTTGGCACTGGTGAGGCTGCACCTCCAACCTTATGTTCAGTTTTGGGCCACTCACTGTAAGAAAGACATTGAGGATCTGGAATGTGTCTAGAGAAGGGCAATGGAGCTGGGGAAGGGTCTGGAGCACAAGTGTGATGAGGAGCAGCTGAGAGAGCTGGGGTTATTTAGCTGGAGAAAAGGAGGCTCGGGGGGACCTTATTGCTCTCTACAACTACCTGAAAGGAGGTTGTAGTGAGGTGGGGGTCTGTCTCTTTTCCACAGCAACAAGTGACAGGACAAGAGGAAATTATCTCAAGTTGCACCAGAGGAGGTTTAGATTGGATATTACGGAAAATTTCTTCACTGCGTTGAAACACTGCATTGGTCAGGCATTGAAACAAGCTGTCCAGGGAAGTGGTGGAGTCACTATCCCTGGAAGTGTTCAAAAAGTGTGTGAATGTGGCATTAGAGGACACAAATTATTGGTTGACTTGGCAGTCCTGAGTTAATGATTGGACCCAATGATCTCAGTGGTCTCTTCCAATCTAAATGATTCTATGATTTCAGCTGTGTTCAATCACTGCTTTCCTGTCTGGTGAAGTGCCTGACAGTTCATTTTCTTATCAGCAAAGCCCATATACTGTGCTCATACTTCTTAATAAAAAACACAGGGAAAGTCCCCAAGCTGTCAGATAGTCTATTAACTTAAATACAGTCCACATCTTTGCTCTCAGCCCATTGCATGCTTTCATTTGCTCTCAGCTGGAAAAATCAGATCAGCTACCTATGATCTTGCAAAGAACCAGTCATCTGCATTTGTCAGATTTTGCTGAAATACTTCTTTAAATAAAGAATTTTATCATGGGTTCAGTGTCAGCATCTGTACTTGATTTTAAAAGTTTTTTTTCTTAAAAAAAGCATCTTTTAAGGTGGTCTATTTTCATCTCTGTCATAATTGCATCAACAAGATTGGTTCAATTCCTTTGTGTTTTGGATGACAGTGTGGTACAGCAAGTTGTCCTGGTGTCTATCAGGATTTACTGCATATATCGATGCAGTCAATGTTTGAAATCAGTTGAAAGATATTACATTTTTGTTGCTTAAAAAAAAAATTACATATCTCTGTATTTCTAAGAGAGAAGAGTAGTTCTGTTTTCCCAACACATTAAAGTAGCATGCCTATATCTTGCTTAGGCACAGTCCTTCCTCTCAGTATTGCATAGGCTAAATATAAATTTTATCACAAAAGAGAGGAAAAAATAATAGACTGTGTTCATTGCTTATCACTTTTCTTATATCCCATGACTTTTATAGCCTCAGGGTGTTAATGGTAGAGAATGAATGGTATCATCCCAAAGGTTGCTAACCTGCCTGGTCTTCCCTACCACTCTGCACAGCATCTCTGGTTACCCTTTGGCAAGTCATTCACATTTACTTTTGAGGACTTCTAGTTCTTCTGAAAATTCTCATACTTTGTTTATCTGGTATGCAGACCCTGTCCTTTCCAAAGCCATCTCAATTCTATATGGTGTCAGAATGTCAAAGTGCAGAAAGCACATTGTAAAAAAAAAAAAAAAAAGAATTGTTGAGTAACAGTATGAACTCCTAGGTAGTGAACCTGTTATTTAGGGCACGAGGGTGGGTGTTTCAGTGGTTGAGGTGCCTAGGTCTTGTCTCACTTCCCACTTGGCCATTGACTTACTCAGGTCATATACTTAACAGATGTCTCTCCATCTTTTGAACAAGAAAGAGAAATCTAGCTGGTCTAGCAGTTATTTGGGCAAGCTAGCATGAGTCACATCAGCCTGCCAATAGGTGAGACATGCTAGCTCTAGTCCCTTACCAGTGCATGTTTTCTGGACTCAAGGGCTTGAGGCTGCACTGAGCAGGACCTACCCACCTGCTTACCGCCAGCTGTGGAGCTGCAGCCTTGCTATCTCCATGTCCTGCTCCTCATCAGTAAATAAGTAATTTCAAAATGGAAAGGACCAGACAATGCCACTGGTAGTTTTTTTACTGATGTTTTGTAGAACCTTGAGCAAATCAGTTTCAGATTTTCCATCTATACAAGTTTGACAATTATGCATATCTTTCTAGTCAGTGTGCTGTGAGATTTGGGGAAAAAAATGCTTTAGGAGATTTAAAGTGTTCTTAGTATTAACTTATTCATTGTGCCTAACCCAAACTAGTATTTGAGCTTCAGGACAGGAGTGAATAATTAATATCTCTTTTGTTAAACTACTGTAGGCCCATGAACAGCAAACTAGTGAAACAGATTTTCTCCCGTTGAGCTATGCCCCCATGCAACTGTGGGTATGACCTCCCACACAGCAACTCAACCTCCAGTGGTGGGCTAACTAAGCATGCCCCTGCAAACCAGCTGCCTCCTCAGCTTTTTCAGTCCGTGGTTTACATATACTACCACAGAAGATTAGATAAGATGCAACATTATGGCTATAATCTACATATTCACTGGACCATTTTCAAGGAATCATAGGTTCATAGAAATGATACAGGTTCATATAATGATACTGGTTGGAAAGCAACCCTGAGGGTCACCTAGCCCAATCTCCCAGTAAAAGCAGGGAGAATTTTGAAGTTAGATGAGTTTGTTCAGGGTCTTATACTGGTTAATCTCCAGGGTTTCTGTAGCCTCGCTAGCAACCTGCTTGAATATGTAACCACTCTGAGTATTTTCTTCCCTATACTCAAATAGGACTTTTTTTGTTGCAACTTGTGTTTGTTGTCTCTTTCTCATTTTTTTAATAACCCACAACTCCTTTCTTAGGGGTCTTGAGATTATCTTGCCTAAATAGATCTTTTTCAGAAGCCTCTTGTATGATATATATACTTCCCTAGGAAATAATTTTGTTTGCTTGTTTGTTTGAGATTATTCACAGTAAATTCTTCAAAAATCGTTTAGGTTCAGGCAGAGATTTTTAAAATAAACCAAAAAAGTCAGATTCCACAGAAACTCAATGGGATCTGGCACATATTTTGTGCAAGCTCCTTCACCTCCTTCTGCCTTCCACAAGTATTTTATTTTTGGGCCAGTTCTAATGATATGGGCTTCAGAAATTTCAAATTGCATAAAATAATGTTACTTGTTCTGTAGAGCAGAAATATTATACAAGGGAGATAAGGGGCAGAGCAATTCAAATATATATGGGACTGCAAAGATGAGCCAAAGGAAATATGCTTGATAATTCGCATGCAAAGGAGCAACTCTGGATGTAGTTAGGAGACTGCATGATATAAACATACCTGATGTAGGAAATAATCCAGTCTGTCAAAGCTCCAGGACAAACAGTACAGAAGGATGTCAAAGAGTGCAAAGAAAAAGCTGGAATTAAAACGAAAATGTGCCCAGATTAATGCTCCTCAGGGCCATTAATGGCTATTGGTGCCCTCAGCACCCCAACACTCTCATCCTCAGATCTCCAGCATTGTTTTCTAATCAATGCATTTTGGTTGATCCTCCCAGGTGCTGAAATTCATCCCTGAGGCTGGCCATACCAGAAGAAAAGGCAGAATCAGGAACAACATGGCCTTAGTAGATATACAGCTGGATCACCATGAGCGCTGTGATTGTATCTGCAGTTCAAGACCACCTCGATAGAAAAAGAAAAAGCAAAACAAGATAAAAGAGGAAGAAAGAAAAGGAAAAAACAAGACACACTAATTGCATCTCACCGGACGTTTACTTTTAAGCAGGATTGCTCTGAGGACCTTTACTCACTAATCATTTGAAATTTGCTACTAGCCTGCCTTTGCAATTAGCAAAAATGATTGCTGTGTTTCAGCATAGCTGTGCTGATTAGTGCCATGGCAACTCAACATGTGTATCATAGATTTATGTATCAGCATCCAAGAATACAAGATTATAGTTATCTGTCGCTAAATTCTGAGGGCTGAGATTTTAAAAGCTCAATTGCAGTCTCCTTAGGCACACAATGCCCACTGAAACTACCTACCAGCTGCATAGGTATTTGTGGTAGCTGGTAGTGAAATATCTTTGTGTTTTTTTTCTCACTCACCAGTTCCTACACTCAAAATCTGCTGCCATTTCTACCTCCTCAGCTCTCCTGATGGTCAGTAGGGTTTTGTGGGTATAAATGAAGGAGAATTTGAGCCTGTATGAATGCAAAATGATTTGCCCCACTCTAAGATGAAACTTCCCAGCATTCTGGCCTATTACAATGAGATAGAATGCAGAAAATCCATCACTACATGAAATAACACACCAGTAAAGTCAAATCTCACTGTTTGTACTCGAGCAAATCATGTCTTGAAATTAGTAGATGCTTTGCATAAGCCAGGACACTGATGGTGGTAGGGGAATGTGGAGGCTGGTACTTTTGCAGTGGTGACTCCATGGGAGCCATTGCCCGGGTGCTTCTGCAAGAGGGGGCTCCACCCTGTCCCCAGGTGAGTTTCTGTGGGCTGAGACTGATTCTGGTCACTACCTACCTGGTCTGGACTCCTGCCCCTTGCCCACAGTGGCCCACAGTGGCCCAGGAGGAGCCTCCTCTACACAAAAAGGGAGAGACAGCCCTCCACTTGTATCCTCGCAGCAGTTCAGGGAGTGCCATGTTTTCCCATGGGGGAGATGAAGATAGGGCACTGGTTTGTTGAAAATATTGATTTGTTTTGCAGTTGTGTTACTGGGAAACAAAAATGTGTTTGAGATTTAATTATCATTATTTGGTTTGGGGTTTGTTTGTTTGTTTGTTTTAAATATGGATTATATATGGATTACATAACTTTGTCATATATGCATGAATCTTAGTTATCTGGGGTTAGTTGTCCCATTCCAGCTCTGTGTATTGCCATGGTTAAACTGTTGACAATTAATTTCTTTTTGATTGCATTTTTCTGAAGCATATTAACTCATTAAGCAATGTCTGTCTGTCATGGAAAATGTGCATCATTTATTATCTTCCAGAAGAATATTATTAAACAGCACCTCATAATAAAATTAGCACTTTAAAAGCTGCAGCATAACTTCCTATGGCTTTTAAAATGTTATGAAAGTGCTCTAGCTGCAAAAGAAAAAACAGATCTTTCCAAACTAGCTTTAAGGATTTTTAAACACTGCTCCAAAAGTGCAAAAATACAGGCAGATTTAAGTCTGGTGAAGAATTGGGAGTTTTGATCGTGAATGTAACAGAGAATAGGGTGGCACATTTAGTGGCTGAGATTTTGTATTTAATAGTAGTTGTAGTCTGCATCAAATCATCTTGTCTGTGTTGCCTCTTGTCTTTCTGTCTCTCTGAAAGAGTGAAGTAGTTTGACAATAGTTGTGTTATAATTAGTGGAAACTGGCATGTGCTATAAAATAATATAAGGACTTCAAACCAGTATGTTTTAGCACTCTCCAGGCTTGTTATAAAAGCGCCCTAATGTTCTGACTTGCTGTCTTCATCAGCTCAAGTATTTTGTAAGTGCTTTTTTATAATTTTACCAAAACTTTGCTGAAATTTCCCTTAGAAATGTTGTGTTACTTTCTTTCCTTACTTCTAACGTTTCAGATCCAAAAAGTGTGGAGGGTTTGTTATTTATATTATTTTTCCTCTCTGGCTCCCAGATGTCTATTTAAAAATGCTCCTGAATGCTTACTTGGGAAGTGATTCATCATTTTTCAAAGCAATTGACATTAAAAGAACAGTCCTGTAACCAAAGATTACCAGCTTCATTTTGTAGTTCAGGACTATTTAAAGAAATCTCATTCTTTTCCTGTCTCTAACTTAATAACAAGATTGACCCAGTCCTTCCGTAATTTTTAGCTGTTTGGAAGAAATTTGCATGCAAGACCTCAGAATTACCAATTGTTTTTGAGGTGATGCACTCCAAAATATATCCCTGACTGAATTGTGCCTAAGCTCTCTGACTTCCCAGGTAGCATTGGTTGTAGGAAACATCAGTTTCACAGGACTTTGTGTTCTGAGTGGTCCTATAATTCCCACCCCCCGGGGGAAGTTGTGCAGCAGGCACCCACTGTGCCAGGCATCTCCCACCCACCTCTGCCTGCTCACCCAGTCCCACCCAAACAGCCATGGATTGCAAGGGTTTCTTATGCCTCCTAATCTGGGGTATCCAGCCTCATCTGGGAGCCTGAGTTACCCCTACAGGTAACTGGGAGAGGCTTTCCCATAGTGTGCCTTAGTCCCCAGGTTGAAATCACCCAGTGTGGAGATTTTCTGTCTCTGTTTTGACTATATGGAAAGATTAAAAATCTGAATTGGACATCTAAGTGAGATACACAAATGTAGATATTATGAGTACTCCTTTAAAAGACTGAACAGCTGATAGTTCAGCTGAGTCAGATAAAGGCACCAGTGGATGCCAAGGTCCAGCAAAAAATCCAGATACAAAATAAAAAAAATCCTCCTGCTTAATAATTGGTTTACTTTGATAGGTACAGGCTAAGCTTGTTGCAAAATTTAAAGTATTACTCATGGGAAACTTAATAATGAATGAAAGCAATCACTTCATCAAGCTACCATACCAACAGCATTCTCCCAGCCAGTGCAGGAGGGTCAAGGATGGGCTCTGTGTTGTAGTGTGGGGATGATAACATATATGTGAACTAAGAAAAAAATTCCCAAAACCCTAACCCTGACTTTCAGTAGCCCTGGTGAAACCAAATACCAGCAAAGTTTTTCCTTGTTATTTATTAGCAGAAATTGCAGAGGTGTTTCTCCATACTTTTTTTCCCCTCTTTTGTCTATGTAATAATTGTTATGTTGTTTAAATACTATTTTAACTTAAAGAGCAAAGCTATTAAAAAGCCTAATCTGGTTCAGTTTTATTGGTGGAATTGGAAGCCTCCAAATAAATATTTTTTTCAAAGGCAATTCAGAAATAGTCCTAATTTCAAACCACTCGTTAGCTTTTTATTTACTATATTCTTCTGGGATAGAGCCTACTTTCTCAAGTGCAATCCATGTATATTTTTTTGTTATCTCAGTTAAATGCAGCTTTCCTACCAGTACTTTTTACTTTATGCAGTATGTAATGTGTCTTATCTTGATGAAAAAATAAATACTGCTTTTGAAAGAAGATACTCTGAGTGGTTATTCATCATTCAGATGATCAAAAGCTGTGATTTACTGAAAGACATGTCTACAACATGACACCATCCATACTCACAAGGTCTCCTTTTGAATTTTAGCAGTCATTCCCAGGAGCATCAGGGAAGGACCAAAGTGCAGTTTTGGGATAATTGAGTTTGAGCCCCTGAGCTGGCAGAGCTGACAGCTTCCTTGTGAAGCAGCAGCAGTGTGACAGCAGCACAGCATTTCTTACAGCCGGATTAGGGTGCATACCCATATTTGGTGCTGATCTCAGCCCCTGTGGGCTTGGCTTGGCTCAGGAGAGATGTCCTCACTCATCTTACTATAGCTGCTTCTTCCTGGCAAAGGAAGCTGCTGCAGAAGATCTGCATCTCACCTGAGCAAGGGCAGAGCTAAGCATCTAATGTGTGCAGGGCAGCTGAAGGAACCTAAAACCTCTCAAGGTGGGCAAGTTGGAGCTGTGCTTGTGAGTGTGGGCATTTCCCTCAGCTTTGCCAGAAGCAGGTTTTGCTGCGTTGCATCTGGATCATAACTTTCATAGCTTTGCCAACTAATTTTCAATTTAAGGTTCGTGTATTAAGCTGAAGCTTTCATAGGCCTTCTCTGGATCTTGGACTAAGAAAGGACATGAAATTTTTGCCAAATTAATTTTTCACTAGATAGAACCTCTGTCTGATAAGGGATATAAAGATAACATATAGAAACTGGGGATCCAGCTTTGTAGCCTGTCCTTATGCATGAGCACCTTTTTCTGTATGGTAATGCCACCAATCTAAAATAATCAGCCGTTCAGCATATTTATCCCCTGTGATTTGGTCCTTGTTACTCAAGAAAAAATTAATATATATATTTTCTCTTTTTTAAGGTAGTCAGAACTCACATTTTCTAACAAAGGAGGCAGCACTGCATCTCTTCAGCTGTAAAAGTATATGGTTCCCAAGGTCATTCAGGAACTCACCGTTATCTTTTTTCTAAAAATAATGGGGGTTTTAAACATTCATCTTCCTAGTTTTGAAGAAGACAGAATCTTCCTCTTGCTGATTTGAAGATCTGCAACAGCTGTAAAAATACTTTCCTGCAAATTCACTTAAGATTTCCCTTGCTCTTGTCTGAAGTGCATTGCCCATACACACTGCTGTAATGTATATTAAACAGATGTCCAATTTGTACTTATTCTCCCAGGGACTCCAGTGCAGCAGCTAATGCAAATGTAGAAATTAGTATTCCATTCTCTCATTATAGGAACTTGAACTTTATTGACAGTCTTGGTCAAATATGCTGAAATACATAAAATTCATCGTTTATTTGGTCATTCATTGATGGGCCATGAAAATCTGCTTAAAATGCTTAAAGTGTGAATTCAATTTTGCATTTCTTTTCAAAGAACTATTGAATGGCTTGGGTTGGAAGGGACCTTAAAGATCATCTAGTTCCAAATGCTTCTAGAAATGGGATTTTCATGAATAGTAGGAGAGAAAAATTCTAGGTTTAGTCTATCTTCTAAAATTGATTTGACTTAAGATTTGGTCTGAAATTCTTGTAGCAAAAAATTACATTTCAAACCTGAGTTTATATAATCTGATTTTTGAAACTGAGTCTCAAAACCTCCTTTATGTGTTGCTTATAGAAAGTTGCTTTGGCACTGACATGCTTTAATAAAAATGGAAATATTTACGTAATAATAGTTACAGTATGTGATGCTCCGATTTCAAGCTGACAAAGGATTTCTGCTTCAGTTGAAAGAATTTCAGTTTAAGAACTAGTACAAAGCAAACAGGATAAAAAGGACTGGGTACCTTCAGATATTTTGACACAAAGGGTCAATTTTTTTTCACATAAGAAAGAAACCCTTAACTTTTATTCCTTGAATTTTCTTGGAAAAGTGTTAAGAGCAGACATCTTAACCTTTTTGTTCCGTGTTTGAGTTTGGAGAGTATCATCTCAAGTAGCAGGTGCACTGAGATGAGCTCTCTCAGTTCAGTGTGAAATCTCATTCCTGAGATGAAGGTGGTCCAGGGAGCCACCCTTTATACAAATGCAATTCTGTCAAATCTTTTTATGCACTGTCATTATCATCATTGTTTGTCAAAAAATAAACAAATTCATTTGGTTTGGTAATACTGCATTTCCACTTGGATCTAGTATATGAAGAAAGAGTTCCTTCCCCCAAAATGGAAAACCATTAAACATTGAAGAATCCCAGACTAGCTGATGTGGGAAGGGACCTCTGGAGACATTCTTGTTTAGCCCTCTCTTCAAAGCAGGGTCACCTACTGCATAGAGCCCAGTCATGTCCATTTGGGTTTTGAATTTCTCCAGGGATGGCGACTTAGCTCTATTTTTAGACTTTATGTATGGGAAGGTGGAGGCATTAGTTTTGACAAACTATGGGAAGACAAGTCTGACAAACTCTTGGACCTCCACTGAGGGCTCTGGCTTATGAAAAGCTCTCCAGTCTGATGACTATGCCCTTTTCCCTGCCAAGGTAGGCAGTGTTTTCAGTCCCACACATTTCCAACAGTATAAGCAGAGTGGTGATTCAAGGACCAGAGCTACATATCTTAGGCTGTGTGGAGAGAAGGGCAAAACGTCCATGCAGGAGAATTTTCCCCCTAAGGTGTGGTAAATGGCTGGTTCATTGGTAACACACTGCTTGCTAGCTTACATGACTAAAGGCTACTGCCTGCACACAAGAAGCAGAGGGACACGTTGGCAGGGGGGACAGCCTCAGTCACCTCACCAGAACAAGGGAGCTGCCAACGCCTCTCCAGACTGTCCTGTAGAGTTTCAGGGACAGGGGGTATCCATGACCACAAGCCAACAGGAGACGGTCCCCATTACCCCACAGACAGAGGAGTAGTCACTGCCAGAGGTGTGAAGACCATCTTGGGAGAACAATTGCATCAGTTCCCATTAGGCTGCCAGGTTCAGCCTCCGCTAACATTGTTCACACGAGAATTGCTCCTAAATTGTGGAAAGATTGGAGACTGCAGGATTTCACAGCTTCCAGGTAGATTCTTTCATTAAGTCATAGGAAAGCGAATTGTCCAGCTTTACCCAAATATACAGGCTGGGCTGCAACAGAGCCCTCAGAGCACCCTCCTGAACTTGGAGAGCACCTCATGTAACAGGCCTTCATTAAACCATACTGATACACGACAGATGGCATTCATTGCAACCTTTACATCAAAATACCAGCCCTTGGATTCTGTTGCTAATTTATTTCAAAAGGTCAGGCAAGGATTTGTGTGCCCTCAAGGAAATGATTGCATTATAGGAAGCTGCCGTTTCAGTATTCAAATAACCCCACATAGGCAAAATGCTGCAATTTTCCAACTTAAACTGTATCTGAACACCAATTACACCACTGATTATTAAATGAAGATAAGCCACGTAGGCTTGCATGAAGAAGACTAATTAGTTTTTTTCAATTAAAATAAAGACACTTGGGTCTAAATTAAGACCTTGACAAGAAAAGGTAAGCAAATTAGTTTCACTGGGAAATGCAGCTACTGCATACCTGAAATCTTTAGGATCGAACAATGCAAACTAAGTCAGCAATTTTAATAATCAAAATGGAAGTATCCCTTGAAAAGTCCTTCCACATAAAGCTAGTTCCAGGAGCAAATGAAAACTAGTCCTCGCATTTTCATATCATAGCTTACTGCACTGAGCTCTGGTCAGCATCAAGAGCTTTTTATTTTTATCTGAGTATGTAAGTTCTTAATGCTTCTGACAAGCATTTTGAAAAGCTATGCAACTTTCATCAAATACTAAACTGATGTTCCCTGCCCCTCTTGGCAGTGCATTTGGAGAAACAGAGACCAAAGAGTATTCCCTGAATACGGTAGAGCTCACATGGACACTCAAATCTGTACATTAAAAAATCCACACCGTATTTTGAATGATTTGTGTGTGTGTGTGCACTAAGGGAGTTTTCTTGTGGCTGACATGTTTAAAGACAGCAGTTTGCTTTTAGACTCCAAAACACCATATTGAATATTCATGTAAAACCCTACTGAATAGTCCAGTGGCTACAAGTTGGCTAAGTGATAACCCACCTATCAGCTGGCAAAATGATAACCCATCTATAAACTATGTCTGTGAGGCATCTGCTAAGGGAACCGTTACTCCCACTGACACCTCCTGCATTTTCCACTGCATTTTGATACTACAGCAGATTAACCTTGCACAAACTGCAGTGTCTTATACCCAGTGACATTGACCTTCAGGGACACACAAGTAAACACTCAACAACTGGTTTGACCAAAGAAACAACCTGCTATTTATTTAGCTTATCAAAGTGGAGTCAGACACACAACAATGTTATTTACTGTCTACGAAACCTATGTAAACTATATGATTAGATGCAGCATAAAAGAGTCAAAAAGTTGCCTATACATAAGTGCTGGGAATTTAAAAACACCATGCTAAGGGCTTTAATGTGGAGGCTGCATGCTCCAGGAAAAACAAATTATCAAGGGTGGCCCTTGAAAACTGCCAAAGACTTTATGAATTTTTCTGCATGTACTGCACCTGATAAGGTACTAAATAACTGAGAAACTTGCTGTGCAATAGTCTATGATAAGTTAGACTTGTTGTAGTGTTTTTTCTAGTTTCAGGAAGATTTCTGAGTCATTTCTTTAACTGCATTTTGTTATGAGCAGCTGCTCCTCCTCAATTTAATAAAAAACTGGAACCATCCTCTGATCAAATGCATCTTCGGAACATATCTGTGTGTGTGTAAATATAGTTATACATGCACATATATAAAGAAAATACATATATTAAACATGTATTTTCATATGCATGTACATAAACTTTTACATAACTCTAAATTTAAAACCAGGATAAAAAAGTTTAAATCTTCCTCCATCAAGGTAAAATTCATCAGCAGGCAATGAAAAATATTCTTACACTCTAGGTAAACTTTCTGTCTTTCTTTGAAAAATCACTGATGGCTTTTAACACAAGTGCTATGCAAGACCCTCCAGGTGTTACTCTTTCAGGCTTCCATTGCTCACACAAGAAATTCTGAGAAGTCTGCTCAGTGCTAGCACAGTTACTGAAGGTTTTTTATTCATAGTTCATTGAAACTCTTCAGCTGAATTTCATTTTATGAATTTTGCAGTTTGGCTTCTTCTGCACAAGTCTTGAAAGACTGCCAACAGCCATGCTTTGTCTTTTGGGTGTTTAAACCTACAAGATATCAAAGAAATTTGCCTTTGATAGAGAAATTCAGTTCACAAGAAAGAGGAAATGCTACATATGCCTCTGCCAAGGTCTTTGAATTAAGCATTGCTGTTGACCTCGGATATCTGTTAGAAGAACCCAGAGGTCTTACTGTCTCAAGATACTAGCAAAGCCTGAAGATCTTAGGGAAATGGTGAAGTGCATAAAAGCACGAACATCCTCCTTACCTCATTTCAGTTGCAAGCAGGAACACCTTGAGCTATAACTCCTTGAAAACCCTCTAGCACTATTTTCACCTAGTGTGATAATTAGTCTCGGGTTCATAGGGCCACAACCTATGGAGAGAGGAAAGCTTAAAACAGTTATCTGATATGCTTTACAGCAGTCTTCACTTGACAGAATGGGAAAAGACACACAGAGGATGAATGATGAATATGAGCCTTCTTTCCTCTAAAAGTGGCAAGAAGGTTAGTGTGGTTTCAAGAGTGTTTGCTTCAGTTCAAAATCATGATTGTACATTTCTTATTAGTTCTTAGCACTGGAAAACTAACTGAGTCTTTGGTCCAGAAACCTAGTAATGTTAAGAAGCCTGGTAAGACATCTGTGGCCCAGCTTTTCATCATCTGAGAGTCACAGTAGAAAAATGAGTCCATGCAGGGCAGCTTCACTGACCATAACACAAGCACCTAAACCAGGTCAGGGAAGGAGAACAGAGAGAGGAACAAGTGCTCCTTTGGCAAGATTGTCCAAGAGCTCAGTGCAAGTGCTGTGGCTTCAGTTCTAAAACATACAGCTAATTAGGAAATGGTACTACAAGTAGTAGGGACTGGTTAGGTATGGGGAGAGCAGCTCATACAGGGTAAATACAGAAGGGATCCTTTAACTCTTGTTTTTGTTGCAGGTTGAAGTCTGGTCCCATTAGACACGTTTGTAGATTGAAAGCTGAATAATTGGGCTGAGTCATCACTGGTAACTAAACACACCTCTTCCTGGGCTTTGAATAAAGATCATCTTGATTGGCTGTTCTTAATTCATTGTATAAAGACTCCCCACCTCTTCCTTCTAACACGGTGTTTTCACATGGTATAGCTGTACAGGTCTGAACTGCTACATGATGTTAAATGCAGTTATACATGTTAAATATGTTGTTGATATAGCATTTATAAGACTAAAGTGCAGATACATTGTCATGCTTTGTAGACAGTAAATTTAAGCACAAGCACACTATAGCATTGAAAGTAAATAATTTTCCCCACTGAAGAAAAGGAGGGGTACAATGCTATTTATTCACACTGCCTATTCCAAGTGTTTGTCAACTACACTGACCATGATGACTATTTCATCCATTACTTCACACTAAAATCTGATGAAAGTAAAAATAAATGATAGGTCACTGCAAAGTCCTCTTCCCTGTCTATTGGCAAACAATACTCTCTGTTCTTTCCAGTGACGACTAAATGGCAGGGTGCAATGTAACAAAAAAGTCATAAAAACTGCAGAAAAGATAAAGTTTACATCTATTAATTCTGAACTGGCCCTGAATTCTGAACAGTTAGGACAGGCTGAAGCAATTGACAATTATAAAGTACTTTCCAACTTATAACAGGAAGAATGAGATCCCCCTAAAAGAATTATTAGAAGAGATGTACAAATGGCTGGGAAACCTACCATGCCCAAACACTGTTTGGAATTCAGCTGAAATGGATGGGGTGAGGCAGAGGAAACTATACAAATTCCTCTCCCTTTGGGAAGGATGACAGATGGATTTATCATGCTTCTAGAGTGCCAATTCTATTCAGGCATACAATGTCATATATCATGTCATTCATGGCATGGATGATTACAATTGTTTCAAGAGAGAGTTCTACAGCAAATTCCCCGTTCCCAAGCTTAGTTTGTGTATATGTTTACAACTCACAATTTGGTGTTTCTAACTATTATTTCTAATCCAACACAACCAGCTGGTTCCACTTTTTCCAGGTCCCTCAATATCATGTAGTGTCCAGAGGCAAGATTTCATTTCACTCCCATCTCCATGTTGTTTGCTGTTTTATTTTTTTCCTTCCCACTGGATTCACAAGTTATCCGATTCTTGTCCTCAAAAAAAGTTAATTGTTTCAGTCATAATCCTATTAATTATTTTGCATCAGATCTTGACTGCAAAACAGTTATTCTGGTGAAATGACAGGGCAAACCCGTGCAGCTCAGAACAGCCAAAGTTTTCAGCTTGTGCTGAGTGTTTATTTGTGTGCATTAAAATGATACCACCACAAGCAAGAAAAACATTCTAAGAGCTCACATCCAAAAAAGAATACAAGTCAGGGTTTCTCTTTCCTCAGCTTTCCTGATGCGTGATATTGGTTGGAAAAACAGTGAAACCTCGAAAGTGTTGGTATCCTACTCACAAATACTTATTTTCCGGAGAAGATTTCCTGAGAGGTTGAAGATAAAATCTCATCTAAAACCTCACCTGAGAAAAACAGTTGATTTTTAAACAGGTTCATTTCCAGCTTGTGTTGATTTGCAAGCCCCGATTGCACCTACTGCCCCTGCTGTGACCTTGCTCAGTCAAACCTCATTGGCATTGGCCAGTGCTCACTCATGAGCAGCAGGTGCCAATAAAAAGTGCTGGAAGAGGCTGAACTCCAGAGCACTTAAGGAAACTGTAGATATTGCAGATGCACTGACAAAAAGCTACCACTCACAAGATTCTTTTTTCCTTTTTTTTTTTTCAGAGACATAAGTATGCTGATTCTGGTTTCAGAAAAATAAAAATAAAAAATATTTATCTAGGTGTTGTCCAGTCTAGCTGATTATAAATTCACAGTCACATTAAAGACAAAATGAATATTGAAACTTACCTTTGAAATTCAGGATTTTTGTAGACTCCTAAGATGTTCATTTATTCAATGTTGAGCCCACTGGAATGTGTGATGCATCACTACAAAGTCCAAAGAAATAATTCAGCAGGATAACATGGACAGGATAAGCAATATCAGTTTGAGAAGAGATATTAGGTTGAGGAAGCCATGGCACAGTAAGCCTGATGGGAACTGTGCAGTGACCAAAAGCTGCAATGATTAACTACCCGTGACATTCAGGTATCACAGAGGGTAGAATTGATCTTATTAGTTGTGGAATGGGTCAAGGAGCATGTTATAAATTATAGTTTTGCCCTCTCAAAAATCTTCTCTGTGCTTCTTACTGTGCTAAAGCAATCCTAGAGTGCAGATAAACAAATACAGGAATTAAACTGCAAGAGAGTTACTGTGGTATTTTGTTTCCAATGCTGTATTTCTTAGCAGCCTGATACAGAAGATAGTGTTTAATTTAGTTCTGCTTTCATACTGGAGAGAAACTCTGTATTAATTTTGTTTTGTTCTAGTAAACAGACAGATTCTAAACACTAAAAAGAGTTTGTGCTCTAGTTTATTTCTCAAATTTTTTTTCTTAATTATAGATAGTATCGTAAGTGAGCTTAAAAATATTGCCTGTGTAATTTTTGAGACAAAACTCAACATTAGCCAGAAAGACCACTTGAAGAACTGTTCCACAATGAGGCAGAAACAGCAATACTCTATATACAGTGTGTATATATATGTATATATATATAGCATCAGTTTTCTGCAGATAAAAGCTTTTGGATTCAAGGTATAGCTTTAAAGAAAAAGAGAAGTGCCAGAGGGATAGAAAGGTCCAAAATTTGGAAGCTGAGAAGAAAATTCATTATAAGCTGGAAAACAGGTTAATTTCAGTGTTGTTAATTCTGGTTTGGTTTCCTGGATCTAAGCATGACTCAGGCTACAGCTTCAATCTCAGAATCTCAAAGACACTTGCTCATGACTGAATTTCAGCAAAGCTTATGTGTGCATGCTTAAGTTAATTTCTTGAAGGTAATGTGGTTTAGTAATGTTGTCACTTTGACTTAGGACGGTCTGTGCTTCATCCAAAAAGCTAAGTTCCGGTATCTTTGATAACAGTCTAGTGAACTTCAGCTTCTTCTGCTTCACCTCCACTGTTGCTAACACTTACATAGTCATGAAGTGAGCTGGACCATGCAAGTATCTGGATTAAAATTAACTTAAAACAGAAAAAAAATATCAGAATCAGCTCTTTGAGGTGTTAGAAAAGGCCGACTGAGGAAAGGGAGTATCACTTTATTCCCTAACAGCATAGTCTGGAGCTTGCTCAGCTTTACGTTTTTGTGTTTGGAAGTAAATTTTTTATCACTAATTATATAATTTTATTAAATGTTTCAGCAAGCTAACTTCAAGCTTATTGGTAACTGTTTACAAAAGAAAGGAAGAAGGAAGGAAGGAAGGAAGGAAGGAAGGAAGGAAGGAAGGAAGGAAGGAAGGAAGGAAGGAAGGAAGGAAGG
>JAOXXN010000001.1:78580290-78593526 GCA_026770055.1 Myrmophylax atrothorax
AGATAACGTTTGTCTGAAAATATCCAACTTCCAGAAGGAAAACAAAATTGCAATCTGGCCATATTTTTATAAATATGCACTTTCTATGCATATTGATGGCCTTTTTTCTATATAAAGCTCCCTATATTAATGAAAATTATTCTGTGCCTAACCCAGGACAAGATAACCATGACGCTGTTGTACTGGAGAGCATACAAGATAGTGGGAAGACGTAGAGCTCATGGCCCATAGGGATAGGCTAAGGAAGATGGACTTGTTTAATCTGGTGAAGAGGAAAGTGAGGAAAAACCAGTTGTCAGCAGCTGCTTGAAGACTTACAAAAGTACAAGAAACCCTTCTGGGTATCAGATGGTGTAACAAAGAGCAACAGTCTCAGTTCCTGGCTTGAAAAATTCTTCCTGGATATGAGGAAAACTTTTTTTTGAAGAAGTGCAGCCCTCATGCGGGCTGCCTAGGGAGTCTTTCAAACCTTCATCTTTGAAGGCTTCCAAGACTCAGCTCAGCAAAGCCACAAAAACATCATCTAGTGTCAGCAAAAATCCCATTTTGACCAAGAAGTTGAGCAAGCAGGCTCCAGAGCTTCCTCCCAACCATTCAAGCAACTCTTTAAGACTTCCACATAGTCCTGATGCACAAGAAAAGTAGCAATGACTGAGAATTTTCAGAAATTAGTTAAGTCAATTAAAAACCTTTTTAAATTGTATCAGTTATGAAAATAGAAACCAATTTGTCTTCTCTTCCTCTTTTTCTACCTTCCTTCCCCCTGGACTGATAGATGATGTGACACATAGAGAATGGAGTTCAGCTGCCTGAATACTGACATTCAGGACCACATTCCTCAGACACTCTGTTGTATCTGAGACACCCAGCTGGGACCAGCAGATGTGAAACAAGATCTGTAGAGTCTCAAACTCTACTGGGAAGGCAGCTTGAAACCTATATTTAGAAGACTTCATCCCACCCCTATTAGTAAAATAATTTATTGCAATTCTGGGAAAGCACAGTGGCAGCATGGTTAGAATAACATTTCAGTGAAGCTTTTTTGTTTAAATGTGTCAGTTGTGACAGATAGTTAATGCTAGCAATAATTTGCTTCTGCTGATTAAAACATAAAATTGCAATATCTCATTTAAAACCATTACCAGGGTCTTAGGGTACTTCCTTCAAGTATTTGTCATCAAACACAGACTGAAAAGGAATTATGAATACCCTGGAGAGCACAACTATATTTTAACCGCTGTTTTGCTTTAACCCTGTGATCTGTGTATTCAAGACTGACACCAGTGATTATAAATAACGGTCATACAAATTAATATTTTTAATACTATAAATTCTGGAAGAAGAGGAAGATACAGGATTATCTGGGCAGGGTTACAATTTGCTGGTGTGCAGCTCAGAATTTGAAGGAGAAATTAAATATCCAAAGAAAAATAGAAGAGTATAACTATTTGTTTTGAAAATATTATGCTGACAGGCTGCTACAGCAGTTTTGAGTTTTAGAAAGTCTGGAGTGACAACAGTTAAGACATAAAAAAAATTATTATGGAAGCCTCAAATTCACTGTGAATGAGACAAATAGCTATTATTATGCCCATGCACCAGAGGGAAAAGGGATTCAAGAGTTACCAAAGACACTAAGAAGATACAGAGATTTAGCTGAGTAGCAGGGACTGCTAGAATTTTTCATTATTAACTCCATGTGTAAACACCTGTACTGTTTTTCTTCCTTTGGTAGTTTTGGGCTTTTTAAAAATTCATTTATTTATCTAAAATATGAATCATCCAGAGACCAACAAAGACATAAAGCCTTAACTCAATCACTGCTTATTATACCCAACAGGAAACACAAATGCAGATACACTGGTACACATTTGCACTACCTAAGTGTGGGTTGTGATGTTTCATCCCTGTGATTTTTTTTTTCCCTAGGCCATTCCAGTTCTGAATCTGATTTAGTTAAATGAAATAGAAGAAGATATTGTCATGAATTCAGGTATTTTGTTTGATCAAGTATTCACAGAGAATTTATTGGACCAAAGTAATGTGAACATCAGTCTCACTTAGTTTCATTGCCTGGAATGAGAACCCACAAAATGCACTATCAATGACTCCCAAAAGACATTAAAAAAGCTTAGGAGAGGTAAAGATGACAATGTACAATGAGACAAAATCTCCTCAGATAGGGATGCCAAAAATTAAACATCATGGTTGAAACACCAACCCAAACACTTGAACCTGTGTACATTCCCCAAACCAGTGTTTGCCTTTTAAAACTTCTTTTCAAAACTCCAGCAGTGAAAAGCAGTGAAAAGCAGCTGCTAACTCTTGGTGACCTTTAGCGACAGCACTTCCATCTTTAGGGAATTGAGATTGATTTTCCTCAGCTTCCAGTGTAAAGACCTTTTGCCTGGCAGGATATAATGATGCCAAGGTCAGAGGATTTGAGGGCAGCAACTTTAACAGGGTTGGACTTCATCTGTGTGGTGATTACAATGACCAATTAATGTCTGCCATTTTACACCCAGGAGTCACCTGCAATTTCAAAACAGATTAAGTAAAGTGGTCCCTGAAAGCTCATGAAGGCAATTCTCTAAAGCCAAGTAGGAGTCTCAAAGGAGTCTGGCAGGAGGCAATACATAAATCAAAACCAAGAAAGAATTACTGGTGCACTTAATGCTGGATATGCAGTCTTTGCCAAAGTATGCTCCATTCTCTTTGACTCTACTACTGTTGCTTTTGGGGGAAAGTGGGCTTCTGGAAACAAGAAAAGGAAGTTGACCTGGCTGGTGGATGGGCTTTTGGCAGTCACATCTGTATTTCCTTTTTTAATAATATTTTAGAGTCCCATTTCTCATTTTTTTCTCAGGGTCTCACACTGTAGGAAGCAATTCTTGCACTTAGGAGGACAGCTTACACATACCATGTGCCTCCTCTCCACCACTATTTTCCTTGCATATCTTTGAAATTCTATGCCTTTTCTACTGTGAAACTAGAGTATCATTCAGCCAGACAACAAGAAGATTGCATTGCAGAAGGAAATTCTTATATCGCACTGTACAAACCAATGCAGAGAAAGTGGTGTTCGTACACAATATAATGAAATATCCAAGAACACACAGAAGCAATTTACTCTTGTACCACCCATGTCTTGAAGTATAACCCTTTGGGTTATGAAATAAAGCAGAGAACATGATTACTGTGTGTGGTGAGTTGACCCTGGCTGGATGCTAGGTGCCCATCAAAGCCTTTCTGTCTCTGTCACTCATCTCTGCAAATGGGCAGGGGACAGAAAAATATAATTAAATGCTCATGAGATGAGATAAGGACAGGGAGAGATTACTCAGCAGTTACTATGACAAGCAAAACAGACTTGACTGAGAGAAATTAGCTGAGTTTATTACGAATCAAAATCAAAGCAGGACAATGAGAAGTAAAACAAATTTTAAAAACACCTTTTGCTCACCTCTTCCTGGGCTCAACTTTGTCCCCCATTCTCTACCTCCTCTGCCTCAGCAGTGCAGAGAGGTGTGGAATGGGAGTTAAGGTCAGCTCTTCACAACAGAAGTTATTTCTCCTTCTGCTTCTTCCTCAGAGGAGGACTACTTCCCCTGATCCAGCATGGACTCCCTCCCATGGGCAACAATCCACCAAGTAGTTCTCCAGTGTGGGTTCTTCCCACAGGCTACAGTTCTTCACTAACTGCTTCAGCATGGGTGTCTTTCACAGGGTGCAGTCCTTCAGGAACAATGTGCACCAGTGTGGGCCCCTCATGGGGTCACAGGTCCTGCCAGCAAACCTGTTACTCGTGAGCTCCTATGTCCACAGGGTCATGGGTCCTGCCAGGTGCCTGCTCCAGCATGGGCTTCCCACAGGGTCATAGCCTTCTTTTGGCCATCCACCTGCTCTGGCTTAGTGCTCCTCCATGAACAGCAGGTGGGTCTCTGCTCCCCAATGGACCTCCACGGGCTGTGGAGGCACAACTGTCTTACCATGATCTTTCTCACAGGCTGCAGGGGAATCTTGACTCCACTGTCTGGAGCATCTCTTCCTTCTCCTTCTTCAATGACCTTGGTGTCTGCAGGGCTATTTCTCTCACATATTTCACTCCTCTCCTCTCTTGCTGAAAATACTTTTGTGCAAAAACTTTTTTCTCCTCCTTAAGCCTATTATCTTGGAGTCACTACAACCATTGCTGGTTGACTCAGCCTTGGCCAGTGATGGGTCCATCTCGAAGCCAGCTGGCATTGACTCTGTTGGACATGGGGGAAGCTTCTTGCAGCTTCTCCCATAAGCCACTCTTGTAGCCCTCCCCAATTCCAAAACCTAGTCATGAAAACCCAGTGCACTGTAATACACTTTGGAAATTTAGCCCTGTCCTTTCAGTTTCCTTTCTATTTTGTGCTGCATGCCAGGCTTCTGAAGGGGTGCATTGCCTCACATCTGATAGCAAATACTGAGAACTTTCTATATTCTTTTAGGTACTGAAGTGAAGATAGGACTGAATACCTTCAGGGTCTCTCTGTCATCAGTGGAAAGAAATTCGATTGAAAGAGAATTGGAAAGTAATTTATTGAACTCCAGGTACCATACAATGTAAACCACTGTAGGTACAGCAGTTATGTGACTGAATATAAATTAATAAATTAATTTACATATGAAATGTGGCTTCTGTGATTTTGTGAAGAGGCAGTAACCTAATGCCTTTATTATTCTTCTGAAGAATTTGCACTGGGTAAAGCGTTTATCCAAAGTTATCGACTGCCCAGTAGAAGCCTTTGAATTCAAAAGCGTTAAAGCAAAGGCAAACAAATCCACATAGATACATTTTTGAAAATGAATCTGCCAGCTGGTAAAAAGATGTAAAGGGAAAGGCTGAGAACTGCTAATTATTTGAACCACTTAAATAGTGGGAAGTGCTGGGTTTGTATTTAACAGTTTTGCATTGCGCTAATCTCTGCTGGCAGCAGAGTCAATAAAAGCTCTACAGGGAGTCTGAACACAATGTGATTTTTCCTAGCCAGATAAATCTTCCCTGTCCCCACTATCCTTATTATCCTCCTGACAATGGATCTAACAATTGGAATAAATGTGTAATCGAGATATGTGCTGCAGAGTGAATTTGCTCTGAAAACATTTTGCAGGAAAGCAGCCACAAGTGAAGGCTCAGGTTTTGTATGAGTTGCATGTAGTTCTCATTGCTCTGGGGGATGGGAGTCTCATCTAGAAAACAGGAATGTGCATCAGTCAGGAAACTTTGGCTTCCAAATGCATTTCTGATTCCAACTCAGTAGTTGTAAGGCTTTCCTAAAGAAAAAAGGACTTGCAATTGGTAACAGCTGTGGGATTATCTCAGGTGTTTATTGCCTATGTTCATCCTGATTGAAAACAAGAACAACAAAACCTGATCACAGGTATCACTTTGGATGAGAAGTGGAAATGAAATGGCAGAAACAAGAGACAAAATTGACTGGATGAAAAATAGCAATTCTCTTATAATCCTCCCATGTAAGCTGCCAAGTCTTGCCCCAAAGGCACTTGCTAAGATGATGAATATAAAAATATAAACCAAAAAGTCTTCCTGCATCACTTGGCCTCGTCTCTTAATGTTACATTCAGCCAAGTAAGCTTCTTCCCATTTTCTTGAACAAACTCTACCTTAAACAAAGTTGACTTTCAGTCCCAAGTTGGAGGAGCTTTGGAAAACTGTAACAAAGCTTCAGTCTTTAGAAGTTTAAGAGATTTCCTGTAAATTTAAATTCTGACTTTTTTTTTTTTTAACTGTTTTATACCAATTCATTTTCCTGCCAGAAAAGTCTTAGAGTTCAAATGACTCTTAACCACCTTGGAAAAATATTACCCCAAGATTTTTACAATGTGCCAGCATCAGTGCCGTTTGTTTTCAAACTCTCTTTAAAACCTTTCTATACAGAGTAGCATCTTTGTCCATCCAAAATCCCCTCAAAAGAGGACGACTTTGGAAGACTACTTATTAACCAGGTTTCTGTCTAGGAAAAAGAAGAGGTTTGAGTTTGGTTTTTTTCCTCTGCCTCAGGCTTTAAGAATTTGAATTCCTTGTTCCCTTCCCTTTCCAGAATGTGCCCTAAGTTCACAAACAAACAAACAGACAAAACCAAAACAAAACAAAAAAAAAACTGCACTAGAAGAACTCAGGTGTATCTCACAGTAGGGCAAGTCAGAGTCCTGCTGACAGGGCAGAATATGTTCAGGAGGGAGCCTGATTCCTGCTTGTGCTTATTTCCAGTGACCTAAACACCAAGCTTTCCCTTCTCCCTTGACAGAGAAGACAGTTGCACAAAGTCAGGACAACCACCTGTGTCTAACAGTAACTAAGAAGTAATACCCCTATTAATACCCCTCCCTCCCTTCTCTTTGAGGGTCAGTGCAGTTCTGTGATTGACATACCATGTGCCAGGGAGTAGAGGGTTATCAGTAGCAGTGTGGCGGAACCTGGCAGCCTCAAAACACCTGTCCAAACACTTATTTCTCTGCTGTTGATGCAGATACTAAGGGTATGTAGCCTTGTTACTGTCCCAGCTCACTGAGAAGATGGCCATTTTTTTCAGCAGCACTACAGAGGGAATTTCTACATTTCTGGGTGAAATGGGAAGGTCTATTCTTCTGTCTCTGCCTTTTGGAAATATTACAAGTCATGGGGAAAACTGCAAGTAGAGATAAGTGAGTGCAAATGAACAATTCATGCTAGTCATTGGAGGCAGAGGTCCTGTTCCTTGCGGGAAATAGAATTGTTGTCTTAAATGATTTATAAACTAGGTTTCTCCATCTTAGATATTGGTCTGTTTTCGCCTAGTAGATTGTTTTTGATTCCTTCAGTTGGATTAAAAGCAACAAGAGTAGAGAATCAAATTTGGTCTGGACATGTCGCCTTCTAGACACCTGCTCTCTCCCCACCTTCCTCTTGTTTCCAAGGCTTATGTAGGAAGATCCTGTCGCATCAGAGGTCTGCATCAGAGGCCACATCATTTCAGTACACCAGCTGTAGTGCTGCATTGCAAGCTGTCACATTTGTTGAAATCACAGTACAATTAATGGCTACATCAAAATAGAATTTGCATTGAGGTACTTATGACATTCCCATTAAAATCACATTAGTTCATAATGATTAACACTCTTTTACTGAGCACAGAACAAATTAATCTGTGGATGCTTTGTTTCACCTGTGTCCAGAAAAGCCACTTGCAGAATAGATAGGAGACATGCATTGTCTGTGTTAGAGATAATTATTCAGCACCTGTTTCAAAACAGAGCAGATGGAAGGTGAACGTTGTCAAGGCTTTGTGTAAATAGGAACTCAAGAAATTAATAATTTACAAAAATGGCGAAGTGACTCAAACCCACACTTACTTTCTCTGTGAGCACAAGAGTAAAAACTAAGACTCTTCCCGAAATTAGTGGCATGAGATTTTAATTTTTTAAACAGTGATGCTAATTATTTTGCATTTGCTGAAAATCTTACTTTTCAGGCCTATGACAGCAGAGATCAACTGATACTGAACACACAAATTCTTCACCTGTTCAGCCAATGCTTAGATGTGATCTGTTGGTGTGGCAATTCTGACTAATCTATACAAACAGCCACTCTTGAAAGTAGAGGAAATGTAAAAAAATCTAAGTTCTCTGCTGGTTTCATTTCCCACAGATCACAAGTGGGTTCAGCCTATAGGAAAGGGGAAGGGGAAGGGAAGGGAAGGGAAGGGAAGAGGAAGGGTTTTGCCAGAACAACAAAGACATGAACATTCTGGGATGCGTGGAGTAAAGGGCCACAAAGCCGATTTATGTCTTGGAGTATGTGTCATACTAGGAGAGATTGAGTAAACTGAGACTATTCACCCTGGAAAAAAGAATGGAGAGCAGGTGACTTACTGTTGTCTACAGTTACCTGAGGTGATGTTACAGAGAAGATGGAGCTAGACTATTCTCAGACCATCATGGTATTTCATGCTCCAGTCCAGATCAACATTAGCTGGTTAAACCTGAGGCAAAACTGACCCCAAAACAGCCCAAAAACCTCTGCTAGCAACCAACCAGGCTGGAAACCCATTATCCTCTGCAGAAACCACTTCTTTGATGTCATTCTTTTGTCCAAATGACTTTGAAGAAAGAGAATAATGTCTCAGTGTTTTTCGTTTTGTTAACTACTTGGTGAAAAAATGTTCAAGACTACTGGTGGAAAAGTGGTGTTTCCTAGCTGAGCCATATTGTTTACTCTCCAAATCAAAATCCTAGAGATCAGTTAAAAGAAAGATAAAACAACCTCACTCTGAGGCTAAAATAAGGAGTACAGAGTTCTACAACTCAACATTTTAGGAAATAAGTAATATTAAATTTGTTTGTTCACCTCCAGATTTTTAGTTGACTTAGTATTTCCTCTCAGATGTACTTTACAGAAGATTTTTTAACTGGTCAGCTACTGGGATCCTGAAGTTTCACTTCCTGAACATAGAGCAGAATTTGATTAACAGATCACCATGTTAACAAAAAGAAGTAATTAGAGACAATATATTCATAGATGCTACAGAAGCCCATTGCAAAGACACAAATAACAGCAGTAGCATAAAAAACAAGTCTCCTTGATCATATTTTGAGTTATACAGCTCAGGAAATCATTATCAATTTACTTATAGCATGTATAAATAATTTACATTGGTTCCTTGTAGGGAACTAATTTCACCTTCTGTCTTCTTCAGTAGAGAAACAAACATCGTGTTGTCTTATAACTGTCACACAGGTGAAGAAATAGTGAAGAGAACCACTTATAAATGACCCATAACCCAAAAGCTGTTTGAAAAAGATTTCTTAATTCCTTAATTGACTTAGGGAATCATCTCAAGAAAAATATAATTATCTTCATAGAAGTCATTAATGCAAAGATGCAAAGTCAAATCTGTATTTTCAAAATAAAAAAAAATCCAAATTTATTGAGAAAAAATCCCACTATATTTAAGGTTATGAATTTGGGGAGACAATCATCATGCACTCCTCCTTTTTCTCAAAAAGCTCCTTATGAACCTGTATTTTCACTTATTTATCTCTGACAAGCAGAGAATTTGAGCTAAATCACTTCAAGGTCATTAAATGGTAAAATAAAATCTCTGTTGTAGGCAGTTGCTCTTCATTGTGTTTTATTATTAACATTTTCTGTTCATATAAACCATTTATAAAGACATCAAACTTTCTATGTATGATGCTTCATTTGTTTCATGATAAAGTTTAAAAGACCATACAGACTACAGACCAGTTAAATTCCTCTCCATGATAATACACTACTAAGTCTACTGCAAATTCAGAAGCCAATCAGTCAGCCATTGTCTCTTTTCTATGTTTGCACTAAAATTTGGTATACTTGATTTGTATCTATATAATGTAAAAGTATGGCATATATAATACAGCACGATGCTTTCCTTCCTTGGGTTTTCTGCTTAGTTATTCTTGTGTACAATAAATATCTATGCCCTTGTGAATTCACTAAACCTTGGTTGCACTGTTCATGCTTTCATGCTAAAATTTTCTGATTCTTTCTTTGGATCATTATGTAGTTTATGTGAGCTCTTTAAAAGCAGTTTCAGGATTTCAGTGCAGATTCTGAAAGCTGTTTTATTTATTTGTCATAATAAAATCAAATCTGGAAAAGTCTGTGACCTGATTAATTTTCCATTCATAATATGGCATCTTCTGTTAATATTTCTGAAGGTATAGAAAAATCTGAATCAGACTTTTCTCCCAAGTAACACAAAATATATGTTACCATATAACTATACAGTAAAGCAATGGTCAGCCTTTGCTTATTCTTATTTTGCAGTGCATTTCTAAACTATTTAGATAAGTAGAAAGTAGAAGAATAGCTGCTTAGGACAGATTTTTAAAGACAGGATAAGGGATATTTTTGTCTGAGAGCAATGTATTAGCCAGTCCTTTTGTACCTGCAACTACTAATAGGCTGCAGTGACATGCCCTAGGGATGAAAAATCCTCCACTTCTTGGGATTTGCACACATTGCTGTGTAAGGAACTAGTGCAAAGCAAAAGGTGCAGATCACCTCAGTCTGAAAGGGGCTGTAAATTGTGTGCAGATCTACATGGTTATTTGGGCATCCATCACACTTGACTTACCTTCCTTCCCACCACCCCCCTTACTATGCACTGCCCAGTAGGAAAGTCCAGGAAAGCTGAGTTGACAGGGAGTTCCCAAATCATCTGCAAAGACATGGGAAAGTATAGTGTAGTCAATAGTTTTCTACTCATAGGAGTAGGTGTATCTCTCATACTTTCTCTGCTGCTTGCATCCTCAATTATGAGACAAAACAGTGACAACCCGCAAAATAACAACAACTACCAAGTGAAATTTCCATTTATTCCAAAGGCACAGCTGGTATTTGAGTGCCAAACTTATTTTGAAATTCACTGGGAAAACAAATGTCCGACTCTGATATGTATGACTGAAAATATCCCCACAGAAAAGGTATTATCATCCTAAAATACTGTGACTGGATTTCTGCTGAATTTTGTCTTAAACCAGGTAATAGTTCCTGCAACAGGCTTGCCACATCATTCTCCATCCCCCATGGGATGGGCCATCAGACAAACAGTGCACTCTAACAGGCAGAGAATTATCTCAACAACACCTACAAATAGAAGAGTGATAATATTTTGCAAATAATAGGAGTCAAAGAAATGCATTTGACTGCTCATTATATTAACCTCCCTGTTAGAATTATGCCTCAGCTCTTAAAAAATCCCCCAACGTATGCATGATTACAAAATATGGCATGGTGTCAGTCTGTTCTCCATGGTGTAGAGTATTGCTTGACAGCTAATGTGCTTTGCTGCACTGTTATTAGCTGTCTTGCTGCAATGCAGTATGTTACACACAGCTACTCTCATGTATGAGACTCTGCCCTGCTCAGCCTCTGAGTTCAGAGTTAATGCTGATTATCTTGGAACAGTAATAACACAATTTTCCAATACATGCCACAACAGCAATCATATAGTTAACAGGAGCTGTGACTGTCAGCCAAATCGCATACTGAGCACAATTATTTGAGCCATTAATTGCAGTATAGCATTTCCTCTTGAGATAAAAATGATTAAAATTTATGCTGATAGATAACTTCAGCATAGGACTGAGAAAAGAGATTTTTAAGTGCACATGCAAGTCACACCTTTGACAAGAATTTGCTGATAAGCCTGACAGTTTATCACTGCTGTAATAAGGAGAAGCGAAAGCAGCTTTGATATGAAACAGCAGCAGCCAATGGACTGAAAAACAACACTGCGTTTTCTATGCAGTTCCGCTAAGATTTGTGCTGCTCTCCACCTGCAGATGGTCTGAGCACCTTTTATGTAAAGTCAGCAGGCAAGATGAGGCGTTATTAGACACTCAGTGGGAACCTCTGTCCTTGTTTTTCAGAGTAAAAGCTCTGCTTGCTATGCTGATGAAACATGAGAGTGCATTGGCCTGGATCTTCAGAGGTGGTCAGATAACTAACAGTTATTGATTTCAGTGAGTTCTATGCATCTGGAAATCTAGACACTAAATCACTGTCACTATATAGTCTGTCTGTAAGAGTTGTATACCACCCTCTAATAATGAATCTGATTGTGCCTATCATAGTAATGTCAGTATCAGGAGTTAAGATTTTGTGACTACATAAGCTTCATCCCCATTAGCCACTGGTGCAAAGCAGCCCCTGCCTCTTCATAAAAGATGATCTAAACCCAAGAATATCACAATTTACATTTGGGCAGCTTACTCTGCACTTTACCAGCTGTGAGTTCAGCTGTGGCAGGGCAAGCTCAACCATGGAGCCCTTGCTGGTACCAGCAGTGCCCACTGCCCCTGCTGCTGTCTGTAGCCAAATCATGGAGGCAGCACAGTGGGGACTGGCGGTGGCCACAAAAGGCAAACCTTTTTACCTGAAATACTCAGAATATCATGGAAATTCCCCAAACTGACAAAGCTTCAGAAGTAACATGTCACTGTGCCTTTAACGAACTGCACATGTATGCAAAAAACAAATGCAGCCGTGAGGATGGATACACTCAAGTAGGAGCAGTCAGCAGTACTGAGCACAGTTAGTCCAATAGCTCTCCTGAAGGATAAGGATTGGGAGATTAACCTTGTGCTGCTTTTACTAACCCATTTTAACCTTCTAAACTTAAAAATTTGGCAGTAATGAACAGTCATGAGGAAAAAGACTGCTGAAATTCATTTCATGTTCCCCTTTAAAAAATAAAAAATAAATTAAAAAAAGACTAAAGACTGAGACTGATGCATTCTATCATAATTTTTTTTTGAATGACATTTTGGACACAAACCTCCATCCTATAACACAGCTCTGTGTGAATGCTAACATTCAATGCCTTTAGGTACTATAACATGTATACTTTTCTTAGGCTTGAGTAGCTGATGCCAGGAGAAAAGACACACCACCACACTGTCAGAGCAGAGAAAGCTTTGGTG
Source organism: Myrmophylax atrothorax (assembly GCA_026770055.1). Lineage (NCBI taxonomy): Eukaryota > Metazoa > Chordata > Aves > Passeriformes > Thamnophilidae > Myrmophylax > Myrmophylax atrothorax. Next base: position 78,592,789 of record JAOXXN010000001.1, read on the forward strand.
ACCTGCTCCCATGGGATGTACAGAATCTAGGAAGTCAGGACAAGGACTATGAGCATGGCTATGCTGTGGGGCAAAGCATTTGTTCTTTAAGACTTCGCATCAAAACCCTGGAGGGTGGTATGAAATTGCTCTAACTTTCAGATGTTAAAGTCCTTCTTATAAACTGTGATGACCACCTGAGGGTACTTCCCTCCTGAGCATTCTCCTACCTACTAAGGTCTCTAGGTGCATAAAAGACCCACAGCCACCACACCTTTTCTACTTTTTGGCTAGTCCAAGCAAATTTAGCATATGCTGCATGAAAAGCCAGAGCGCCTTTCCCAGGTGCAATATTCTCCTTAGCAATAAGCTCAATATATTGCTTCCTCGACTCTTGCTGCATTTGTCTTCAGGATGGTCTATCAATCAGCCCCTTCACCTTGCTTTGATTCCTAGTTTCGACTGAAGAACAAAAGTTTCATGGGTCCGGATTTCTTCAGGTTCTGTAACTAAATAAGCAAACCACAACAGAATAGTCCAACAGCATGTCTAAGCATATTGTTATAAGATTGAAAAATAGTCCCTGTGAGAAATACGGAGAAATTATTGTGAATATATGTCGCGGTCTTGATCTTCGGGGACGAGGATCAGACCGGCGACGGGGGCTCTTGCGCTGCCTGCTGAATACGTTGGAAAGCAGCTGCGTGGGCTTTAGGTTAAGTCCACCTTCCCCTACAATCCGCTAAGGAGACGAAGTAG
>JAOXXN010000001.1:78615947-78627065 GCA_026770055.1 Myrmophylax atrothorax
CTGTCAAAAGGCCAGAAAGCTGAAAAGTCTCTCTGAAAGCCCTGGATTTCTTCTTAAGTTCCAATAATGGTCCCAATACCTCTCATCCTAGATAGCTATATGAGTTTAAAAATGCTTCAGATTCTCATGGCCCAGACTCTGAGTTCAGTGCCTAAACTTAGTACTTAAATCTCTCCTTTGCCTGGCTATTAGAGACTCTGGCTAACAAGTACCACTGAATTGTAAACGACCTTTAGGTACTTGGCATATTTCAAAATTTCAGGCTGCTTTTTCCTAAATACTAATTAGATATTTCAAACAAGATCACTGAAACTCACAGAACTCTGAAAATTATGGTTATCCTTATTTTGGGTTGCTGAAGAATATCCAAAGCCACGTAAAATATGACTGAAAGCTGACAGTTTTCTCATACATATAGCTAGACATATTTGCATCTTTTCCTTAAAACATTTCTCCAAACAAAACCCTTGTCACAGCCTTCTTTGTCAATCAAACCCAGTCTATCTATCACTCTGAAAGACCAGTGTTGTATGCTGCGTAGGAGGTTTGCCTGTCAGCTGAAGATGTTCATATAGAGTACCACTTTACTCTAAGCAGTAGAACAAATTATCTGCTGACAATATACACCGAGGGACTAATAAGTCATCTGAGTGAATGCCAATGTCTTGAATTCAGATGTGTAGAGGCATTAGACTCTTCTCATAATCAGTGAAGAAATTAGCATCTCAAGTGTTTCTGTGATGGATTTTATCCTGAGTAGATGTCTAGAATGGACTAGCTGATGCACACCACAGATTACCATTTTCCTCCAGTCATTAAGAACACACTAGAGGCACCAACTCAGCTAAAGCTATTGGTAGGGATGTCTACAGCTAGTTAAGGTGAATGCTTCCTGTGCTTCTGATGAATGACATGGAAAAGCCCAGGCAGCTGTCCTACAATGAACTGAAGCCTTGCAAGGGGAGCTCAGTTATCTAAGGAGGAACTCCTTTAATCTAATGTCTTTTAGTAGATAGCAATGACTATTCAGATAAAAAAAAAAAGAAGACTCAGTGCATAGCAATGTTATAAATATACATAAGAATATGCTAGAGCATTGGAGAATAGGAGGACAATAGTCAGTGCATATTTTGCGTAGTACTGCAAATTTTATTGGAAAATGTTTGTGATCATCACAGACACACTTGACTCTTAATTTTTTTTAAACTACATTTGGCTCTTAAGTTGATATTTTTGTAATAACAAAATCTAAGAAAAGTTTTATACAAAAAATAAAATCATATGAAATCACTTTATTCCACCAGCTGGATCTTTATGCCACAGATGCATAATTATTTCAACTCCTCATGTCTAAATATCTGAACTACTTTTTTTTGTCTTGTAGTCAAAATGACCATGAACTCAGGCATTTTGGAAAGCATCTAACATGCTTTTTAGTGCTGTAAGATCATGAATGTAACACATTCAACACTGTGAGAACAACCAAAGCAGGAAGTGTAAAAAAAACTTTTGGCATGAACATTTTTTACTATATTCCTATAAACATTATTTTTCAGGGGCCATAACTTCTCTGTGCAATATGAGAATTTGTTTTGTTTATTTTGAAGCTGACAGGAAACAGTCAATGAAGTAACAGCCAATGACAATATGAGAACATTCCACTGACCTTGAAGACATCACAAAACTGGCCTTTATCTTGTTATGACTACAGCAGGATCGTAACATATTTATCAATATGATACAAGTAAACAAAATTCAAATGTGTACATGCAAATGAAACTTCTATGATGTAATAAACTGGTTAGATCTTGACAGTATTTGTGCTGGAGGAAATGTTTGAGAATATGCATTAACGTGTATGAAGATTGCACAATTGGTTCCTCCCCCCCCCCAAAAAAAAATCTATCTGTACTTTATGTAGGCCTTCTTTGAAAAAAATTCCTCATACCTACAGTTTTTACTTACTGGTAGTGGCTCAAACAAGTTCATTTCATAGCTGTGTGTAGTACACAAGTGTTACTTAGACTGCCTGATGTCGGCTGCTGAAATAATCAAAAATATCTCCTGAACTGGTTCTTCAAAAAACCTTGTCAGTGTTGTGTAAGAGCCAATGTGGACTCAAAAAATTTCAGTGAAAGATGAGAATATAGAAGGGATTTTGAACACTCTCAAACTGGATTTTGGTATTGGACAACAATCCACAATAATGTCTGAATCTTCACATAATGAACTGAATTTTTGTTTTAATTACTGTTGGGTTGTTATTATTATATTGGAAAGATCTGTTCCACATTTACCACCACAGACCTCTCTATCTCAAAACTGAACAACATCTTCTTGGCTAGGACAGTCTTACTGTGATACTGTGAAATCTGGGGTGGCTCACTCTGTCAAATGTTGTCATCAAATTAGTAAAAAGTGCTCAGATCTTTAGATACTGCCTTGGATGCACTTCCAGGAGTTTTCAAGCTTTAAAAATGGTGCTTGTTTTTCTGTGCTTTATCCAGTGAGACATTGCAATTCCAGAAGGTTCTTTTTTTTTTTCCAGAAGAGCACCATTCAGCCTAGGACATCTAAGAGAAGACCAAGCTAGATACTGTCAGGTTCTCCCCTTCCTTAAAGTTTTTTATGTGACTTACAGCAAATAAAGTCCAAAACCACAACATTCATCATCAATCAGACAGAGAAGTTAAAGGAGTCATGTAGTTGGGAGATTGCTGACTGGATCAAGAATCTAGGCATCTTTCCAGGCTATCACAAAGATGCTGAACTCCATTTGCCCTAGCTTGTCTAAAATGTGAACAGGCTTCTCAAATCATGCACCTGTTTGGCAGTCACATCAACACAAAAACATTGAGCATGTAAATCTAAGAATTGACATATGTCTTCAATGTTTTTGTTCTGTGGTCTTAATTAGTACATTTTAACCAGTGCTTTTCCAGAAACTGCCTCCACCTGTGCATGTATGATTATTGATAGGCTATACATGCAATTCAGCAGCCTTAACACTATGGGCTTTTCATATGAAGTAACCTAACTTTGCTTAACAACAAACTTTCACAAGAGCCATCTTGCTGCTGATTGAGTCTACAGTACCTAACATAATCTATGCTTCATATTTAAGTAACTGTTAAATGAAACACCTTTTGTATCACTTAAAATAGGAATTTGATTAGAGCAAGAGGAAAAGATAATATAGTTTGCTGTTCTTCCTAATATAGTAATTCTTGGAAAGAGTTTCAGAAGCAGATGCAGCAGCTGTTAGCATCAGAACAGCTCTTTATAATTTCCTGTCATGTAATTTTTGCCCAAACTAGCCTTACCGTTTGCTTTGCAGCTGTAAGCCAGAGTTTGGGTTGACTTTTTATAGGCTGATTTATGTCAAGTTCTTCAGTGACCTATGCAACGGTAATAATCACACATGCCAGAGGTTATTCCAACATAAATTATATTGCTAAGGTAGCTTTGAAAAAAATCTTAGATGTATTTAAAATCCTCTTCTGGTCTTCAGCTGCTATAAAAAAAGACCAGCCAAGTTCACAAAGGACCATAGAATGCTGCTGGTGGTGCTGTCCATCCCATGATGTCAGGCACTTGTATACTGACTTATATGTGTAGCTAAATATAAAAGTGGAACAAGATTTCAGCATACAGCTGATGAGGTCACTGAGCTCAAGGCAGTATATTTTGATCTGCCGTGAGAATTCCATCAGAGACAACATCAAAATTCTTATGATGTTAGCACAATGTTCTTGTAGCAAAAAGGAAACATGCATCAGGTAATCATTTCTGCTTCTCAGTATGTTGCCCAATTTAGGAGGAATCTCAGTACATATGACAAAGCTAACATCAACAGGATGCCATTTTCAGCAGAAGAGATTTTTCATGAGATAGTTATATATCACACCACATTACATTGCACCATATTGTGCTCCACTTTTTGCCCTTTTGAGTATATACTGTCAGTCAAAAGGTCTTTTACATTTTCTGCACCTAATTCTATTCAATCTTTACAGTTCATTTTAAACTCACCCTCATTCTCCTAGGCATAAAAATAAAAAATGCAGGTTTTTATTAAAGGTCTAAAAGCAAGGAAGACTTTTTCAGAAAAAAAAAAAAAATGGGTTGTGTATAAGCTGATAATGTGTGATAAGACATTCGGAATGTGTATGGTTTACTGCAATCTTCATCCAAGAGAGATTTGAAAACTTATGCAAGTAATAGTCCATGAAATAAAAGTACTGAAAGAAATGGAAAATTGTGAAATCTGTGAGTACAATTTAAAACTATAAAAATGACAGAAGAAAAATAGAAAACCACGGAATGAGAAATAAACAGCTGGACATGCAGAGTAGCACCAACTGATAAAAACAAACTGATAAAGGGAAACAGCAACAGAGACCAATAACACAACGTTAATCAAGAAAAAATATCATAATGAAAATTCACCAATAATAAATCAATGGTCAGGAGCAAAAAGTCAGTAGCTGACCTTGCATGACAGTTATAGAATAGAATGCAATAGATAGTTCCAGTTGGAATAGACCTAGAACAATCATCAAGTCCAACTGCCTGACCACTTCATGGCTGATCAAACATAAAAGCATGTTATTAAGGGTATTGTACAAATGCTTCTTAAACACTGACAAGCTTGGGAGATCTCCAGGAAGCCTGTTTCAGTGTTTGTTCACCCTATCAGTAAAGAAATTCTTCCTAATGTTATGTTTGAACCTCCCCCTATTTTGTTGGGCTTTGGTTGTTTGGGGTTTTTTTAACTAAATGAGGTCCAATACTATGCTTAGTTTTTAAGGATTTCAAGTCAATATGCATCATAATGACATTGTATATGAAAATTTACTGACGAAGAAATCTTTTAACAGCACTGTGCAGTACAAACAGAAGAAAACATGCATATACTGCCAAATAGGAAAGTTGAGTTACTTTCTGCACGTTTCTCAACATATCAGTGAAAGAGCTTTAGGTACCAAAATCCTTGTGGTCGCCTACTCTAAGTCCAAATTGACATTTGCAGGCTCACCAAAACAAAGTAGATAGAAGATATATTAGGACAAGTACAGAAAATTATATTCTCACACAGAAGAAAATTGATAAGGAAGTTTAAAGACGATATGGGGGTATATTCAACAGGCGTTGATGAGCCATCAAACCTATTGGCTTAACCTGGGTTGCACAGGAGAATGAAGTGAGAATGTTTCCTGTTTTCCACAGGCACACTGGACTTCCTTTGAGTGAAGCAAAAAGAGTCTGTGTTAATGTAAAACAATTTTACTTCTGGGGCTTAAGACTTTCTAGCTCCATCCACTTTTCAAACCATCACTGCAGGTATTAGCCAGTCAACAGCTTTCATTTGCATTGATCAGTTGACACAGTCTATTCTCAGGAGAATTAATCATGAAATTACATCCTAAGAGATACACGAACAGCAAGCTCTGTGTTAATTTTATGCCATTCTTAATTTTTCATATCTCCTAGGTGCTGCAGCCTGTGCACATAAGAGTGTTCATGCATCACTTAGTAATGAGACCTATTTGAGTTGCAGAAACTTCTTTCTCATTTTCTGTATTCAGGTAGTGTTAGAGCTGCAAAATGCCAGATGATTGCTGCACAGCCAATTCTGCCTATGAATATATAAGCATGTCCCATCGAAATCAAAGAAAATCTCTTTGGTTCATAAAAACTTTTGACTCATTCTGATTTCCTTTTTTACAAGTTTAAAGTAAGATTAATTTCAGGGACATTGTCATATAATGAAATCAAAATTCACACCCCAAAAGATGAAATAAAACTATATTAATAATCAGTCACTGGCAGATTAACCTGACTTATGTACTAAGAATAATTGAAATAGTGTAGAAAATAACAGATGTAGGCTGGATATTCACGCTCTTTGATAATAACAAACACTTGTGAAGTGTTACCATCAAAGAAACTCTAACAATTTCATACAAGTAAATACATCTGAGTCCTCTTTCAGTGAAGGTTCAAAAAGAAACTTCTACTGTCATCAGAAAGATTTTCCAAGGCATGATCAACCCCTCAGGTCTGTTTTTGTGTGTGCCATTGGACTCTATAAGTAATGCCCAGACTCTTTTAAGTTCCTAAGAGTTTTATGAACCAAAACACATTTGAGATACTGAGCTAGACTAATGTATGTATGTGTATCTATCTATGCATATATATTTATATGTATGCATGTGTGTATATATATATATACACACACATCTATAAATGCAATCTCGCTCTTTAGAAAAGCTACAGAAGTGAATCATCCCTGATGAAGTCACAGAGGAATTAAAGGTGATAAAGAAACTACATGGCTGAGAAAAGGAGGATACAGGGAGTGTGAGAAGTACAATTCTTGGTCCTATACCATGCTGCTGAACCACCATATGGTCATGCACAACTTAAAGGGAGAGGTGCACAGACACAGAGTGCCTAGTCATCCTCTGAGATTCTTTTAATGGGAGTAGAGCTCTCATAAATCTCACTTGAAAATTTAGTTTGCTGTGGTTGAATAACTGTATAAACAGAGAGTATTTGCCTGTGTCAAATGCTATGCAGAAGAGTTGAATTTTGCAGCTTAAAAACAAGTAACATGGGCTGTGTAACTTCATGTTATTGGTGCACAAGCTTTTCATTGCTATTAACCATAAGCAGGCTCTTTAAATCAAGCTGACTAAGCTCTTTCTATCAAACTGGTCAGGTACTTCAACCCAAATGCATCACATAACAGGCTGAGTGCTCATCATGTGGCCAAAACACAAGAGCCCTCACTTTAACCATGTCTGATGGCTTCTGAAGAAAAAACGCAGGAGGGAATAAGCTTATGCAGATGAATTTTTCGCAAGCCTGGATCCAGTATCCTGAACAGAGGCTCACATAGCTATTTCAATAATTGCTTTGTGACTATAGTTTTGTAAGTGATCTATATGAAAATGTTTGAAATTTTTGAGATCACTGGATATAAGCATGAAATATAGGAGATACTGTGAATGTCGAAATGTATAACTGGCATTCTTGCCTTTTTCTGGTTAGTCCAGTGATAATTTATTATGGATTTCTTCATGAGTGGGCAACAGAAAGATGAGGGAGAGAAGAACACAAATTATGCAAAGCTTTGAAGTAACATCCTTTCATGCAAAAGTTCCATGATTACAGATACATTTTTAAATAAGAAACTGAAGGTAAGGAAGGAGTCTAAAACCACATATCTAAAGCTAAGCTCAGCCCACTCACTTTGCCCGCTTTGCCAGTTCCACTTTTGCAAATTCATGGCTTATGGCAGTTCTCTGTTCCAAAATTGTGTTTGTACCTTCAAGTTTTGATCTGTCAGAGCACAACAGATTAGCCTGGCAAATGAATAACCTTCTCTTTTTTTAAACAGACATTGTTTCTCTTTGATAAGTTCCCAGGAAGCATATGGCTGCAATTTTTGCCCTTCTGAGCTTTGCTTTCTCTGAATAACTCTGCATAACCTTTAGCATACTCAAGCAGTTTTTAAAGTGTGTTAGTGGTGGTGTATAAATCCTAAAGGTTTATAATGCCAGTTAAACAATATTCTGTTGTATTTAGCTTGGCTATTAATTAAAAGTCAATTAAGAGTTTCCATAGCAGCCAGACAAAACAAAAGAATAACAATTATGTTCTGAAGTTGGAGGGGGAAGCTACAATAATTGTTTCTGCTGATAGGTCTCTTTCACATTTCAGCAACAAAGTACAATATAAAATTAGCAGAAAAAAATGTACTGAACAATTTGCAAGGCAGGGAGCTATAACTAGCTGGAAGAATGAGTTCCAGGTGAATATCTTAGCAGAATGCAAAAGAAAAAAGTGTTAAAATGTTGCCTGTAATTGTTGCTTTGAAAAAGTTAAATTAACTCTTCATCACTTTTTGAAATGCAATATGGAGAAAAGTTAGCCCAGCACCAGTTAGTTAAGAGGTGGTTTGAGGGGTTTTTTTCAGCCTCAGGTTTAACTTGACCCTCACATTTTCTAATAACAAGAGTTCTTGAAAAGTTTCATTTTCCATGTGACAAGCTTTGGTTAAGCCATCCTGAAAGACTCACTGAAGAGTGAGCCAGGCAGCCATTGCAGTATCATCTCTTCAGACTTCCTGACCTCAACCATCAGCTTGAGGTAAAGTTCAGACTTCTTCCATCAAAGGAAGAAAAAGTGATAGACTGTCTCAAGGGTAAGCTCTTAATTAGCCGAATGCATTTAATTTTTTAGGATCAGAGATAATACAGATTCTGCCCCAGTTTTACTCACCACCTTTTCTTGTGGCTGTATTGGCTCACTTAATTTGTGAAGAGAAACAGCCTTTAGACTAAGATTCAGCATGGTTTTACTTGCCTTTAATTTGGATATCATAGCACAAATGTTTTATATAACTTGCAGCAATGGGAAACCCAACAGTTGCTGTTATTACAAGAATACCTCAGAAATGTAATCTGGAATATCCAGGTAGTCAGCAGAAGCCACACACTAAGTAATAGCAATTGCTTCACATGGGAATGTATCTGAATATCCCTTTACCTTTAGGGCTACAGGACAGGTGACTCTTCATATAGGGTCTGTTACTCAAAAACCCATTCTGTTTATGCACTTGAACATTTTTTTTTTAATTATTTAATGGCTCGATCCATTTTCTAAACATTTCTGGGAGGAGATTGGACTCATGATGTATGCCTGTATGTAAATGTGGAGTGATTAGAAAGCTTAGCAAGTAGATTCAAAGAAAAAGATTTAGCAACCTTAAGTGTATCATGGGTAAAGTTTCCTCAGAAACTGAGATCCTTCCCAATCCCAGTGCTCTGGTCTATCCTAGTTTCCACATAGCAAACTTCTCCACTGAGTGGGCAACAGCCAATATCTTTTAGTCCTTGCTTGCCCCATTAACTGTCTCTGAAGACTGTTACAGTCCCTGATGAGTCAGCTGTGCAATTATAATAGCAGGGCAATTTTAAAGTGATAAATGAGCACTGGGTTCCTTTGAAACTGAATGACACCTGAGTAACCATTAAGAGAGCCTGGGACATAGCCAGCAATGTCTGAATGACAGCGAGTTTGGCCATTATTGGTGTCAACTCTTATTGACCAGGGATAGAAATTGAAAGGTGCATAAAAGCTGTTCAGTGGTTCATTGAAAGGAGTCTTGTGGCTTCGCTCTACAGAAGATACCACTAAAACTAGCCTTTACTGGAAAAATAGCTGCCAGTCTTAATGTAGGGAAACAGTAAAGGAGCTTCTCAGAAAGACTAACAGTGGGGTGGAGGGATTTCCAACATTGCTCTGCATGCTATTTTATAGCCAGCAAGATGCTCTTGTCTAGAAGTTGCTTGCCAGTCAAGCAACTTCAATTGATTTTTAATTCAAGTACAAAGAAGAATAGAATGCACAAAAGAACACCTGTTTTTTTTCTTTGAGCAAGGGGAGGCAATGCTATGTTATTTCACTGGGAAGGAGAGGAAAGTGCTATTGTGCATCTGCAACACAAAAGATTCAAGGTACAAACTTCCTCTGGCAGGATGCCCTGCAGTCTTCATATGTCACCTATGCCTACCGAATCAAAGGCAAATTTAGTTTAATACTTTGATTCAGGTCTACCAGCAGGATAAATAAGTTGAAAAGAAAAAACAATTGTAAACATAGCACATCAAAACAAAATTTGTTTTGGATATATTTTAGTAACAAGGGAAGTCACTTTGTGAGAGTCTTTCTCTTTGAAGTTAGCAGTTCCTGTATCTATTTACCAAAACTGTTACAGTACAGAATACCAAACATGAAATACCAAACGACCTTTAGCTGCCTCTTCACCCTCTGTTGCAGCACAGAGAAGCTTGTATTTATAGAGTGAGAAATTCAGAGCTGGTAAAAAAGATTCGTTTTCCATAAAATATGTATTTATGAAGTTCATTGCTAGAAGGAGTTTCTAAAGCCTAGAATCAGCCACTTAGGAAGACCATTGAGTTATCAGAACATTAAGTCAGACACATGGATTTCCACACTTCAGATGCTAAAACAAGACCTCCTCCTTGATGCTATTTGTCTTGTATCCTTCTGCTAAAGATTTTTTAGACACATCTCTGGAACACATGCTATTTCCAATCTCTTGCTGGTACTGAACGTATTGAACGTGCAAGTATGAACTGGGAAACCTGAGCTTGCAACTTCCTTGCAGTTCCTCAGGTTATAAGCTTCAGAATGAAAACAGATCCTCTTTGTCTAATCTGCTTTTATCCCACATTGGCTTCAAATTGTCTTCTTTCATTTTGTGGGCTGTTTCTTTCATTTCCTTATATATATATATATATATATATATGTATAATTTTGCATGAAGTGAATTTTGTAGACAGAAGCCAACAAGGCACATACTAACCTGGAATTATAGTCAAAGCTCAGAAAGATTCAATAGAAGACAAAAGGCCTCTAGTGTCAACATCAATTGCTAATTAGAGCTTCTACAACATGAAATTTATTTTATATTTACGGTGGAAACAAAATTGACAGAAGTACAAGGCCAGCACACAGATCTGGGAAGGGAACAGGTTGTCAGCTCATATTTGCTCTCAGACAGATATCTTTTGGTGTAAAACCATTGTATTACAGTGTTAAGTGTGTTCCATGAGCAGTTGTTAATCACACTGTCTTAGAGTCAGTTTTCTTGAAGGTAATATAAATCTTCCATTCCCCCTCTAACTTCTTGCAGAGGCAAATGAAGTACTATGGGGGCATTTCACTTGAGGAAATCTCTCAGTAAAGTCAAGTTTTGCCTCTGTAAGCAGTTTAAACTGAAATCTTGATAGGCCCCCAAAGGACCTGGAAAAGGACCTTGATATGAGAAAATATGTATACAAGAAGACATGCAAAAAACCAGCATGAAAAAATACACTTGAATATTAGAGGGGCCACAAACTTCAAAACAATAGATTGATGATGAATTTTATAGTCTTTCTTTCATTTACATATTATCCAGTCTATAGGAAAAAAAAAGGCCTGACTACTAAGCACACCATTCATGACTCATAGGTATTTTGTGCACATGTATAAATCATGGAAAAATGTGTTACTGGTTGAAAGAATGATTGATCAAAACAC
>JAOXXN010000001.1:78627138-78637437 GCA_026770055.1 Myrmophylax atrothorax
ACCACCGAGCAAGCCAGATTATACTTGTCTATGTATATGATTTGCTTCTTATTTTTCCTTTTTTTTAGCTTGTTTCTCTGCACATGAGAAATCAAAATTAACCCCACTGGAGTTAACTTAATTGTTACTTAATAAAATGAACCATAATTTCTTCACTGTGAGAGTGATGAAGCACTGGTGTGTGAGTCCCAACCCAGAGAGGCTGAGACCGCTCCATCCCTGGAAATGTTCAAGACCAGGCTGGATGGTGCTCTCTCCCACCTAGTCTAGTGGGACATATCCCTGCTCATGGCAGAGAGGGTGAAACTAGATGATCTGTACACTTTCTTCCAATTCAAACCATTCTATGACTCTATCATTAAGATGCCAAGCACTGATCTCAGTTAGTTTTCTGCTAATATAAAATGTTTTTTGCATGAGGCCTGGGAAACGTTTAGTTTAAAAAGGTTCAGACCTTTAAAAAGCAGCTGTCAGGACTCTTAATTTCTTTCCAAACATACCCTGTGGACTAGGACTCAAGAAAACAGAGGAAGTTGATGAGAGTGGAGAGAAACTTCTTTTATTTGTTGTTTTCCCAGACCTATGAAAGGTAGAAACAGAGGATCTGAGGCTGATTGACATGTTTATTCAGACAGAGGAAGCTAGGAAACAAACCAAAGAAGTGATTTTACGGTTTCAGATGTTTTTTTGAAATTCAACTTTTAAAAAGAAGGAAACACTGATAAAACAAAGGTAGTCTGTGGCTACTTTCCATATTCCAAAACACAAAACATTTCGTGACAGTTTGTGAAGGATTTACTCTTTTACATCCATGCATTGTGAGCTGGGGAGTGCAAGACTCAAGATTAAAAAGCAACTGTATGGAAAAAAATCTCCCTCCTTGACACTTTTTTATAGCACCATGAGCATATTCAGAAAAAGACTATAGAAAAGTGACAGATACAAAAGTTCTAGAACACAATTGTGTTTCAGTGGCATCAACTTAACCTGGGGAACAACCACAAAAATTTACCAAAACCAAGACTTCTATAAGATTGATTTTATAATATGTAGAATTAATATTTTTAAAAAAAAATGCTTGAATTTCACTAGTGCAGCATAAAACCTGAGAGGATATAAAATTCCATGCTTAAAATAGAAGACACAAACTATTTCAGGATAGAAAAAGCATTTCAACATCTAATAAACTAGGTCTCCCCATTAGTATTGCCCTCCCTTGCCAGCTGTTTTGGAGGAAGGTGTGGCTTGAGAATCAGAATTTGCAAAAAGGAATGGGGCATCTACAGCTTCTCTGGGCAACTTGTGCCAGTGTCTCACCACCCTCACAGAAAAGAATTTCTTTCTAAAATCCAATCTAAATACACTTTCTTTAAAGTTAAAGCCATTATCACTTGTAAGGAGTGCCTCTGCAGTTTTCTTTTAGCTCCTTTTATTAGACACAGGAAGGCTGCTATAAGGTCTCATCAGAACCTTCTCCTCTACAATCTGAACAACCCCAACTCTCTTAGCCCATCTTCATAGGAGAGGTGCTCCATCCCTCTGATCATTTTCCTGACCCTCCTCTAGACTCACTCCAACACGTCCATGTGCTTCTTACGTTTGGGGCCCCAGAGCTGAGTGCATGTATAAGTTTAATTTAAACACAGTCTGTATCAAAAAATGTAAGGAATGGATGTGAAACATGCTTTCTAGTATGTTTCATGCACTTCTGCTGATGGTGCAGGATTGGTATATTCACCACATCGGTGCTTCATTTCTCATATGGAGTGAGAAATGGAGCCTTTCCCATCTCTTATTTAAATTTCTTTCCCATTCTCATTCCAGTCTCCTTCCTTGGCAAGCCTGAACTAGGTTTCACTTTTTAGGCTGCTTATCCTTAGCTTGACTCTTTGCCTGGCCAGTTACAGCTACAGCTAACACTTTCCACAGTTTCTCCATTCCCACTGATGTTTAACAATCTTCATACATGCACTCTGCCTGCCTGTTCTTTTCCCAGACAAAGTATCCATTATTTAAACAGTGAAAATGGTACCATTTCTCTTTGGTCCCAGGTCCCTGTGCCACTACTGACTTTTTCTCCAGCAAAACACAGAGCTGTGGAACTGCTTTGATAATGTGCCAGTACCCCAGCATGCCCTCTCTACTGCATCAGTTTTATATCCATTGAGTTAACAGAAAGTCAGCCCAATTATATGACTCACAGTTTAAACTTCACATGTAAGGTTTCCATTAATTGGAGAAGCCTGAGGTATTCCTTTTATCCTCTCCCAACATGGCTTGTGTTCTTTCTCCTTTTGAGACTGATGAAATATTCTTTCTCACCACCCAAGCACAAACTGGAAAACACTAATTGTACCCTTATAGGAGTAGGTAAAAGATGGATATAAAATAATATTTTGATCTGAAGATGAGAAAAGGTTAAGCTGGGAGGTATCTGTGGAGACTATGTGAACCAAACTCCTGTTCAAGGCATGGCAAACTTGGAGTCTGATTAGTCTGCTTAGTGTTTTCTCCAGGCCAGCTTGCAATATTTCCAGAGATGGGGATTTCACAGCCTTTATGGGCTTTGTCACATTCAGTCTATAAAGTTACTCCCTTGTGTCTAGTGGGAATTTCCTTTATTACGATTTGCAGTTGTAGGTTCTTGTCTTTTCAGCATGCACCACTGAGAAAGTCTGGTTCCATCTTTTCCATATTTGTCTTCAGGTAGATGAAGAGACAATCAGATTCCCTCTCTAGTCTTTTCTCCAGGCTGAAAAATGTTCCCTCCCTCTTTTCCTACATCTTGTGGTCGGGGTCCCTGAACTGTACCTATATGAGAGGGCACAGACATACCTAACCATTATTTTGTCCTGACCTTTGTTGTTGCAAAAGGTGCCCAGCAGAGGCCTGGCACTCATCATTGGAAGAATCACTGCAGTCACTTCTTCCTTGGTAGCCTGTCCCCATTTCTACTTCCTGGCAAAGCTTCCACCTGAAATTCCTTTATGAATTTGAACTCCACCAGGAATCCCTGTTCAGCCAAACTGACCTCCTGCAGTGCCTGCCTGTTTTCCTGATGATCAGCATAGAGGAAAGAGACTCTGAGGAGAGAGTCTATATTCAGATTCTTTTATCAGCAGTATATAGACAGAATTGTCACATCCATACTATATAATATTGTTTTGGGCTTCCTGTGGCTGCACATCTCCAGCATAAAATGCTGTTCATGATAAATGTGAAGCATTTCCTCCAAAACAAGAGCCTAATTCCAAGGGATGAGTAAAGTTGTAAGCACAACACAACCTACACATTTTTCCCTGAGTCACAGCAACTGTTTATCTTGGGTGAATCAGGAGATTTTTAACAGAGTGGTTAAAATTCAGATTTTCTTAAATTTTTTTTGAGCTTCCCCAAATTTGTCCTATAGTATATTTCTGTACATGCTTGTCTTCCTAAATACATTTTCCCATCTATCATAGTTCCTATAACTGTATTTCATTCACAATTATTGTATCATTTCCAGTAAGCAAAGTCCAAGAAAGTATGGATAGAGAGCCATTAAAAAATAAAATAAATAAAAAATAATGCTAAATATTACATGAATAATAATTATTACTGTGAAATACTTAGTACCCATATGAAACATATTTCTTGACTAGCTGAAACCAGCTGAAAGTATCCATGATCTTTCAGCTCATGAGTAATGGTCAATAATAGGTCCTAGAAATACATTTCTTGAGTCATAATACTTCACTCAATTCTAATTCATAACAGTGAACTTTATCAAATTTACTGCTGCCTTTACAGAAGGGGAGAGCCATTTTTTCTTTTTCTATGGTTTTAATTTCACCTCTTCCTTAGAATTTTCTTCTAGAAAAATAGGTAGAGTAACTCATTAGTTAAAGTAGGAAGTTCAAATTAGATGCATCAATATGCAAATATGACTATGGTGATCAATATATATAGCAAAGCATAACTGATCAGGTTTGACATTTAACTGCACACAGTTATAGTTAATTTAAGGAATAACTGCACATATACCAGGACAAAATTTCTGTTTTCATGTCTTGTTTTGATGCACAGTAAATTGTAATGTTCCTTGATGTTTGCATTTATTTTGAAATCATCAATACTTAATTTCTTAGTTAATATTTATTGATTTCTGACAATAGGGATCAGCTCCTGCTTCTTACTTGATATCTGCATTCAAATGAAGGTTCCAAAGAAAGGAAAGAGCAAGCAAAAAAAAAAAAAACCACGTCCAAAATCAATATGGTGTGAAAATAAACAGAAATAACTATTTGCAGTAGATCCTTTGAGAAAGAAAATCATAGAATCATAGAATGGTTTAGGTTGGAAGAGACCTTAAAGACCATCTACTTCCAACTCCTTTGCAATGGGCAGGGATACCTTTCATAAGTCTTGTGATAAGAGACAGAATCCACTAAGATCATATAAGGTACCATACAGAAGAAAGCAGAATTCATCACTATTTTTAAATTTCAAAATTTTTTGAAGCTGGAATACCCATATTCTGGAAGAGTTACTTCAGCAGATGATGAAATTAATGACAATTGAGCTGGGAAGGCTCTGTAGGATTCATCTCCCATCTCCATGCACCTATCCTAGACACTTAAGGGATGAAACACACTTTTGTGGTGCCCAGTTTTTCCCTGTTAATCCCTGAAGCAAAAGAGTCAGAAATGGGTTGCCTGTAGTGAATTGGGATTAATACCAATCTGTGGTTATCCAGGCAGTCAATTTCAATAAAATAATCAGTGTAAGAAAGCAATGGAATCAAATTTATCCTGCCTGGTGCTTTTGATCTTACTAAAACCATGTTTGTTCTATGTGTATGCAAACATATGCATGCACATATTCTTATGATTTATCTTCACATTTTTTTGAACTGCCAGTGATGGATCAGTTGCATCATCTTTAGTGGACCCACCCCTTCTTTTAATTTTCAGCCAAGATAGCAAACTATGGATGGTAGAGAAATGATTGATTACCAGTAGACTTGAAAGGTCTTTCAAGCCTACTGAAGCCTTCGATGGGCAGTGAATTGTAAAAATGTAGACAAAAGAGTTTTTTATTGTTATTTATTGTTCAGCTGGAGCCAAAGTGGAAGCACTTTATATAATTTTACTCCCTCTTAAATGCTCAGAAGAAAGAACTACCCTATCACTTGTGAGTGATGGCTGCGATTAGCACTGACTACTGAATATTGATCACCGCATGGAAACCCATACAGTGCCAAAAAACGGAGTTTCAATTCTCATAACTGTCTCTGCTCCATTTTCCATGTGTAGCTCAGAACATGTCTTTCTGGAAAAGCTGCTGTTCAGTGCAGACAGCATGGCAAAGATGGAGAGTTGAGGGTTTTGGTTTTGTATTTAAGACTATGGAATTGAGTCTCTCATGAATCAATCTTTCCTGACTTAGCCTCTCCATCTGTAGGTTAATAAGGAGGTAGAGCCCAAAAGAAGCAGACAAAACCAGTAAGAAGCTGAATACAAGATAAAGCAAACTGAATCCAAGCAATGATAATTCCTGAAATCAACCTGTTCACAGATGGGTTGCTGGGTTGACATGATGTAATCATAGCCAGCAAAAACACTGACAATGCGTTGCTGGTTTCTGGTGCCAGGTTGCTCATACCAGATGTCTACAATGGCAAGATTTCATAGAAGTACGGCCATCTCAGTTGTAAGGAAAATAATGGGGCCACCTAGACCAATGTCTTGCTTGAATCTGGTCTGTTTTCAGCATGAGATCAGGTAAGTCATGCATATGTCTAGTCTGCCCCTGAAAACTTCCAAAGACAGAAATTGTGAGATATCCCTGAGTAATTTGTTGTGGTGTTGAGCTATCCTCCTAATTAATTTTGTTCTGTATGATTTCATAAAAGGGGAAGATTTCATTTGTTACATTTGCTTAGTATTAATGATCCAGCTGCAAAAAAAGCTAGGAATACTCTAAGTGACATATGGATGAAGTTTAGATACCTAAATCCAAAATGAAGCTTACGATTGCAAAAGAAGTAACAGTGAAAAGAAGGGAAGCATTATCTCCCTTAACAGTGCTGGCATTTAAAACTATGTTTCAAATGAAGGTGCAGACCTGTTTTCTAGGACAAACTTACAACTATGCACCCCCCATGAAGGGAATATGTATTGTATCTTTAAACATGAGACTCAAGAAGTGAGATCTCAATAATTATTCTTTGCCTCAGTATTTCCTGGAACTATTTTAGGCTGTTTCATGTTCAAGATGTTTTAACTGAGTCCTAAAATACAGTTTGAGATTCCATTGCAAGGGCCACCATACCTTAAAAGTTTATCTGTCTTTATTTTCTGTCGTCCCTGAGGTATGACTGATGAAAGAAAACTTCATACCAAATTCAGCTCAGCATTTTCCAAGGGAAGGCAATGGTGAGAAGGAATGCCAAGAATTTAATGAATATAATAAAAGTTTAAATGATAATGCTAGGCATATCTTCCACAGGGACAGGTCACGAAATATAATTAACAGTCATGCTTTGAGATGCTTTGATACCAAGCAGTGTGTAACTGCAAATTAGAATGATTCTTTACAAAAAGTAATCAGGGAAATTCATTCCTTAACTAATTCTGGTAGGGTTATGCAGAGAATAAATTGTGCTGAATGTAAACCTGAATAATTAATTCATTGGCATTAGAAGATGAATAAACTTCCACATGGAAGCTTTAAACAATGCTACTGACTAAGTATCCTGGACAAAGACTGTACAAGAACAATTATCCATATTTTTTACATGTTATTCACAGATTTTCCATCTTAAAATACATGATAAATAGTTAGACATTACCTTTTAAGCATTTTTTTCAATTGATACTGTCTTAATAGTGTTCAAATGGATGAGAAAGAATGTAGCACATGGATACCTGTCAAGTACATTGTATTTAATTGAGTAAACTTCTGTAGTGTTCCTACTTAAATTAGTTACAACTTTTTTATTGTCTTATATAGGTTTCTTAAGGGTATCCTATGTACTGATAAATTTTAGGGCAGGGGATATAGATTGGGTAAGATCGAGTGTATATGAGTATCAGATTTTCTTTTGAAAATACTTAGCAGTTCACTTGGAATTTTGTGTTCCTGTAAAATCTGTTTACCATGACAGAAAAACCTATATCTGATTTGAATAAGCAAGAATCTTCATTGTTTCTGTTACAGTGGTTTTTGAAGACATTCTGAGATAATAAAACTACACAAGGACTAGGAGCACACAAAAGAGTCACTAATCATTACACCAAGCATGGTTGGAGAATACAGATTTTTTTTATTTGTATAATTAATCATTTGTAAGTGTCACTTATATGTAGTAAATTTTCCTTAGGTGAATCTTAACTGTTGTCCAACACTGGTGAATAACTCACTTAACTGCATACTGCTGCTATTTCATTAATTCATTTATTAGATTCAGTTATCTTAGTTTGGAGGAATGCATTACTCAAATTTAGTCAGTTTAATTATAGGGATAGGATTTTAATCTGATTTTGATAGATTTTGCTATTTTAATATTTAGCTATGAAACTCATAAAAATGACAAGTTTTTGTTGGTTTTTTTTCCATTCAAAATGGTAATGAGGATGACCAAATTGAGAAAACCAAACATATAGCAACAATTTTTCACTCTCTCTTGTTTTGCCTCAAAACCTCTATATCCATATGCCAGAAATGGAATGTTATATCCTCAGATAAAGAAAGCATGTCTGACTAATCCAGAATCAATACCAAATCAACTTGTTTACTACTTAAGTTTAAAAAGAAAACCTAGAACATGAAAATATTCATGACTGGATTCATCACAGTTAAATTGTTTTGGCTAAGAGTTAAATATCTCATGGAAGTTTTCACCTAAGATATATCAGCAGAGAGAAATAAGAACTTTCATACAGCATTTTATCTTATAGTATGCAAGCTATCTCATTTAGGCAAAGATCTCTGTTCCAACAGGAAGGTGTCATTGTCTCCATCAGCTGTCAAGGGAGGCCCATAATTAGTACAGACTAGGCATTTAGCTTTTATACAGAAGCTGGGAAATGTGGAGTCCATGCCTAATATATGATTCCCTACAATGTTTAAACTTTGTACATTCATGAAAATTGGCTTGAAATCTTAAAGAACAATCTGTCTCATACATTTGCAGTATTTCTAGTTTCAACAAAAATATTTTTAGATAATGAAATTAAATGCCTCTTTCTACTCATTTATATATTACAATGAAAGTGCAAGGCCCTTTAAAAGCCCTGTAGCAGCAAGAGAACTCTTAAGATTTCTTAACAATCTTAACATGCTTAACCAAGTGTCATAAGACATCTTAAGATACCAGTTCAGTGGGAACTAAGAACTGATTGAAACCAGAAAAACCTGATCCTTCCATTGAGGTTATTATTGAGAAGACTGTCACATGCCCCTAGTGCAAACACTGGATTTTTCCACCTGAAAAAAAGCCTAGAACTATCAATAAGTAGAAGAAGGCATTTTTCACCATGGCTGATCTGTGTCAAAACAAACGTAAGCACTCTCAGAGGTCTCAGTGGGAGTTGGTACCCGCTGCCATTGCTGTGTTCCCCTGCCCAGGACTAGAGGCCTTCCATGGATTCCATGGGTTTATCAGGTTTTGTAATGAGCCGCCAAATGCAAACCTTCAAAAACTGCAAAACAGAATAAAAAATCACCTGGATTTTTCTTAAAACTTTGGATTAGAAGAAAAGTTCAGGCAATTTCATCTGAGTTGCTTTATCTGCGAGCAGGTGAAAATTATTAGCCAAATTGTTCTTGATATTCTATAAATACCTCTTCAGTGGCAGTTTCCTTGAAAAACAAGTAACTTACATTATTTCTTTCCTGTAAGAAAATGTTTTCTTAACCAAAAATCCTGAGCAGAGCTTTTTTTATCTCCAAATCTTAACATTCTTTTATATTGGTTTGCAAAGAATTAGGGTTACCTATTGAAGTCATGGATGGAAAAAGATCAAAAGTTACTTGGTTGAAATCACAAAAAAAATCTATAATATATGAAAAGCAAAGAAAGCTTTAGTATATGTTAATCACAACCTGCATTAACTGTGTTCTTGTCTTGGCTAGAATATAACTAATAGATTAATTTACAAGCTGGAATACAAATTCATGGCAAGTGCAATTGCAGTCAGGAGCAACAACAGAGCAGTATTTCACTATCTGACAGCTTATGCTAAATACACTTTGCATTTTAATGCTGTTGCTGCTTGCCTGCCTGTTCTTCCCTCCCTGTCAGAATGCAGGTAACTTTTCCTGACAAATAACACTGATGATAAAGGCTATGGCTCACCCTGAGCCAGATTAAGAACGTTCTTCCAAACACTCAGCTGACCAGCTCAGACCACAGTTTTTCCTCATTTATCAATTCAAATCTATGTCTTTCCGGCAGATATGTAGCAGAGACCAGCTGCTGTCTTCACCTTCATCTGGAAGCCATGAATAGTAATTTCTGGATTGTGTTTAATCTGTCACTAATGCGTCCATCTAGGTAGTAGCAGTTCTGCCTACATACCAAGCCATCTTGGCATTGGTAGATCATACTAACAGACTAAAGGGATGAACTTCATGAAGGGATGAACTTCAGAGCAGACAGATGGACAAAGGTACAGAATCAATTTTATATGCTTTTCAGATAATGTAAACCTTTTGTCTAGCATGAAGATCTCCAGAAGTCCAATATTTTTCCCAGTACCTGTGAGGCTTCTGTGAAATTCTTAGTAATGCTATTAATTTGGAAAAGATCAACATGGACAGGAATTTTTAGAAATCCTGGAACATTCCTATAAGGTAGAGCAGGACTACCTAGAAACAATTCTTATCTTCCTTTTCCTCCCACCTAAATTCCACAAACTTGTTTCCTCAGTTCCAACTTTGCAAGACATGTTATACACTTAGATAACAGTCGTAGATCTGGATACCCAGATGGGGTTTGATATCCAGTAAGAATCTGGACTTTTATACCTCCAGACACATATCATCCTGTGGAGATTGCCTCGGGGGCCCTGTTGCAGATATCTCTGGAAGCTTCTACCTCATCTGCTATACCAACACCCTCAAAGCTAAAATATAACTCCCTTTAACTTGATTGTGACTCTGAAATTACCTGTGAACCCAGCACTGAAGAGGAAGCATATAGCACTCACTAGGAAGCTGAATTGGGTGAGAGCAGATGTAGGTTAGTATTAGGAAATCTGGAAAAAAGCAAGACAAAAGTGAAAATGGCAATTAAATGCCTCTGAAGTATTAGTT
>JAOXXN010000001.1:78650034-78672865 GCA_026770055.1 Myrmophylax atrothorax
CTGTGCAGTGGATTTTTTAGGTGAGGCACAGCGTGTGCAGAACTGGCCCCACTGTTTAAGTCCTGAGGTTCATCTGCCATGGCCAAGCAAGCTTGGAGAGTGACAGTGAAGTCCTCAGCACTAGAACCTGCAGCCTCCGGTATTCCCAGGAGGTCTCCCATCCAAGTACTAACTGGGGCTGACCCTGCTTAGCTTCCAAGATCTGACAGGATTAAATGTCAGGGAGGCATTTAACTGCCTATTTGAACATTTACTGTTATTTTATAGTACCTATGATGAGCACCGAGCTGTGATGTGAGCTCAGATTGTGCATGTAAGAAGAAAGTCAGGAAACCATGAAATGCCTTCACAAACACAAAGCATAGTTCTCTGTCGACCGCTGTGTAGAAATTGTACAAGGGGATGAAACAGAGTTCCTCCAAGTCTTCCACTAATAGCTAATTCCTCTCTTAACAGAATGCATTGTACACCCTCACGTTCACAACAGCTATATCACAGCTGCTGCAGGAACAGCTCATCCCTCTTGAAATGAAAGTCAATAGAAGGAGATATAGACCTGCAGAACTGCTAATGAAAGTTAGGACTGTGTCAAGCTGTAAGAGAAGGTATTAAACAAGGTCTAAGCATACTACATTGACTTGAAGCTTGTGAATCTCCTTTTCTTCCTTGTTTACAATCTCTGAATTACACTACTTCAGCTAGAGGCCAGTGTTAATATCTGACTTTAAGTCACTGAAAGTATTTGTGTGCTTAAATGTCTTGTGGATGAAGGCATCCCACTAATGTTCAGCTTGTGGATGAGACTGTCCTCCAGATGTGAGTCCAGCACAGGCTGTACGCTGACTCATTGCCAGTCTTAGAGGAAATAAAATGGGGTTTTTGGACCTCATCTATACCACAAAACTCATAAACGTTTTTTTAGTTCCCAGAACCAATTGCATAACCCAGCTGTTTCCTAAACTCATTGCATATGGGGACTCAAGCACAAAACAGCTCCTGCTGCTTTTCTCTTACTCCCCAGGACACATGCTATTCTCCACATGCAAGGAGCCTGCCAAGAGGCACTGGGCAGTCTAATCAGCTGTTGTCTACATAATTAGCAGAAAAATGGCAAACTCGATGGAACTAAATTATCTGCACTTCCTTTTGCAAAATTAAGTTCTGCAGTCCGTTAACTAATTGAATTTAAGTATATTTCCTATAGATTGGGCACTAAGCATTCTTGTTTACTTGCTCTAGGTCTTACTGGGATGGAGTAAATTATCTTTATAACAGCCCATATGGTTCTTTGTTTTGGATCTGTGACTAGAACAGCATTGATCACACACCAGTGTTCTGGCTGTTGTTGGTCAGTGCTTACTCAGCACTAGGGACTCTCTTTGTCATTTTGTCCCCACAAGCAATAAGGTTGGGGGTGGCCAAGAATTTGAGAGGGGAAAAAAGCTGAAACATCTGATCCAAACTGGCCAAAGGGATATTCCATACCATGATGTCATGATCAGCAATAAATAAGAAAATTTGTGGGGGTTGTCTTCCAGCAT
Source organism: Myrmophylax atrothorax (assembly GCA_026770055.1). Classification (NCBI taxonomy): domain Eukaryota; kingdom Metazoa; phylum Chordata; class Aves; order Passeriformes; family Thamnophilidae; genus Myrmophylax; species Myrmophylax atrothorax. The sequence continues at coordinate 78,651,576 of JAOXXN010000001.1, forward strand.
AGCTGTTGTTCAGTCTGCCTGGGCATTGGTCTGCTTGTGGGAGGTGATGAGTGATTGTCTTTGCATTAATTTTGTGTTGCTTTGGGTTTTTTTTCCTTTCTTTTAAACTCTCTTTATCATCACCTACAAGTTTTCTTACTCTTGTTCTTCCTACTCCCTCCCCCATACCATGGAGGGAGAGGGCAGGGGGGGCATTCAGCAAGCAGCTGAGTAGGTGCTTAGCTGGTGGCCAGGATAAAGGCACCACAATACTGTATCCTGTGCATTGGAAAACTGGTGCTGTATTGACAAACTGTGTTAGACCAGTGGCTGATCACTAATGACTACAGATTGGCTGGATGCTGTTATCAATCTAGCAATGGCTCATTTCAAAGACTGCAGTATCCCAGACTCATTCTGCTTTAACGTACATTAGCATTAATACTCAACAAACATCAAAAGCAAACAAAAGATTAATGGTTTAACAGATCAGACTTCTATATCATACCATTCTAGATTTCATAGACATTTTGGAGTTGCCTTTTGTCTGAATAGTATTAGATGATATAAAACTGTTATGATAAGCAACAGGATTTCACAGTGAATGTTAGCAATGTCACCTGGATGCCCATACAGCAATCCTACACTTTACCTGTACAGATGGCCTGTGGCACAGAACAAAGGTGAATTGCATTTCCAAATTACATATATGACAATAAGGTATGCTTATGTGTAACTAAATGTCTGTGAGTTTCCAGTGCTGTCAGAAATCTTAGCAGGGAGCTTTAAGCAACCTGGTCTAGTGGCAGAAGTCCCTGCCCAGGGCAGGGGAGTTGGAACTAGATGATCTTTAAGGTCCCTTCTGACACAAACTATTCTATAATTTTATGATATTGCCTAGATGGGGTAGAACCAAGGACAAATCATCAACATACCCATAATACCTCCTTCTCAGTACTCAAAAGCTTAACATAAACCTGAAAGGTGTTATTAAACATAATGAAGGCTTGAGGGATGTAGAAATGTGACATTTATAATGAAATTTATAAGGGAAATTTCCTTACTGACGTGGAACTTGTTTGCACAGGAAATAGGAAAATATGGTGGGAGAAAGAGAACAGTTTTGAAATAGTCTAGTAAAACCACTTGCCTAAGCATGACAGGCTTCTGGCCCACTCAGAACCACTGTTTTTGCCACTGCCAAATTGAAGAGACACTCAGAGGTTTTGGACTCTGACACATCACTCACAAATACCTGTTAAATCTTGACATGTTACCACCTGTCAAGTGGGTTTCTGTAACTGAGCATATGCACACTGTCCCAATAGCAAGGTAGAATTCACTTTCTCAATTTCTACAGAAAAGAGAAAATATAAATACTGTTTGAAATGTATACAAGGAATTATTTCAGTGGTTCTTACTTCAGTACCAGAATTTAATCATCTCACCAACTCTTCTGCATCTAGACACTTGTAAGTGAGCTTCCTAAAAAAAAATTAATAAAAAGAGATGGAGATCTTGTAGAAAGATGGGCGAGGCGTAACCTGTACAGTCAGAAGTTGTTGATGGCAATAACCAGAATTCAAGTTGAATAAGTTTATAATAAAATTGCATGCATCTCAGTCTCTCCACTCTTTTTACTAGAAAATATAATCCCACTTTTCAAGTTAAAACTTTCACATGAATAAAGTAAAGCATTGACAAGGCATGGACTAGTGGAGTAAAGTACTGATGAAGTTGTCTTTCATATTGACATATGAATGCATTTTGTTTAGTGCTTCACTACCCTCCACAACAGTAATGAGCTAGGTTCTTTTGGACTAAATATCAAAATTTACTGAATTTAAGGGGTGAAACAATTGCAAATAATGAATATTAAGCTGCTATTTTTTCAGTTTTAGAACTGCCTAATGGATAGTCCAGTGGACCAACTGCAGTCCTTTCAACAGCCACTCCTCTTATTGCTAGAATTAGAGTTATTTCCCCAATGATTTCATGTTTTTTCTGTGTAACAGGGTTACTGAGACATCACACATCATTGCCTGACTGCAATTTATCATAATTTACAACAATTTCAACATTTTAAATAAACACTGCAAATTGCTCTGTTTCTTGTGCTTGCAATTATATGTAACTAAGCCCTGGCCATCAGTGTGGTAGATGCCAGCATTGCCGCATCACAATATATGTGACAGTACTCAGGGCTATGTGCTGTGGGTCAGGCTGCCCCACACCATTTAACCTGAGGCAGTGTGATACGAATCATGATGTTTCCTGGCCAAACATGGAGCATAGGTTAAATGCAAGTGCTGGAAAAGCTATTGAAGCAGAGTAAGAGTGTCATTTAGTATCCAAAGACTGTATTTTATTACAGTCATTTGGCTTGAAGGACATATTCTGGGCTGCATCAAAAGCAGTGTGGCCAGCAGGGTGAGGGAGATGGTTCCTTTGTCTCTACTCTGCTCTGGTGAGGCCCCCCCTGGAGTGTTCCATCCAGCTCTGGGATCCTCCAAAATAAGTAGGGTGTGAACCTGTTGGAGCGAGTCCAGAGGAGGGACTCTAAATTGTTCAGGGAGCTGGAGCACCTCTCCCATGAAGACAGGCTGTTCAGTCTGGGAAAGACAAGATTTCAAGGAGAGTCCTTCTGGTAGCCAAAGGGGTATTGCAAGAAGGTTGGAGAGGGGCTTTGTAAAAAGGCCTGTAGTGATAGGACAAAGGGTAGTGGCTTTAAACTGAAAGAGGATTAGACTAAGATTAGATATTAGGAAAAAAATTCTTTACTGTGAGGGTGGTGAGGCACTGGAACAGGTTGCCCAGAGAAGTTGTGAATGCCCCATCTCTGGAAGTGTTCAAGGCCAGACTGGATGGAGCTCTGAGCAAATTGGTCTAGTGGAAAGTGTCCATGTCTATGGCAGGGGATTGGAACTAGATGCTCTCAAAGGTCCCTTCCAACACAAACCACTCTAAGATCCTATGAAAATTTAACTTACTATCAGGTGACTTCTCTTTGCAATCAGCCTTCTCTTAGCCTTATGAGCAGTCTGGAAGCACTTCTAAGGAGAAATCCATGATATTTGCATCTTCCTGAGCTCATTAGAAGACCAACTGAATTTTGAAACCTGAAAAGGAAAACTGTCTTTGCAGCATAATGCCAAATAGAATTGCTGCAAATTGAAGATGTGCAGAAAAGATTAACACTGTCTAACTCATTGGGATCACTGACACATAGAGTTTACAGGATAATACATAGTGTTAGATGTAAGCACTACTTAAAGCTGTTAGTAACCCAACCTTAATTCAGCTTGATGCAATGCACAGCTAGCAATACAGATGCAGGAAGCACTGGTTAAAAGCATTGACATGTGTGTAAAAGAGAATAAGACAGAGGTGACTTGACCAGAAGATACCTATGTCTCATGGACCTTCATATATTTTATGGGCTTTTGCTTTTAGTTCCCTCAGAAACTGTTTGGTGTTTGTACTCAAGTTGGGAAGTTCATAGGCGTGTGACTTATTCATCTTTAGCACCAGCTGCTGGAGTGACTCATTCCAAATTTTCCCTTTTGGAGAAACGAAATGTCTCAAGCTAAAAATAGCTGTTTCATTTTGACATTGCCTTTGTTAATTTTTCTTCTCTCTGAACTGAAAGAGAGAAAGTGTTCTCTATAAACACACTTCTAAGAAACTGTATGTAAGATTAAAGATTTCAAGACTCTTCCTAAATCACTTATTTTCTCCAAGCACATACCATTTAACTTCACTACAGCAATCTCACTTCATGCTATTAAATATTATCTCAAGGTTTTCACTGTAATAGGATTTGGCAAGTTGATGTTCAGCATAATAAGTCTCAGTCTGAACTGAACATCAACATGCAGAACTTTGGGGAAGCTTATGAAGTGTGTCAACCTCTAAGGGACACTTTGAAGAAAACAGCACAAGTATTTTATGTGCCCATTTTCACTCTCTATGGATCTAAAACTTCATGCAGATGGAAACAAGAGAAACAAGTATGGTCATTATATGCAGGTCTACCTTGGTAGGTGTTGAACCTTGTTCTAATTACTCTGGTTTCCTTTGTGTTAGCTTTGTAGGGTTGTTACAATAAGGTCAGGTTATGTTCCATGCTGGAGGTCTTCAGCCAAAATTTTTCACCAGAAATAGGAACACAGGTATTGGGCAAACTGCACACCTTCTCATATTTCATAAGAAATAGCAACTCTTGCCTCCATATGTAATGTTCAGCCCATTATTACTATGTAATGAAATTGTAATATATTAATGGAATCTGGAAATAGTCTTGAAGCCTCATGTATTTTTCAGCGTATTGAAATGTGTCTCAGCATATTTTACTAGCATATGGCATTTTCATTTTCCATCAGGTGAAGAACAAGAAGGGAGAGAGACATACCTTCCACCTACAAGCGTTGGTGTAACAACAGGTAAAACGAGAGGCACTAATTGCATTGAGAATAGGCCCTTTTATCAGTGCTTGATTTGCTGCAGGGTCACGCGGACTCTGCCTCCCCAAAATCCAGATATACATCCTACAATGCCACTTAAAATCTATTCATGTCCTAAGCAGGATCATAGTTTACCTTCAATGTGGATAAGTGAGAATTGCACCAAGGTAGTCAGTGCTACTCTATCTCACATGCTACTAAATGTCTTCTATTGCTGGGAGGGGGGGAGGGAGAGGGAAGTGTTGTTTTTGTTTGCTTGGTTTTTCTTGTTTCCTTCCAGACACAGAACCATGAGTTATCACGTCATGTTTAATATTTATAGATAATTATAAGAACCTGCTTTCTGTCACCAGGGAAGACTGACTCAAGTCAATTGATCTCAACCATCCTTTTAATCAAATTGCTTCTTCATCATAGCCTCTAAAAATACTTATCTTCTGTCCAGTGTAATCTTATATTGCATAACTGATATTTGTTCTGAGTAAATTGATATGCTGTCTTCATTTATTTGAGAGAGTGTATAAATTGGAATATGATGTTAGAAATTTTATTTTTCCATTGATATTTTAGAGACTGAAGAAGGGCACATTCCTTTTTCATGATTCAATGTGAGAGTTGTCTCAGACTGCATTAGGCAGAAATCTGCTTTTGAACTGAAAACAATTAAAACAGAATTTTTGCATTTTTAAAAATTAATTTACACTTTTTTTTTCCTGGAATACCTACCATATGTGAAAATATCTTTATACTATCATATTTATCTGCTCTTGAATAATAGTAGAATTAACAGAATTTAATAAATTTTGGCCAAGGTTATCCTAAGCCAGAATTTCAAGATAGTTAGCAGCATAGATGCATTCATGTAGTTATATTGGGCAGATAACTATACATTTGGATGTCTAAACAACTTTGAAAATATAACCCTGTGACCTTTCAATTTTTATAGTGAGAATTTCACAACTTTTCTAAACTCTTGTTTCCTCCACAGGGTAGAAAAAAAAATAATAAAGTGAAAATTTCAGTTACCATTTTGTCTTTTTACTTCAAATGAACAAATCCAAATGAATGAAATACTTTCACTATAGCAGTAGCTAGACTGAAAGAATATGTGAATAAACAATGATCTTTCCTTCATAGTGCAAGCATCATAATGATTTTGTTAAAAAATAACACTAGCAGCATGATGCTAAAAAAGTTATTAAAGAGTCAGTTGATCATTAGAAGATTAAGGTGTTTCCTAGTTCTTCAGAAAAACAGAAGCAGGGACACTCTTGAATTAATTAAATTTTGAGATTGTTATAATACAACATTAAAAAAGAGCAAATAGAATTATTCAGCTTCGTAAATAAATGCAAGCCTTAGTATAGTTTAGCTCCAAGTTTCATGCTGTAGAGCTGTAGTCCAGATAACTGTATTAAGTCAGGAGATGGCTTTGCTTTCTTCTTAACTGAGGACACATCTGAAAAATTTCAAGGAAAAATTCACATATTTTCCTAGAAATTTGACCTTCCCTAATAAAGATAGAATTAAAAATACAGATTTTCCTCAAATTACTGAATTTTAAAATGCATTTTTTTCAGAGTAAATACAAGTTGAAGTGAGAATCTGATTTCAAAATATAGCTCAGACTATTACTTATTGTACTGTTATGCATGTAGGAGCAAGTTGGGGAAAAAACATAGATGGATTGACCAAACATCTGCTGTGTGATTTAATACTTAAGCAATTTGAAGTGCTTAACTCACCTGTTGGCAGGAAGGTTTAACACAGCATTCCCCTAAACTGACAGAAGACTCCAACTGCCTCTGAAAAAAATAGAGCAATTCCATGTTTTGCTCTTCGGGCTCTTAGACTACCATGTGTAAGACTGACACTCTTTGCTTAGGATAGCTGGATTTACTATCCACCTAAAGTGTAAAGGTAATATAATACAGGTATGTTAAATGAGGCCATTTATTGTTTCTACCATATAAATAAAGTATTTAGCAGTTTTTCTGAAGCATCAGGGAATTTGAAGCACTTACTATGACAAGTAATGCAAAATTGAATTTCTAAGGCATTTTTTTGTTTGTTTGTTTTGAAGGCAAAACATCATGCAAGGAAGCATGTTGAGATGAAATTAAGGTGCCTCCCCAAAAAATAAATAGCCACAAACCCTGCTATTTCATTAAGAAAATAAGTAAGTTTTTATTAATAGAATTCAGGAGAACATTTCTTCCATAGTGTTATCATTTAATTATTATGATGACATATTTCCATTTCATTTTGCACAGTTTCTTTTCTCATGTTTTTCACCACAGATTCTCAATGTGTAGATGTCCCTGCTCATGACAAGCAGTTGGAACTATGTGACTTTTAAAGGTCCCTTCCAACCCAAACCATTCCATGATTCTATATTTTATGATTATGTATATTGTATTCATAAGGAGACTAAGTACTATTAAGATATGTACTCAAGTGCTCCATGCTGGATGATTGTTGAGTGAGATGTAATGCAGCTCTTTATTTAGCTAGCTAGAAATGATACAAATTTATTCACAAGTTCTACTTAGAGTGAATTTAACATTAAGAAGAAAATTAAGACTGTTCCTTGTCCATGGACTGGACCCTGTACTCAGACAATGACAACAGCCCATTTAAAATGTACTCTAGTTTTTCAGGTTCACCTCCTGCAAACTTTTTTTTATCTATAAATTGCTATGTCCTTAGAAATAAGGTCACTTGTGATGGGCAAGTGAAAATCAAAGATCAGCATAGATAGGACAGGTAGAGTAATTATGCAGATAATTGATAGAAGGAGAGGCTACTGATTACATCCAGAAAGTGCTATGTCTGTGTACATAAGCTGGGAAAGAAAAACATTTTTATCTTTCTGATTTTTCTTCCACTGTTTTGTAGCAAACCATTAGAGTTCTAGGCAGAAGCATTAACATGTACAAGCCAAGTGTGTATAGCATGGCAGGTCATCAAATAGAAGACACGCTATGTACTCACACCATCCCACCAACATAAGATATGTTGACATAAAAACTCTAAAACATCACCAGAGACAAATCACTTTACCTGCGCTTGGTATAAGCTTATCCATGAGTGATTTTATTGTACTATAAATCTCCAGTTTTGAAAACTTTGAAGAATCTGCTCTGTCTTGTCTCATGAAATGCAACTGAAATATTAAAAAAATGCTGAAATAAATTAGCACCATGAATCTCCTTTTCAGGTATGCTCCCTCCCCATCGAAGGAGTCAAGCAATTATTCCTAAAGTGGTCAACCAGCCAGTCTCAGAAAAGGGCTTTTACAAGAGTGGGTGGCATTTATCAGGACAAGCAACTTTGCTCAGCCAAGTTTCCCATGTTGTGTAAAACTATTGTTGCTGGATATTTAATGGTCTCTTAAAACCATTCATAAAAGCTTAAGGACAATTACACTCTGAAGGAATGTTCCCACAGGTCTCATAGAAACAGGAGAACTGGAACAATACAGATCCATTAAATGCAGTTTCCCAACACCCTTTGAAGAAAAAGTGCTGCCTTTACATACAGAACCTTCCTAGAGGGCTTCTGAGACCTCAGAAGAAAGTTATCTCTTCTGACATTTTTGTAAGTGTATATTTGAAAACAAATCCACTTGCAAACCCGCCAGTTCAGAACCTTGAGGCTGCCAGGTGGACTCCAGATGTTAAGTTGTAACTGTACATCCTGTGGTGCCCCTTTGTCCAAGTGGCCCTGTGTGGGGGACTCATTTTGGCCTCAACAGCATCAAACTGGCAAGACTTACTCATGTTAAGGCTTACTATTTTAGGCATCCAAAGACTAGAAGACCTTTACTGTGTTTTGGTTTTCACACTAATAGATACAAGTACTAAGTACTTTGTAATCCTAGTTCAGTATCTCAGAAATGCAAGTTCTACTGACTGGGGACTCAAAGACTGCTGCTAATACAAAAAACATAAAATGCTTCTGAAGCATGCTCATTGCTATTACTCTTGGACTTTTCAAAAAACACTGACTAAGTTTAGATAAACCACCAAAATTATGTCCTAGCACCTCCTTGAAAGAGAAAAAAGGAGATGCCAAGAGAAGCAGAATCAAAGGAAAAGGTCATATTTGGTAAAGGGTTCAATTTGTGCTCACACATCTAGAACAAACAACAAAACAAGATTAAATGGTCTAGAGAATCACTGAAATTAAAACTTAGGTTAAAGGTTAAATTTAGTTTTTCAAGAGGCAGATGATTAATACATTCACTTATCACACTTATAATAATGAAGTTTTCTGTCAGTGATTAGACCATAAAAATTTCAATCTGCACTTGTAATGAGATACGCTCTTCTGGCTTAACAGCCAAAGCTTGGACAAGATTAAGCCTTCATAAGCAGACCACCCATTAGTGTTTCTCAATATTGAACCCTTATAGGAATAAACTAATTAAAACTCTGTATATTGACATAATTTCAAGGTTTATAGGTTTCTCTCAAGAACTATTTGTATTACTTATTTGAATAATATAATGTTTCCATAAGTAGTACTTTGGAAGAACCCTTGACTTTCAGAAAACCTTCATAAGAACTTCCTAACCAAAATTCGTGCCCTGTGGCTGAGTTAAAATGAGTTTGCCATTAGTGGTAAGAGGCCACTGACTTTGTATTAACCCAGTGATACAAGTTCTCTGGACTTGTCCACAGTTCTCTTGGTTTGAGCTGATTTGAGCATGTCACAGCTGTGACAATTGTCTAGAGGTCACATAGCTATGTCCTAAATTGTTTTAGCTTTAGTTTAGCTGTGTGCAATGGTGCAGTGCAATGAATGCGTACTCCTAACTAATAGGTAATGATAACAAATAGTTATTCCAGGTAAGGTGAGTTGCCTAGAATAGGATCCTAGAATAAAAATGTGGCACAGCATAGCAAGAGAGACATACCCCAAATCCCAGGACTGCAAATACAAATGGTAGTGGCCAATTATTGGGCACTGTAGGAGTGCAGCCATGTGTGTCTGGTAAAATGTTTTTTGAGGATAATAGAACAGAAAAGCAAGCAAAACATGAAACTGGGAATTACTAGAATTAGAGGAAGTTTAGATAACATATAAAGATAAATCAAGCATATTCCAGGCTGAGGAACCAGTTTCACACGCGCTGTGCCTCACCTAAAAAAAATCCACTGTGCAGGGTTGAAGGATACACTTTCATGGCTAGAGCCCTTCTCAAATCTTTGTTCATGAAGCCTAGCCATGATGATCCCAGGCTGAGGAACTCCAGTGTCACATTCCTTCCTGCAAAGAACTCAGGACACCGATCACTTCTGGAAAACCTCCACCATTCTTTTGAGGGGGCTGTTGCAAGAGGAGGGGAGAGGATAGGTGAGCAGAACATCAGGGAAAAGCACCAGAATGTTTCCATACAACAGCCCTAATTGTGTTGTTAACAGTGTTAGCACTATTGTAACTGAATCAAGAAAAATTTTGCTTAGACATTAAGATTTTAATTAGTCTAATGATAGGTTCTTGAGTCTACCTAGGAATCTTACTTCTCATCAAGATTTTTGGTGTAACTGGATTCATTTTTAACAATTTGCTTATAATCTGTAATTCAGATTTTGTTCTCTCCTTCTCTCTTCCATACCTTCCCTTAAAAACATTTGAAACTGAAGCAGAAACAAAATCAGACCCTTTGCAGAATACTCTCTTAGTTCTGCTAGATATTTTGTGATGTTTTAGAGTTATACAATATTGAAAAATGTTATGAATACAGTAATATAGTTTTCAATGTTTGTTGAAAAAAAAAATCCCTCAATTCTCCAGCAAGTCGAAACCTCCAGTTTCTTGAAGTATTTTGGGTAAAATAAATCTACTGACTTGACTGCTCCCCAAGAAGTTCCATAGTGGAAGTTACCAAAATTGTAATTCAATCAGCTCATCATTTTATAAATGTTAGTGTGGCATGGTTGTCTTTACCAACAAACATGTACTTTGCTTTCATGGGGAAGGAAATTAACCCAATGAAATGTCTGGCATGTTGTTCTATTAAAATCTATGAAGTCAGAAGAAGGAATTCAGAAAAGTGTCTCCACTCGTCCCATGGGAGAATACACTGGCATGGAGGCTGTCTCACCACGCCAAGAGAACACAACAGCTCTCTGCTGGTGGACAGCCAAGAACAGAGGGACTTCTCCTGTGGCTTGATGCCAACCCAATCTCTCCCACTTTGTGCTCTGGCTGTCAATATCAGCCAGAAAGTCAAGGCCAGGGCAGCCCTGTGTCAGAAGGTACTCACGTCACTGCAGCTGCTGGCAGCTGTGAGGGAGCACAGAGAGCAAAGTCAGGCTGTACAGACCTGTGCTAAGGGCCAGCCCAGGGACCAGCTAAACCAGAAACCAGACATCACAAAGGGAATTTGCAGGTGGCTCTGCACTCCTTCATAAAGCCTTATCACTGTCTCCAGAGGCAGAGTCAAGAACTGAATCCAAAGTCTCCTGATGCAGTGTGTTTCCTTGCTCAGGATATCAACTCTTGGTTTGCTTTGTACCTTTTTTTCCCAAAACTACAAACACAGATTTCCTTAGGAGTCATGCTCAATAGCCATTCTTGTTTGTACTAGACTGCACATGCACTGGGACAGGAAGTCACAGCATTTCCAATGCATTGATAACGAAAAATAATAAAAAGACACATTCTGCGCAATGAGGTGTAACTTTGTACGTCAATGAGTGATTGTTAATAGATAAAAACTTCACTTGACTCAAAAATTGTCACCATTCTTTGCAGTTACGGAAAATAAATGTCATTTCCCTTATTTGAAATGGATCTGTAACCACTGAGGGAGTGTTTCAAGTGCTAAACATAGGCTCTTTCAGCATCAGAGTTGCCCTAATGCACTGTGGCCTGCAGACAGTGGTTGTATGCCCTGTGTCATTGCCACAAAATACCTGCCAGCCTGTGAAGAGGCCTCAGAAAGCCTAGAGTATCTCAACTGGAATGAGATGAGCTTTCATAGATGGGGTTGGCATCTCATCCCATTGTCTGCTAACACCATTCTCATAGCAAAGAAAGCTTTCCTCAGGGAGAGAAAATAAAAGATAAACATCTCTCCTCTCTACTGTGATTTTCAGGTGTAAAAAGTCTCTCTTAAGCATATATAAGGCAGCACCCTAGTTTATCATGAGAATTACAATGTCGTATTTAACGTGTTGACTATACTCCACGATAACTCTGTGAGAAATTATCATTATTTCAGGGGAAAAAAGTTATTTGTACATCCACCTGTATTGAGTCTGGCTGTGATGGAGGTAACGTTTTCCACAACATCCTTCATAGTGCTGTGATTTGTAGATGGAAGATGTTAATAACACACCAGCATTTTGGCTGCTGATGATCAGTGCTTTTTCAGCATCAAGGCTGCCTCTCCAACCTCCAGCCCACAAAGGATCAGTAGGATGGAGGTGGGCAAGAGATTGGAAGCAGACACGGCTGGGACAGCTGATCCAAACTGATCAAAAGAGTATTTGACACCATATGATGTCCCACTCAGCAATAAAAGCTAAGACAGAGTAGGAAGGGAGGGGGAAGGGCATTCATTATGAAGTTTATCCCCCAAAGAAACCACTAAGCATACTGAGGCCCTACTACCCAGGAAATTCAGGACACTGCCTGCTGATGGCAAGTAGAGAATATTTTTTTTATATCCTTTGCCTCTGAACACAGCTTTCTTCTTCTTTTTTTAAGCTACTTTTACCTTGACTCAAGAGTTTTTCATTCTCTTTTCTCCCCCTGACCCTCTGAGGAAAGGGCGTGAGGGAGAATTTTAGTGGGCACCTGACAGTCAGCCAGGGTCAACCCACCACACCTGCTTTGCATGAAACCTATTTCCATAAGAAAACTTTAGTTCTTTTCTGTTATTTCTCTATATGATCACATTTTGTTGTGTGGTAAGTGCTACTGGGGAAAACAATGAAATGGAAAACTTTCTTTGACAAAGTTTCAGTACAAACTGAAAATATGGTATTGGTAAAAGACAGATTCTTTATTGGACCATGCAGGTTAGCAGTCTGGGATGCAGCTGGTAAAGGTGCCACATAAACCAGATTTTGAGCAGTGAGAAACTTGAGTGACACAGGACCTGACTTCTTGAGATACATCTGTGATATGCAACAGAAAAAAAAACCAAAACAAAACAAGACAAAGCAAAAAAAAAACCCAAAAGCAATAAAACTCCCTAAAAGTTTGTTAGTTGTTGATGGCAAAGTTAGTAAGGTTGGTAGGTTTATACTGCTGGGTGTAGGGTAGGAATAAGGTCTTAGTGGTTATCCAGTTTGTGCTCTCACTATTGGCACTTTCTTTGGACTAAGACCAATCTTAAACAACTAAATTCACTGGGAAGGACAATGAAACCAACTGTCCAAAGACCAGTTTCAGCAGAAATCCTATGTGATATGACAGTCATTGCCTTACTTGCCTCTCTATTTGCAAAGCCACATTCTGCCAAGAGATCCTTGCTGACCATTTGCCTCAGGTTTTATTGCTGCATCAAGCCTTCAAAAATGAGGCTGTTTGGTTACAAATAGAGCATTAAAACACTACATGACTAGGCTAAGGCCTTGTATCATTCAAGGGGAAAAATCAAAACTCTTATTTTATGTGAATAGTGTGCTCAATTGCTCAACTGTTTAAGAGGCAAAAGGAGCCCTGTGAGTTACAAGCCCCAGCAAAGTCCTGTGGAGGTAAGTAGTCCCAGCCTCTCCACTGGATGTTTCCTCCCATAGCATTACCTCATGCAGTACACCAGTGTAAAGGAAAGAACTTTCCAAAAGATTTGTGTCAGATTAGTTCCTTAGCTAATGACAGGAAGGATGAGGACTTGAGCCAGCTACAGCTGAGTCAGAGTCTGTTCCACCCTGCTCCATACTGTGCTCCTGCTCTTCCTCTCACTCAAGCTGCAGTCAAGGGAAACTCCTGCATCTCAGCACAAACATTTTAGTGACCACTGAAGTGACTTTAGTTTAAGAGTTTCATCCCAAGTCCGTGACTGTGAAGACCTATGGGATACCCATTACTGCTGTAGGCAGAGCACTCCTATCCCTCCCAGTGCCAGCTGGCCTTTGGGTGATGTGAATGCACTTGCTGAGACAGCTCCAGATCTTAAGAAGCAAGAAGCAAATGAGCACAAACAGAAAATGAGCAAAATCTTTATTAGAAATTGGAGGATAGAGAGACCTTATTTTGAGCAACAAATACATGGAGGAGCAGAGAAGTAGACAGTGAGGAACAAGACAGGTGTTGAAAGAGCAGGAGATTGTACAGGAAAAGGTCTGAAAACTTTGGACACAACAATCCATGGGAGAAAATGGATGAACACAAAAAGAGCAATGAGTAACATAGGACAAGAGGTGGAAAAAAAGGAGCTGTCCAGAAGCAGATACTAAACTACTTAAAGATGATACCAAAGGTGTTTACCAAAAGATTTTCTTACAAAAATTCCTACCTTCTTCTCTTATTTGGTATTTTTGATGTTAACACCCCATACTGGTACCACTCAGTGAGACACCTTAAACAGAGAAGACAGTGTCTGCTGAGCAGTGTGACTATTTAGTCTTTATAGTGAAAGATTCTCACTGGAAAACAAAGTGGCTGAGCCTTTTTCTCTTCAAGTGTATCAGCACAGGACTCAGAAGTGTTGGATTGCCTTTCATTTTCCAGAAAATATATTCTCTGTTATACTTTAAGATTCAAAAGTTTTATCTGAAACTGAACAACATTTTCAAGAAAATATTGTGCAGGCAAACTTCCCAGTGTTTAACTCAAATTTAGAAACCGTCATTGTTATATCTGAAGTAAAAACAAAAACCAAACCAACCAACAAACAAAACAACAAAACAACAAAAAACCCCCACCCCAGGAACATTGTTTAAAGCACAGGGATGTAATTTCCCCAAATGAGTTGTATAGGAGAGGTCTTAGTCCATAAGTCAAAATGACTTGTGGTTGGGAAAGTTATCTCATTGCTGCTAACAGAGACACCAGGGACTGTTGAAATATAAAATTAATGTCTAATTAATTTCAAAATAATAATATAGGAAACCTGAAATGCATTCACAAGCCCCGTCCTTTTCATCTATGCCTCAGCTGTAATTTTGGGGTGCAAGATTTGGCTCTTCATATTGTTCCTAATTGATTTTTGCAGCTGCTGTAATATAATCTATCATTACATGGTGGAATATATAGAAAAGTGGGCAAGAAGACAAGGGAAAATATGATCAGGTACTGAGTTAGGATTGGTGATTTGGGATGGGGGGGAATTCATCTCACCTAATATTTTAAAACATAGAGTGGAGATGTCTCCCTTTGAGCCCATCATTCAGTATTCTCTCTGCATCCAAAAGAGAGGGAGAGACACCTCAAGAAGGGTTCATGTCATTCTAACGAAAGCATTTAATGTAGGCAAATCTGAAAAATGGTTCTAATTCTCTCTAATTCTCTAATTCTCTCTACTGACTATTAAAGGAGTCACCCCTGCAGGTGTCTTTGAATACAGCGGACTGCGGTTTAGACATCTAAAGGAGAGATCAGCCACAGCAATGGTTCCCAAACAACTTTGTTGCTAAATTAGTCCTCCCTCACTTTTCTCATTATATTAATATCCCACATTTAAAATCCAGGGGCATTCTCACCTAATCCTTCATATTTATTCACAATCTTTCCTATGCAGATCATTGTGATCAAACAACCATAATTATCATGCAGAAAAGAAAATGTTAGATGATTTGCTTATAGATCAACTTGTTTTCACACTTTTTTTTTCTTTCTTTTTTGCTTTGCCAGAGTAAAACAGACAAATGTATCTAGCTTTTGAACTTTTGAAGGAGTTCCCAAAGGACCAGTGAACGCATTAGTGGAAAATCATATGGTCTGTGTTACCAGTGAACATCAAAGTGAAAGGGACATACACCCAAGGTTACATGTGGGTAGAAGTAGCCAAAGCCAGCAGGACAATCCTCACTTCTTAGGAAATTACATCTGCTCCTCTAATGTGCTGCAAGCATGTGACATGTTTATTACCTTAGGAGTTTTTCCCCTTCCTTGATATCCTAGGAAGAGGTCAGACCTGGGAAAAAATTATCCATCCCTTGGTTTCATGCCTATTCCTGATGTGACTGAGAGACTCAGGACTCCACAGAGAAACATGCAGTTTTTCTACTGACAGTTTAATAATTTTCCTGTTCAAAACAGGATGCTCTGTTCATTACAGCTCTGTCCACTTGATCTGACTAAACCCTGAGGGGAATTTTTGACTCTCTGAGAGGAGTTTTGTGAGACATTACTGTTTGTTTCAGTATGAAGGAGCACTGTGCTACCAAAACAGAGACCACCTGCTACCTGATGAGTATTTGTCACTTTATACTCAAGTTTCATTCTTTCTGTATTAGTGTTTAAACAAACATCACCATCAGTGGAAAAGCAACAAGTTGAGAGGAATATTTCTATGTTTGTTCAGCTACTCCAGTTAGTTCAAATGCAAAGTTCTTTCCTAAACACTAATGGCCATTTACCACTTGCTTAAGAGAATTGAAAATAAATAAGCAAACAGTGAAGGTATTCTTAATTTATATTGTGATATCATTTAGTCTCATCTGGGAGTTTAGTTGCCCTGTGTTAAGTTTTTTATATATATATATATGTATAACACAAGCAGAGAAATTATGGTGTACAAACTGGATATTGCCTGTGAGACTGGTTTATCTGGCCCTTGGTATGCCTTGGCCACATTTTTTTTCAAACTGCATGTGTAGTTTAGTCAGAAAAGCAGGTTGCGTCACATGACATTCTTTCATGTGACCAGAAACAGCTAAGAGGTCATGCCACCCATGCAAAACTTCAGATGAACCTTGAAAGTTGTCACAGAAAACCAAACTGAGGTGGTACATAGCTACACACACAGAAGGCTGAGGCTCAGCTGTGTTCCTTCCAGAGCAGACCTGCAACCTCCTTGACAGCTGATGGTTGGTCCTCTCCATCCTCTGACTTCTTTATCTGAATAAACCTAATTTAGCATTCCTTTCAGGGGTTTTGAAGAGAATAGATCTTGCTTTTCTCTAGCTTGGTTTTCTCTTCTACTTCCTTTCCTCTTCCTCCATTTAACAGGAATCCAACTTGAGGAATGGGACCAACTCTGGCTGAATGATTCACATCTTGCAAATTCCCAGCTCTTTGCTGAATTCCTTTCCCCTTCATGGGAGTCACTCAAGTTTACATGCCTGTCATAGTCCTTGTAGAGGACTTAAAGTCTTGTTGACTTGACTGGCTCTTTTTCAGATTACAACTTATTCAGGACTGTTATAGTAATTTATAGGTGACTTATTAGAAGAAATACCAATGTATTTATGTCTTATTTAGTTTATAATTTCCATCTTGATAAAGGTTTCTCATTGAGACCACACATTGCATTCCATTAGCACAAATGGCAGTCTTGGCCCTTGAAGTGATTTCTAAATTACTTTTTCTTTCTCTTCTCCCTCTTAGACAAGCACTTTGGTGAATCCAGCCATTTCAGGCAGATCTACTCCTAATCACATAGATAAAGATGATGACAGGGTATACTGCCAGAGAGCCAAATAGGCTACATAGATTTTCATAAATAAATATCCTTGAAAAATATTTTTAATTAGGTTCCTTCATCATCTAATGTAAGAAAAAATAAAGGCAAAGGAAAAAACTAAGTAGCTTTTCAGTCTTGATTTCTAACCCATCAGACTTTGCAGACAGTGTTTCTGTCTGCACTGTTCCTGCTCAGAGTCATGCAATTAGACTACATGTTCCTGAGAAGAGTGTCCTAGTGTCTACCTGCTGGACAACTGAGTTTTCTCTGTGACTCAGGTTCCTCACACCACCTCTTCTCATTTAACTTACTTAGTTGAAATTATTTAACTAATGCAAAACTTGTAATTAAACTTGTCATTTTCAAATCTCCACACTCCCTTCTGTGCAGGAAGATTGTCAGCAGTTTCACAGCTAATGTGTCTCCATGGCAGACAGCCAAAATACTAGAAAATCACAGAAGATTATTTTTACATGCCAAAGTCAACCCTGCTGATACCTCATTTATGGTCAGCATTGTCCCATGTGAAAATTTCTTCCTTTTTTTCTAGTTTCTTTTGTTCATTTGTTTAAGGTTTTTTTGTTTTATGTTGGTCTGGGGGATTTGTTTGTTTATTTGCTTTGGGTTTGCCCTTCTGTTTTAAGGTAATTGCATATAAAGCAAAACAAAACAAAACAGGAAAGCATTGCAAAGGGAGCCATTTAAATGTAAAATCTAAGTTCAGTCCTCATGCAAGCATTCAAAAAGAAGAGAGTTGCAGATTTCATAATCATTATAGTTCCCACTCCACCATCCCTAACTGACTCAGTGCCTGGAATGAACAGTGCTGCCTGAATAGCAGCTATTCATAATTTATCTCATGCTTCCTGAGGAAGTGCTGCAATGAATTCTTTACTGTTGAACTACTCAAAAATACATCTACAGGGAGGCTATTCCTACAGTATCTCAAG
The DNA here is from genome assembly GCA_026770055.1 of Myrmophylax atrothorax. Lineage (NCBI taxonomy): Eukaryota > Metazoa > Chordata > Aves > Passeriformes > Thamnophilidae > Myrmophylax > Myrmophylax atrothorax. The sequence goes on from JAOXXN010000001.1 coordinate 78,669,557, forward strand.
CAGTAGCACTGTGTGTATCTTTGTCTGCACAGAAAATTGTATATAAGATTAAAGCTGACCAAAACAAGAGAACAGAAATGGGGTGATAGAAGTAGTATTTTTCATTCAGCAGCAAAGTGCACAATTTGTAGGTACAAATCTTCCCTCAGAAGTAACATTTTACAAATTTCAAAGGTCACAATGAGATTCATCTCTCACAATCAAACATTTCCCAAGTCATTTCAAGAGTAGAAATTAATATTATACTCCCAGTCCACCGAAGTTTTTGATCTTACCCTGGTGGATATCAGAATATAACTGCAGTAAGGGTCATATAGAGAAATTCCATGTCCCTCTGACAACAGTAGATGGGAAGGAAGATGATTCCATGGTTGTCTTTCTGCACATTTTATGAGCAGAAGTTAAAAACATTTTGCAGTGTCTCTGGAACAAGGATGACATAAAGCAGAAGTAATATAATGAATAAATCAACACACCTAGGATGTAAAAATGTTTAACCTAAATGGCTATAAAAGCTTTAAGGACAATCAACACACCATCAACCTTGCCTATTTTATTTAGGTTGCTGAGAATTAGGAGAAATACTTGAGGCAGCTCTCTGAAGAATAGCTGTAGACTGAGAACTGCAAGTACTTATAACTTGTTGTTTGCATGTTACTGTTGCTGTATAAATTTGTGCAAAATGCTTTTTCCACTTCTAAAAAATTGCACTTGGTTCCACACAAAATAAACCAGAGACAATAAACTTTGCAAACCTGAACAAGATCCACATATATATAGAAGAGGCAGCTCAACACTCTGTTGGGGGCAAAGCATGTGCAGAGCAGCTTAATGCACCTCATTCATGGAAACAATGGTGTTTGTAACATAGGGTGAATGTCTAACAGCTAAACGTAGTAGCCAAGAAATTAGACAGAGTGCAAAGGTAGAAAATGAAAGTCTAATTAAACACATGCAAAACTAGAGCAGTGGGTCAGTTACCACCTATTAGAAACAGAAATAGAGTAATGTGTGTTTTCCTGAGGTCTTGACATCAACCCTACTGGACAAGGAGGGAGGCTTTGCTTTAGACTGATTGTGGTCTGGGGCTATGGATGGAAGCCCCCACAGGTGATTGCCCTGCTGTGGCTCAGGCATGCACCCTCCGTTCTGCCCTGTCTTCAAGGGCTGCAGTTCATCCCTCTGGAATTACTCTTTCCGGGCAGCCAAAAAACTGGTAACAAGGACAATCAGGAGGTTTTACTTCAGAATCCAAGCCAACATGGCAACATAGGCATAGCCTTAAAGGATTTCCGCAATGACTCAGAAGGAGAACCCCCTCCCCAAGCAGTAACCACTTCTGTGGCCCATTGGGGCTTCCATACGACAGACTTTACAGCAGTACAAACATCGACTTAATCACTTTTTTTTCTTAGTAGGATTGTTGTGGTTCAGCTCAGTAATAACAATTGTTAGCAAACGTTAACTATTAGGACTGAAGGTTTATTTACAAACTCAAAATCTTCCTTCAAATTTTATGCTAAGGAAGTTTAGCAGGATATCAAATCCTGCTGAATTGCACCATCTTGAACTCCAAAAAGCTGATTAACTATTATAATTAATACAAATTACAGGTTAAGCGATAGCCATCTGTCTTCTCTCCCATTCTTTGTAAGCATTTCAGGGATGTAAATATCAGGCAGGGAAAACAACTGCTTAAGCTAAAGGCCATGCTGACACAAAAACAAATGGGTATAAATGGGCTATGAATAACTTTAGGCTTGAAATCAGGGAAAAAAGAAAGATAAGTATTATAACACCAAGGATCGGAAAAAGAATTTTTATGGGAGCAAAGCAAGACTAAAAAAACCTACTCTTAAGGCTGAGCCAGATAAGTTTAAGAAATGTTGGACATATTATGGAACTTGTTAGAGAATGGGGAAAAAGTAGCACCTTCAGATAAGCTCTTCTGAAACCATGTGAGTGACAACACAGCTACAGCCACATCTCCATATGGCCCAAGAGCACTGAGAGATCAAGCTTCAGATGACATTGAAGCTTTCTCTAATTAGACACTGTTGATTGCTTCAGTTTACCTGGTCTAGATATGATTACATAGAATATAGCTCCACAATATGTTGACTGAAGTTCAAAATATGTAAGTCTTGCTTGAAGCAACAGAACATGTTTTAAAAATCTAAAAATAAACATTAGTGCAGATGAGAATATTTGTAAGAGCGGTAGATCATAACCACTGCATTTTGATGTTGAAATACCTCTCTTCAGTTGTTACCACTTCAGGCTTTAAGTTTCTATCAGATTATTTATACTAGATATAGGCTAATATTATAGTATACAATCCTTCTCATAGCTTTAAGGTACCTACAGAGATAGAGAAGGCACCAAGAAAAGGAAATCTTTCATGGGCCAATGATAGATGAAAATATATACTCAATTCTAGAAAGCAAAAATTACATTACATGGTTTAATTTAATCAATGAATAGTGAAATAGTATAAGCTTTAAATATATTTCTGAAGCCATTTCTTACTCTTTTCAAAGCCTTTGTATACAGTGCAAATTCATAATAAAAATTATGTGGTTTATGGAGCATGCATATTAAATTACCCCCAATTCCAACCTCTTTTGCAATCTTTTCAGCCACCATATTTTTTCTCTGTTTGTATAATATACCTGCAATATTTTATTTGCATTGCAATGTACTATTCAGCATAGGTAAAGGGAATGAATTTTCACCTTAAGAAGATTTTAATTAATTACTCCAAAAAAATTAGGATAATATTTTTTAGCTTCTAGCAGCTTCTAAAAAATAAAATATTTTTTCTATTAAAAATGTATGAAGTATCAGTTTGTCCTAAGGGATACACCATTACTTAAGAAGTTCAAGGATCATCTAGCTTAAGCACAGCTGGATAAGACCATCTTTATTTGAATAAACCTAGATTTTATTCTTAGATGGATGCAATTTCATCTTTGTCTAGATTGAACCTGTCCAGGAGAATTTCAAATTACTGATTTCAGTGTCCAGTACCTGCAAAACAGTGTACAATGCATCTGATGAAAAGGAGGGAAATGGGACTATTTGAACATTATCAGTATTTTCCAATGCCATGTGAAACATACCCAAAAATGCCAAACAAAGCAGCAGTGCATAAACTTGGAGGCTATCTTCATAACTCTATTAGCTCAGAAATGCTGAGGACAAGAACTTGGCTTTGTGAATCCATAGGATAAGGGGGTAGCCTCAAAGTCTTGGCTGGTTATACTTCATAGATTTACTAAGAAATTTCATCAGCTTTGCTACACCCCC
>JAOXXN010000001.1:78680881-78696547 GCA_026770055.1 Myrmophylax atrothorax
TGGAATGGGCTGCCCAGAGAGGTGGTGGATTCACCATCCCTGGAGGTTTTTAAACTGAGATTGGTCATGGCACTGAGTGCCATGATCTAGTAAATGGACTGGAGCTGGACCAAGGGTTGTACTTGATGATCTCGGAAGTTTTTTCCAACCCAATCGATTCTATGAATTCTATGATCCCAGAAACAAATGTACATCCAAGCTTCATCACCACAGTATAGACACCACAAGCACAAACATTTTGTCAGATTTCAGAGGCTTGATCCAGTTGCCCACTTCCAGGTGTCTTGTGACATTGGGGTGACAACACATTCTATCTGGCCTGTAACTGCTAGTCTAGAAGAATATGGGCATCTGTGTACATTGTAAATACTCCACAGCACCTCAAAGTCACAAGGTATCTGTAAATATACATATCATAGATTTCTCAAGTTGATAAAATGAATTCCAATAAAGAGACAGGTCAGAAGTGAGCCACAAGAGTGACTTTGGTTGATGTACCCAGAACTATAAAAGTTGCATATCTGAGCTGTCTAGCTGAGCTGAGGAGTCGGAACAAACATAGCACTCACTAGAGGTGTGTGCAAAAAAAAAAAAAGAGCGCTAGTGGGATATATTCATCACTGAAAACTTAAAGCCAGCTTTCAGTAAATGTTCTTCTGTTTTCGCTCATTAATTTAACCATATAGCTGGTAAATATGGCACATTTACAGGCTATAGCCATCATTTGCTGTGGAATTCAGAGTGGGAGATCTGGGGACAAGTCCATCTCCTCAGTGACATGATTCTAAACCCTGTTGTGAAATTGTTTTTTACTGATTAGCAAAGAGCAGCAAACTAATAAGTATGTTAAAAGAGTAGCTGGAGGTCTCTGAAAAATTAAATAGCCAGCCCTCAAGCTGACAAAGCAGCTTAGTGATGTACTGCTAAAGGGGTTCATCAATAAGGCCCAAACAGCAGCAGGGGCACCTTTCAGAAACTGAGTCCCTAGTGATACAAGGACAGGACACCATAACATATCTGTCCCCCTATAACCTTGAAAGCTTTTATTTCTCTGAAAAAAAAAAAAAAACCAACACAAAAAAACCCAACCCACAAACAAACAAAAAACCCCACTTGTATTAATTTATTTTTGTTAAATATGATCTTAGCCTAAAATTTCCCTACAGACTACAGAAGTAATAATGGCAATGCCTGTCCCACACCATCCACCTTGACACAGCATCATGGAGTTGCTGTGTCTTTGTTTCAGAGGTCACTGCTGGATTCAGTGGAAGGGCGATGGGCAGCAGGGGTCATTTCAGGATCACTCAGAACCTGCCATGCCCAGGATAGCCCCACCAGGCAATTCGCACATAGGGACCTTCCTCACTGGCAGCATGGGTGGCAGGCACAAAATCAGCAGCTGCTGATCGCTGCTGCATTGGGTGTCTGTTGTCATCTGTGGGGTCTCATGCATTATCCCCCCTTCAGATGCATAAACCCCTGGTTCTGCCCCACATTTCACACCCCACACAGCTCAGTGCATCACAAAGGACTAGTCAAGGTCTGGGTGCAGGCTACCTGTTGGCAGGCTGAAATCTCATTATCATTCTTGGGATTTAACTGAAATATTGGCAATTATTTTTATACAGTGATTTTATTGGTAGCTGTGGACATCTCCAATCCAGTCACCCAGCATCAGTTTCCTACATTGCCTAAGATAAAGCTTGCACAGATTCTTGCATCTCCTGCACCCTTGCTCCCAGAGTCTCATACAACTGCATTGGTAAGTGCTTCCTACCCAAGCCTGGTTTTTATGGCCCTGGACAAGCTCTGACATTCTGGTTCCTGACTATGTGATGCACTGTGAAAGACAGAAAATGGGGTGCAGCCCTCTGCATGAAGGTTCTCATCCTGGAAAAGAGGTGATGTCCAGTTAAGACAAAATACTTGCAGAAAAAGTGCTAGGGCCCTAGACACCCACCATTTAATTTTTATTATTATTATTATTTTAAAATATTTTCTTATAGGTGCCTAGAAAATCTCCCTAGTCTGGAAATGTGAGAGAATCCAGCTTTCTAGATCCCAGGGCTGTGTGGGACAGCTGCCAGCAGTGCCCAGACACAAACTCGGTTTTGCTGCATATTTCTCATGAATGCAAATACCCATGGATGAGTTTAGTAAAGAAGCAGTATAGACTAGATACCACACAACACTTCATTATGTAGTCAGCAGGTGACCAACCCTGCAACCTCCTACAGTGAGGTACTCCTACACATTGCATCTGCTGAACACATACATACCACAGAAGCAAAACTCAGAACAAATAGCTGCATCATGAATTTAGATCACGTCCTCTTAAAAGGGGCTTGACAATGCCTGCTCATGGGATCAGAGTGGGGCAATGATTTATTCTTATTTTTATTTTTAATGCTACTTTTATCTTTATTTTTGTTTTATTTTTGCTTTAAATAAACATAGGAAAGAAAAAATAAGATGGGATATTATAAACAAAGGCAGTGTGAAAGTTTTAGAAAGAAATATCAATACAAATCTACACAATAATACAGTGAATTAGTACAGCAACTAAAGATCTTCAAGTTGAATAATTGCTGACAACTGATATTATTAACAATAAGAAGATCTGAAAACTCCATAGTAAAAGTCTATTGGCAAACTAGTCTTCTTTCTCTGCCTGAGAATTTCAGGAGGAATGCAGGAGTACAGTCCCAGTTTTCTTATTCAGACTGAACTCTCTGAGATTATACCTTTAATCAAAGTGTTCAGCTGGAAAGCCAATGGCTTTAGACATAGATATGAAATATTTTCCAATGACAACTACTAATCACTCACAGGATATTTCACTATAACAGAGGAAATCCAGTCCTGTCAAAATTAAAGGTAATTTCAGGGTTAATATTATATTCTAAGCCTTCATGTAGTAGCAAGACCAGAGAGAAACAGATTATGGACTCTTTGTGCATGTGGGAAAGTCTTATGAGAGACTCTGTTTATGTTTTATGCATATTTTTTATATCATTAGCTCTCTAATCAGTTTACAAACAAACATTTCTAATACAATTCACTCTCACAAGAAAGAACTATTTAATAATACAGGCTATTTCCATCCTGTTCCTACATCTGGGATAATAGCTTTTAATCATGTCATTTCCTATATTGAAATATTTTAAGTAGTGTGAGTGTGGATACACTCTCCTTGAAATGCAGACTCCTCTTAGAGCTTGAGCAGAAAGATGACTATTGTGGCAGCTGTACAGCACAATGCCTGTAATGTGTATGAGGCAGGAGTACTGCAGGATATACTCTAAATGTATGTGTCTGTGTGTGTGTGTTTGAAATCCCAACAGTACATAAAAGGGTAGGGAGAAAGACTGGCCTAATTATTCCTAACCCTATTTGTACCAGCAAGAAGTTCTACAAAAATGTACTGCCTCTTAAATCATAGCAAGGTCCCTACAGAAAGGGCTACCCAGCCTGGCACTGTGACTTTGAGATGGGCTAGTAAGTGGGCACGACAGGAATACAAAGGCAGGACAAATACCGTTATCCTTTCCCTGGTATGTCCTCCCACTTCCAGCAAACTTCAGTTTGGGGACTTTGGGAGCTAGAGGTTTCCTCTGCTGCTTTGTGCTTCAAGGCAGTGGAGAGGGCAGCCTTCCTTCACTTCTGAGTATGTTGTCACTCAAATCCCAATCACTTCTTTTTCTTTTTATGCCATTTATATTTTTATATATCTACAGTAATTGTCACTGTTCCAAACAAAAAATACTTGTCAGTTGGATCTCTTCTGAATAGCTATGCTAATTTAAAGCCCTGATTATACTTGTCATCCTTCTCTGATTAGCCTATACTGGCATATGCAGAAGCAAATTATGCTTTTGATAGCCTTGTGGTTGACACACTGATAAGGTTGTCCACAACTGAGAAATCAAACCCAACCACACACCTCACAGACCCTGTGTGGCTTCCCAAGCAGAGATTTACAGAGACTTGTGTAAGAACAATAGGGAAAAAAGTCCCTAGTTTCATCTTTTCTCAGTTATTGCCTTCCAAAAAGATATATCTAAGATCTATGGTCAAGTCCTTGACCCCGTCCCCACCCAAGATGTCCAGCTACAGAAATTTTTACTTCTAATGGTCACAATTGCTAAAACTATAAGACTTGAGAAAGAAACCTGTAAAACCAACATCAGGAGCAAGAGACAGTGCTGTGAGCTCTACCTAGTCTCAGGTTTGGCAACAAGAGCATCATCCTGCTGGCCAGAGGCACTCTCTGTAAACAGAGGTCAATACTAATTCATAGCATTTCAAAGGCTTGGTGCTGCTTTCTTTCTTGCCAATGTGTACATGTTTGTGCGTGACCAGTTTATTCATAGCTTACGTGATGTAAACAGTGGGAAAATCTTGAAGTCCTCTCTTTGTGCAATTGCCTCAATCCCTTGTCCAATCCATGTGTTATGTCTTTGGAAAAAGAGACATGCTGGGAAAGCACGGCAGCATCCAATTCCTGAGGGCATATAAAATGGCAACAATGATTACTGGTTTAAATAAATATAGCAGCAGTGGTGGCAATGCAATCTATTCCTACAGTGAATATAATTTAACATCCATGTTCAGACACTTCCTGTTATCCATCAATTACTGGATCAGCAAGAAATAGCACACTCAGATGGAGCCACCTGGGCAATTGCACAGCAGGTAGCAGCTATGGCTGTTAAAGGAGTAGGCAAGTCAGATGGTTAAAATCTCAAAGAAAAGCAAACAATTTCCATTTGAAAATTTTAGATTTTAGTGATGACTAAATTATTAAAAATTTAAAAAATTATATTTCTGCTTTCTGATTAGAATTTTTATAGTACAGAGTTGCATGAAAACAGGAAGGAGAAAGATCAGCTGGATCTGCTTTGTCAGTGTCAGGCCTTTATCTACAGACCTTTTCACGAAGCACAATAGTGAGTCACTGATAGCAAAGTGATGGGATTCCCATCATTTTCCTTTTGCAGCTATCCATCTGGCAATCCCCGACATTAAGTTTTATCCTGACGTTTTACATTTTATCCACTTTTTGACATTTTTTAATCACTTTAACCATCTTAAATATTCATTCATTTTCCTATTGTAAGCAAAGAACAAATACATATTTCAATCACAGCCTGAGACTGGCCATACACAGAAGATAGTGCAATTCTGTAGTGTATTTAGGGACATCCACTAGCTGACATGCTCAGACAGATAAAGTTCCCAGTGGGCATCAAACTACTAAGTCCTTCATTGGGCAGATATGTTCTTCTCACTCAATATAAAGGTTAAAAATGAAAGAAAAATCTGAGACAGACAGAGAACCAATATAAATTTGAGAAAGCAAAACTAAGAGATAAATATTCATTTCCTTTTCAATAAAATGATTGTTGTTGCAACTAGGAAAGGAAAGTGTGAAGGGTTGTGGATACTCAGGTTACACGAACTAATACCTAGAGAAACTGGTATTATATCTGGACATCAAATGTCCTGCTGCCTCCTAGGCAATCCTTAAGTGTGACAACAATACTGTTATTCTCAAAGAAGTCAAAGAATGGCAACAAGATCCTATTTTCCAGAACATGTCCTCCTCTGCCAAATCCCACATAATGGCAACTCTGACTCGGTGAATTTAATTTTGGCTTATTTTTTAGCAAACTACAGTTTCAAATGGAGTTCTGTACTTACTGTGTTTAGTACAATACAAGAGAGAGTCCTTCTGACCCTGGGGCAAAAAAATTTTGGAGAAAAAAAAGAAAGGAAATGGATCTGTATGACCAGAATTCAAATAAGAAACAACAAAAGGCACATTCTTGGCCCTCACCACATTCTCTGTCCTAAATCTGCTGTTAATTACAAAAAAATTAGTCATGAAAGCTTCTTACAATATTTCTTATGGGTGTATCAAGATAGAAATTGTTAGATACATTAAACCAATCACTGTCAGACTGCCTTACATTATAGTAAGAAAAATATTTTTATTACTTATAATTTACATTTTTACCCAGAATTGTCATTCCTAATGATTGTTTGAATTTCAGACTATTTTCTCTAGTATGATAATTTCCCATAAGTTACTCACTTTTCTACTTTCTTTTGTGATGTCTCCTTCTCCATTTTGACTTGAGTTTTAAAAGCCCATCAGCTTCTGACTGCACACATCAGCAAAACCCATACTTAATCATCCACATTTATGACCAGGTAACATCTTCTGTGCTTTTAGATCATATTTTCATATTAGCGAGGTTAATATTTGCTCCAGCTGTGTTTTTCCTTCATGGATATAAAATGAATGTTCAGAATTTCCCATTGTGTGATAGATCTGAGGAATCCATTAATCCCACTTAAAAGCCGTATAACAAAAAGGATGCACAGAGAACTCCGTGGAGAATGGGACTTAAGGCTCTGGCAGTAAAACTTTGTTAGATACCTGTAAGCGGGTTTAGTATGGCTTCACTTACCCAAATTCCAATAACTGTATCAGCGTTCAAGATAATGCCCTGTATTGTTCAAGCATAGAGAACTTTTGCACTATTTTATGCTTTGAAATAGTGAAAAGAAAAAAAAGTAAGCAGGTCTTGTTTGACATTCTCAAACCATCTCACTTTGAAGCACACAATGTGGTTTCTTGCCCTGGCCAGGAGCTCTCCCTTCAGGAACAGCCCATTGTGGACCACCATACAGCCACCATGCTGTGGACATGAAAATATGGGTCAAACACAGATTTTCCTTTTTTAAAAAAAAAGCATATCTTCCCTTCTGTTTCCCAAATAGCACCTGAATGATTGGGATGTCTTGGAAGACTCCATGGTGCATGTTGCTAGAGGCAGATGTCAGCCTCAGGAACACCCAAGCTTATTCACTGAATTGTTTTTCCAAGCCACACAGACCCACACTATAACCACATCAGCACAGGTTCAAGCACAATCTCTCTACATAGAGTTTCTTACTTCAACAGATCCAAAGTTTGCTTGAAATTTTGCCCAAGAACCAAATGGTTACAGCCACAGAGCTGCAGATATCAACTGGTACCTGTGGCTGAGAGAGCTAATTTTCTCTACATCTGCCTGTGTTTCAGTTCTGGTTTTGGTTTTACAGTCTTAATACAGCCTCAGATGAATGAAAGTATTTTAGCTTAGCCTTAATTTCAAAAAAAGAAACCATCCTCTGGAGCCTGACAAGATAAGATAGGACAGTATCAAACTGGAAGGCTGGATGGATGCAAAAAAGTTAGTCTGGGATTCCTGTCCTTGAAGCATTGCAGCCTACCTAGCTTTTGCTCATCATGAACTTTGCTACCTGAGCATTGAGTTCTGCTATTGTTCATAAAGGAAAGGAAAGAGCCTAGGAATGTTTCTAGAGTGAAACCAAGAATGGCTCCATGCAGTCTGTTCAATGAGGAGCCTTGAGACGTTCAGCTTGCTCAGGAAAAGGGAGATATTTTTAGGAGCTTAAATGCGGAAATAAATGAAGTAGAAAAGAACAGAAAGTAGGTTAGAAAGGGCTTTGTCTGGGATACGTTATGAGAGATTGTCTCTGGGAATCTCAGCAGCACCACTCTTATGGCCAAGGTTTGGAGAAACAGTGTGTATGTCAAGCCTACAGGGATACCCAGTTGTGTATGTTGGATATGACATAGCATGTGGCTGATAAGGGTTAATGACACAAAACAGTAAATGTAACACTTCTAAGCAGAGCTACAACTGCGAGGAGAAAGGAATCCCAGAGCCCTTTAATTGTTCTGTTCCGGTATATTTCAGCTACATCTGAAATACAGTGTAAATTAAACAATGCCAGGGAAGATGTCAGGTCCTGATCTCGATAATTTACTGCACTGAACTGTACTGCAGCATGTAATATGTTCTGGTCCAGGCTGATTAGCACTCTCACAAAGAATTCATAGGAGTATTTGGGAGTTACCACAGACTAAGGCCCATTCTCCACAAGCAGGATAGATATCCTCATGGCATAGAAAAATATGAAAGGGTAATAGTGTGGATCCAGACTATTCCACACTGCTTGGCCCTAGAGTCAAAGAATAATACCAGGCAAATTGTATTTGCCAGGGTAGATATGTCCTTTTTGTTCCTTATTTCAGGTTTCTATGCTACCTTGAGCAAACAGGTGAGCTCATGCAGTTTATGAAGTTTGTTCAGTGTTTGGCTTTCCAAAAGAAAAGCTTTGAAAACTTCATAATGTCATACTTGCTGTTTATTGTACTGAGAGGGATTTTTGTTTCAATTATTCTTTTCTAATTATATTCTTTTAAAATAAACAAAGTGCTCTTGTTCCCATGGTATAATAAAATATGACAACTCTTCCCCTAAAAATAATGCATATTAATCAAATTGTATTCATAAAAGGAGGATAGACACTTGAGTTAAAACTGTGCCTACGGCAATCCTGGTTAAAAAAAAAGAAGATTTACATTTGATTTTTTTATAGTGATAATTAAACTTCTTTAGAAATAAAGCAAGCAGAACTGCCTGTTGCCATTCTGGCAATAACCCTCGTGCTTCTCACTTGCTGGCGAAACCTGAAGAGGCAGATGAAGCAGGCAGGAGAGTCAAACTCTGGTAACAAACAGTTCAGTAGAAACACTCTTCTTATTCTAGTATGGCAGCCAGGATTTCCCCTTCAGTGTTGTGGTTGTTTATTAGAGCCTCCTAGGGGCATCATCCTTGGATGATTCATCATTAGCTTTTACTGATCTGCCTCCTTCTGCTTCCCTAACAACCCTTTTCTCACACTACACTTAAACTAAGAGATAACTACTACCATAACTACTTGCATGATTTTTTTCCTTGACCTTGATGTATTTTTTTTCAAGTAAGGACATTTTAAATTGAACGCATTTTTTTATATATTTTAAGTAGTTCTCTACTTCGCTCAGATGGAAAAAGTATCCCAATAGTTATAATTCCATCCCAGAATGGAATTCTGGCCCAAGCACTGTCAACGGCAAAACCTCATAACATTCAATCAGAGACACAGTTCTATTCCAGATTTTAAATACACAGTAAATCGAAATTTAATTATATGTTTTTTCACTGCTACAATCTACTATTTATCCACTCTGAAATATTAACCTTCTCTTGCTGTGTCAAGCATCAAGGTGCTGTTTGTTTGATTTAATTGCCCATGGGCAAGTGAATCCAATGTGTTCCTCTTTGCCTTGATGATGAAAGTGCTGTTAATTGAGAGCAACTGTTTACAGCACAAGACATGTTGGTGTGGGCACTGGAAAGTCAGGCCGATATGTACAATTCTGGGAGATGATGAGCCTCTTTAGGCTTTTAAGGAATCGATGCAAGCTGAAAAGTTGAAAGGCATGGCTATGGTCAGGAAGAGAGCATAGAATGATCACAGTCCTGGAGGGAGGCAAGGAGATGTCCTTCATGTCCTTCCCTAAAGAAATTTCTTCTCTCCATAACAGCCTTATTAAGGAGTGATGAGGTAGTGTTGTTTTTCACAGATGAATATTTGCATTCACCAGCATACTTCTGAATTTCTCTGTTTTATCAGCTTACAAGTAATTACCATGCATCGCATCACCTGGAGTGCCATTATGCAAATTTGCATATGGCTTGAATGCTCTGCTTAGACAAATATTTATCATCCTTTAAAGCTTCTCTCGGAAAAGAATGACATACCTTCTGTTCATTCTTATCACTGCACATGTACCGCAATTTAAACAGAATTCACAGCTAAAGGGAAGGTCTACAGAGAAAAGATCTGGTGCCTACAGAGAAATTCCTTTCAGAATTCTCTAAGAATAACAAAGGGAAAAGTTGGAAGTAAACATCATATAAAAAGAAACATATCGTTTAATGGTCCACCTTGTCCAGAATTATCTTAACTCTCTTCTCCCAGATTCTACAATGGGAGCCTACAACTCTACTCTTGAGCCTGTCCCAAAGGGTTCAGGAATCATTGCAGGAATGTTATTACGGAGCAAGACTTTCTGCCATCAAAGTTGCTGGAATGTTTGTTATCATCTAAAACAAGCTAAGTATTATCCTTGCCTCTACCAGTTCATAAACTCTCAGTGAATGTTCATAGAATGAAATATATAATAGAAAGTCTGTAAGAATAACAAGCAAGAAAAATATGCTCTAAATCAGGTTTCCTTTGGAGATATTAAGGTTTATCTTCCTACGAAGTGAGTGAGGACTAACAATGACACTTCTGCCCAAAAGCTAAGATGGTACACCACTGTCTTATTCAAGTTTCTGGAGAACAACTCTAATTTAGACATCCAAGCAAGCCACTCTGACAAGTGCAAATATGCGCTTGGTTTTGATGGAAAGAAAAGGAGCAAAGTGAGAGGGTTCTCTTCTATTAAAACTTTGGGTTCAAGCAAGTGTCAAACTTCACTTGAGATCTAGGCATGGCTTGAAAGTCCAGGCATTTAGAAACTCTAAATCCTGGCTTCTTCAGAATGAGCAGGCTGAGGAGGAAGCTTTGCAGCGAGGCAGAGCACACAGTAGACACCGACAAGGCCTGCTTGATGTGCCTTCTCCATGCATGGTGCTTGTGGGGTCTGTGAGAGGTCAGCAAAGGTATGCATACCACTGGGATGAGCTGCTATATCTGGAACTGGAGTCATGTAAATGTTTCTGTTGATTGGGCAGAGAAGTACCAGATGTGGTTGTGATGAGTGTTTTTTACATTCAACACTGATTCATCCAGCTAGAAGTCATTTCACCTATCCAGAATAAACAAATTGCTGTGGGCGTTGTCTACTGCTCTTCTTGTGGGTGTTGGCACTTCTCGTGATGTCTCAGAATAAGGCAGGGAAGCACCATTGCATCAACTGAGCACCCTATTTGTCCTTGTCGTCAGGGGATCCCACTCACATTTTGCAGCTGAAGTCCCTATTCTGTTTACCTTCACAAACAGAATATAAGTCAGACTTTCCCCCCCCAGTTCTTGTTTGCTCTTTTCTAGAGAGCACTACAAAAGATATATTGTGCTTTCCCAAAGACACAGCTTAATGCAGCTTCTGATTAATGAAGAACCAGAATTCAAGAAATAGGGGAAGAAAAAGAAGTTTTTTATTTTAAATTATGATGACAAACTAGCTTGATTTTAAGAAAGTCAGGATGATCTGGTACAAAAATGGGTAGATAAACCAGGGAAGGATATTTTGAATCATAAGAAGGGTAATTAAAAACCCTTGAGAAGCTAGAAATCTTGATTCCATCAGCTGAAGCAAGAGATACGAAGATGTACACATTCAGATAGCAATTTGAGATGCCTTGAAAAATTCTTGGATCTAAAAGGTGGTGGTGGCAAAATCTTTCCTAAGTAGAAATTAGTAAAAGAACGATTTGTTCATTTTCTTACCTGTTTTTCCTTAATTGTCTTCTTTGTCATGTGAAATTTACAATCCAAGTGGAACCAGAGCATAGCCGTTATGTTGTTAATGGCTCACATAAATCAGATAAATTAGCTCTTTTTACCATTTTTCTTCTTGAAAGCTTTAAGACCCATTTGTGTTGTCCACCCAATTGGAAGAAAAATAGTTGTACCTTTGTGTGTTGATAATGTGGGAGCTGCAGGAACTGTTGTATTAACCCAGCTGTTTCTTAACATATGATTTTCCTAAAATTATCATGTTCACCTGCTTTATGGCTACTCAGCCCTCATTCCTCTTAATCCTGGGATATGCTCAGAGCTATGCATTGAGTATAAAAGAACTTTAAAACATTATCATTCTCTTATGTCTCTAATTCCAGTCTCTAGGGAAATGCTGCACAAGACTTTCAAACACGGCAAGGTATTATTGCTTTCTTCATTTTGGAGGTGCCTTGTTTAGACATCTTGAAAAGATCCTGATTTTCAGAGGGAAGTTGTTGACCTTGCTATCACCTGGAACACTAGGTTCATTTGCTTATAGTTGCTGAGCAATCTGACCATGATCATACAAAGCAATTCCATATTCTCTTCCAGACTAGTAAATGTTCATGTTCAAACCAGGAGCTGAACCCATTCTTAGAGAATGGCAAGTAACTATTAACATCAAACTGAGCAGCCTTTCATTTTCCACTGAAATTAAACTGGTTGGTAAGCAATATTCTGAGAAGGAGTGTTGCTGCTTCCTTCACCAGTGCTGGCAAATATGTCACTTTGGGGTAAGCCCTGTCCACTTTCTCAAGTCCATAATGTGCATGATGTCTGTGCCCAGGTATCTGCCTTGGCAGAAGTGACCTTGTCCTGCCCAGAAGTAACTAACATATACATGTAGTGTGGATCATCACGGCATTGCACTTGCAGGGTTAGCCTGAGTATTCCTGCATCCAACAAACCCTGCTATACAGATTCTCCTACTTACTGCTTCAAAGCATGCAACGTTTTGCTTCACTAAACACTTCCAATGTTATCCCAGCAACACTGAAGGGGGAAATTTTTAAATTGTAATAAATCCATCCAGCAGAATCTTCAGCTTTCCCAGTAAAGACAATAGGGGGGGTTTGTGGTACAGGTGAAGGGCAAATGTTGTCTGCAAAGTTGGTATTCACTCTAAAAGAGTAAGACTTCAGCCAACTCAATAGTATTCCCTACAGCCAGGGAGAAAGAACTCATGCTTTGGAGTTCTCCCAGCCTGCTGATCATTTGACAGACTCCCACTACAAACTGCATGAATCACAGATGAAGGGCAAGAATGGATATGTAGGATGGTTAACCTATGATCTTACTGCAGAAGGGTTAAATACATCATATATGGACAAAAAGACCTAGCTTCTGCAGGCCGCCAAGGCTGATATTCATATGGGAGTCTTTCTGCAGGAGCATGAAGGCAACCATTCCCCAAAGATAACAGTTTGAATGCAAAATTTTTGTACTGCTGCAATGTATGCAGCCCGGCACAGACAAAGCTGCCATACATTTCATGTTTTGGCAACAATTTACTGTGTTAGGACTCTTAGAAGGTTGGCTGCCATATCAGGTGCTATTTCTCTTGACAGACAGAAACTCAGTTACGAAACATCAATCATCTCCATCATGTACTGCTGTTGAAGAGAACAGGATCGGGTGGCAGTAACAAGTCTGGAATTATTTCACAACTTCATTTGTTTCCAGACAATATTCTGTTCTATTCTTTTGTGTTTTATGAAAATGTGGCTTCTCATTTCAAAATTAGCAAAATAAAGAAAATAATCAATTTCATGGGATAAAACTTCATTGTGACCGTGTTGGCACTTTTACATTTTGCAGCATGTCAATGATCATTTCTGTTGGGACTGGATTACATAGCAAAGACTTAATATCCAAATTTCCTTGAATCTAAATTCCTTGTTTCATTCCACCTTCTGCTTAATTTCTTTGAATAAATTAACTCTTGTTCAAACAAGCCAAAGTGGATGATAAAGTCCATAGCATGCTTATGAAACCATGTTAAACATATTCAAAGCTCCTTCTTCCCTTTCTCCTTCCTCTCCCTCCACATACATGACTCAGGAGGAGAAAACAATGATCCACCTGAAAAAGTGTTGAAAGGACATAAACTTTAATGTCAAAGTGTGTATGTACATGCAACTTTGGGATAAAATCTGTTGCAGATTCGTCATGAAGTTGCAGTCTAGGACTATCCATCTTTACCAGAAAAATAACAATTTTCAAACAGTTCTCTCTGTCCTATGAAAAACACGTAACTTCAAGGTCCCCCTAATATTCAATAAAGAGCCACTATCTAAATATAGGAGACTAATTCTAGTGTTTACTTCCACCCACTGTCAATGACACCCTAAACATCTGCTAGGCTGTTGATCTGATGATCAGTTACAACAAGGCAGCTTCCTTAGCAATTAAAACTGGCCATTTATCAACAATGAACATACTTAATATAAATATATGTAAAAATAATACAATTAAGATCTTCGGAAGACAAGATTTCTGTCAATCTCTGATTGTTCTCCAGCCTTTCCCATGGACAAAGCATTGGAGCAGGACTGTGTTGCCAATATCGGCATCTTTGTGGACTGCCAACATGGAGAAACATTCTCTGAGAGGCAATACATAGGTCCATGACCAGTCCCAGAGGCTCTCAGATGCAGAGGCATTTGGGGATCAGAAGTCTGCTTCATGGAATCCCTTTGGGCTGTTTTGAAAACAATTGCAGATAATGCAGTTGTTGGTTGTCAAGCATTTCTGTTTGGTTTGCCAGCTATTCGTATGCCTTCTGGAAGGCGTGCACCACTACATACATCCTCATATCCTCTATATTCCCACATGCTGTTCCTGCCTTTTGGGTTGCCCAAAGCTGGTCTTTGATTTGTCTCAAACATACCCTTTTTCTCTCCTTTTTGACCCAGGAAAAACTCCAAGCTGACACACAGTATCTGGCTAATATTTCTCCGTAATGTAGGCAAACTGAAAATGGACCACGGGAAACAGGTTAATGCAAGCAATAGAACAGAGATAATGGGGTTTTTAGGTCTGTTTGATCCTTGTAAAAAATTTGGGTTTCTGCTGTCTTCAGTAAGGCAACAGGAACTTCCACAGAAGAGCAGTGGTATCTGGTTCTAGGGGCTCTTCCTAGGAAGGACACTTCAGCCTTGCACAAGACAAGGCATCTCTTTCTGCTACTACAGGAAAATATTTCAAAAAACCCAGGAAAAATATTTAGCACTGGCGGTGGCTCAGAGAAATATGACTTTCATTGTGTGAGAAATGGCAGCATTTTGAAATGAGTTTCTGCCTTGAATTAGGTTGTTTATGAAGAATGTTAAATCTATGGAAAGAAGAATGCCTCCTTTAAAAATGTGAAATGCCAACTAAAACTGTTGGCATTTTCAATACAAATGAAAGTATTCAATTTGCTGAAAGAAAGTCAATTTTAACCTGACAAATGGATAGCGTGTGCCTTTGACTTACTCATCTTTGAAATGTAGGATCCAATTTTCCTCTTTCTGTTTTCATCATCAGATTTGTTAGTTAAATAATGAAAATTAAGATTTGGTCAGAGAAGATATTTACCTGTGTTACAAATTCATGTTTTCTGAAAGGAATGGTCCTGCATCAGTAGCTTTAGGAAGCACTGACCTCAGCATGTGACATGTGTGGCATGTACATGCACATCTCCACACAGATGCACCCCATTTTTCCTGGAGACCCAAATAAAATCTCCAATTCTTAGAAAAGCAGCCTTATCTTCTGTTGTGTCAGGCTCACAGCAGGACCTCTCCGCCTCACTGCAGCAGATTTACTACTTGTGTTAAGCTTTGCTGCTCTGCAGTAGGTATGCACTTGCAAAGTTAATTCTGACTACTAAGAGACTACTGGAGTCCCAATTTAGGCATGGAAAATATAGCTGGAACTGGAAATGCTTCTGAAACCACAGTGAACTCCTGAAGTGTGCCTACTGTTTCTGTAAATTACATCTGCCTAGGAGATGTAATGCTATATGCTTTGGGATTTGTTTTATTTGGCTGGTTGTTTGTGTAAGGCTAAGACCATAAGCAAAATCAAATCTAAGTAACTGAAAAGTTCAACTGTGAAATAATAAGCAAAGGAGAAACATTTCTTGCTCTTCATCTCCAGGTGGAGGATTATTGCAATCAAGATAATAGTTTTTGAACTTCTTTATTGTTCTTTGCACAAAGCTAGCAAGCACAGCCTTCTCAAGCTACAAAGGCCATTCTG
>JAOXXN010000001.1:78733321-78746254 GCA_026770055.1 Myrmophylax atrothorax
GAAGGAAGGAAGGAAGGAAGGAAGGAAGGAAGGAAGGAAGGAAGGAAGGAAGGAAAGAAGGAAAGAAGGGAGGAAAGAAGGAAGAAAAGAAGGGAGGAAAGAAGGGGAGGGAGGGAGGCATGGATCTCCCTTCTTACTGTTAATATGTCTTTGCACCCATTATTTGACAAAGAAGCAATATAAGCAAGGTAAAAATTGGCTGGTTACTCCTTTGCCACCTTTTAGGATGACCAGCACCTGAGAGGGAGGCATGGAGGGTACACACACTAGGAGATAACCTACCCTTGGGCTCAGCATGTCTGAATGTAATAAAAGCACTCAAATTAATGCAGACTTCTCCTTAAAGAAGTATGCCATTGTACTGAAGAGTGACTGCAAATATTCTGGCCTGGGATTCCTGCTCTGGTAAAGATCAAGTAGGAAATTGAGATCCTCAGCTCTTCTAAAATGGCACAACACGACTCACTTGCCCCCTCCATATCTCTCCCTCTCAAGTTTTTTTTTCTTATTGTACAGCTTAGTTCCTTTTTCTCAACTTTTTCCACATTGTGCAAATCCCTGTATATTGTATCAAATATTTGCCTGATTCCATTAAAAAAATAAGCTTTTTTAAAAGTTAACAAATTATTCCTCTAAAATATTACCTAAAATCTATGCTGACCTTGTTTTCAAAATAGCTGAGTATCAAATTTTATGGGTTTACAATTCCAGTAACATTTACATAGAAAAAAAGTCTTTATGGAGGACTGTTGAGAGAGTGAACTTTTCCTTCCTCAAGATCCACAGTTCACTTAAATGAGAGGTTAGACACCATATTGAGTAGTGAGGCAACACTGCTTAAATTCCTTGAGTTTCTTCAGGACTCCTAGATGAGGACCTGACAGCTTCTTTCTTATTTGTAGTTTTCTCAGTTTCTTCCAAGATTTCTTATTTTGACAGGTCAGTTTAAGACGATCCCTAAGGCTCATCCCTTATTTAAAAACCAGAGAGAGAGAAATCAGTGTGAGAACCATGCAGCTCTTTTGAAAGGAATTTTCACATAGAGAATTCAGGTTGGTGTTGTGGTCTTACCTTCTCTGAGTACTCATTTTACACTTCATCTAATAACCCAATACTCTCCTTGGCAGGCGTCCTGCTTCTGAAGTGCTCAGAACATTTATTTTTGGTTTTATGCCTTAAGTGAGGTTCCTCTAAATAGTTTTTGGCTTGCCCTATTACGGTTTAACACTTCATTCAACCATTTATTCTGTGAACTGCTTAATTTTCCATTGACTTACCCCTGAACTTGCTGATGGCTTATGAGGCAGCAGTAAAACTGAAGGACTTGCAGGTCATTTCTGTATGGAGCACAGATTAGAAAGAGTAAAATGACATTATTTTCTTGCCATAATTTATACACTTTGCTTAGAATGATAAACATGTAACTAATCTCCTAGACAGAAGAACAGTACATTTCAGGTTGGAGGGCACCCTGAGAGGTCTCCAATAGCAGGGCAAGCTTTGAAGTCAAAATGGATTGCTCAGGGGTTTATGCAGACAAAATTTCAATACTTTCAAGCATGGTGACTGCACAGCCTCTCTGGGCAACCTGTGCCACTGCCTGACTGTCCTCATGGGGAAAATCTTTTTCCCTATATGCAGTTATAACACCTTCTGTCCCTTGTCCTCCCACCATGGAACTTGATAACCTCCTTGTAGGCAATAGCAAGATGCCAATAAGACCCTCCCAGCAAAGTTGTCTCTTCTCCAGGCTGAACAAGGCCAGTTCCTTGAGTATCTTCTCATAAGACATGTCCTCAAGCCCACTAAGCATCTTGGTGGTCTCCACTGAACTGTCTCAAGTTTTCCAGTGTCTTCTTTGTATTGGAAGGCTCATAAATATCCAGTAATTCTTGTCTAAGCATTCCTCACTTGCCTCTGAAAATCAATGGCTTGTGGCTCTCTCGCAAGAGTCAAGCACATTTTTTGGTGTCTGAATGCTGTTCCCTTTCTCCCAGTGCAATTTCTAAGTAGTCCACAATCTTGGCCAAAATTAGCCATGGAATCTATGGTTATGTATAAATTAGGGAAGATAGAAAGGTGCCCAAGTCACCTTGTCAATATTCCCTTGCAATGAGAGAGATGGATTGTACATCAGGGACTCTCTCACATACCGATTTCTACAGAAAAGAGCAAAAAACCTGGACAGTGGTTTGCCATATGATGTAGCTTGGTGGATATGTGTGGGTACTACCCACGTAATGTGAAAGGGAGTGGGGACTCTTATTCCCCCTGTGTGCAGATGTTGAAAGTACAACTCCAAAAGGTCTAATGAAGAGGTCAAGAGAACCTTAGATATATTCATAATGCTTTGAGAGGCAGTCATTACATGGTTTCTTATTTTTATTTTAAATTTTTAACTACAGCTTTCAGGTGTTATTAGCAGAAGTGAAATGCCTTCCTTGGGTAATCCTAATGATGAGTTCCCTTTTATTATTAATTGTTTCTGTTGCTGATTCTTCATGGAACTCTGACTACAAGAGAAATTATCTGTGTGAGAGGGTCTTTCTTTAGTGCAGACGTCATTTTAACAATAAAGTATGAATTATGGCATTTAACCTCAGATCCCAAAAGTATAATTTCTCCTTCCCTTGGAGAGACTGAGGATGGTGTTTCAGGATGTCCAGTGAAGTTACTCCTAGAGAAATGTCTTGAGGGAAAAGTTTCTTGATCCTCTACAATGAGAAAAAAAGAGAAAAATAGAAGGAAAAGGTTAGAAAGGAGTAAGAGGTGTCTTTATGCAGATGATGCTGGAATAGAATGGGTCAGTGTCTGCTTCCATTTAAACTCCACTGCTCAGTGTATGATCATCTAGAGCTAAGGAGTGTATCCAGTTGGGCTTTGATTATCTCCAAGGATAACAGTAGATAACCTCTCTGGGCAAACTTTGCCAGTGCTTGTCATCTGTAAGAGTAAAAATATTATATTTACATGAAATTTCATGCATTTCAGTTTGTGCCCATTGTCTTTTTCTTTCATTGTCTGGGCACAACTGAGAAGAGTCTCACTTCATCTTCTTTACTCCCTCCATCAGATATTTATATACAGTGTTTAGATTCCCTGAACTTTCTCTTCCCCAGGCTAAACAGTCCCAGCTGTTGCAGCCTGTCCTTGTATCTCAGGTGCTTCAGTTCCTTAATCACCTCCACGGCCCTTCTCTGGACTTGCTCCTGTATGTCCATGTCTCTCTACTGGGGAGCCCAGCACTGGGCCCAGAACACCAGATGTGTCCCACCCATACTGTGCAGGGAAGGATCACCTTCCTCACACTGCTGGCCATGCACTGCCTGATGCAGTCCAGGAGGCTGTTGAACTCCTATGCTGCAAGGGATACTTCTCCTCACTGTTCCTTCTCGTCTAGGTCCTGAGGATGTAGAGAAATATATGCAAATAAGCCAGAGTGGTCAGTCAGTCCCTTATCCACTTCCACAACCAAAGCATCTCAAAGGATCGATAAATGCACTTGCTGAATCACTTATTTCTAAAAAGAACTACATCACAACTAACTAGAAGCACTTTTTTAAGACAGAGATGCTTATTCAGCACTGCTGATAAGAAAATTTCCTTCAGAACATACTGTTGATGCAATGTTATATAGACTATAAATTGTCTCTACCTTCCAAACCCTCTAAACTTCCCTGTGCCAGGCTCTCACCAGGGTCTAGCCCACAGTACCACCTAGTGGGAAACAGTGATATGACTGTGCCCATCCCAAAAGCGCTCTTAGACATTGACATTTCTTCCCGATCTCAGTAGAGAGATAAAAGTTTATGAAACATCCTCGAATGCGTGGCAATAGCACTACGTGGGATACTATGAGGAGAACTCACCTTGTCAGGGATTGAGATGAGTCAGACAGCTTTGATGATGAAATTGCCCATCTGGAACACCTCATAAGCATGATTACTAATTGCTTTTCCCAAAGATGACCTGTTAAGAAGATTCATGTTTGCTGCTCAGAAAAATTAAGCGGATTTAACATTGGGGGAAGGCACAAAGAATATATCTGAGATTTCTGAAGACAGTCAAAGCAGCTTACTTTGTCCTGAGATGAAAAACCAGTACCAATTCTCATCCCTCTGTAGAAACTGCTCCCAGTTAAGAGTACACATACCTGACATCCATCTTGGGCATATGCATATTGCAGTTCAGGCGACTTCCTTTACAGCACCATCAAGCAGGAATGAACACTGGAATGACTTGTGCTCTCAGTTAATTTATGTGTTGGACAAGAACACAGTAACGTTGATGGGTTTGATAACAAAAAGGTATAATAGTGGCATATTGTAACACAGAGTGAATACCCAAGTTCCTACATTGATTAGCCTCTCATACCTACATATCCACTCTAGAACTGGCTTGTGCAAGGCTTTCTGAATATTCTATCATGATTATTTATGCACTATAATTAGGACAAATTAAATTTAAAATAAAAGGAAATAACCACTCCAATTTCCAGAAAGATTATTCCTAAGAACTGTTTCTGGGGCAGATTGCAGTCCATACTAACGGTAATTACTATGAAGTTGTTCAAATAAGTAACATCAATTTTATTATTTGATTTTCTAAAACATGCTAGTGAAAAGTCTTTCTGTTTGACCCAAACA
Organism: Myrmophylax atrothorax; assembly: GCA_026770055.1. Classification (NCBI taxonomy): domain Eukaryota; kingdom Metazoa; phylum Chordata; class Aves; order Passeriformes; family Thamnophilidae; genus Myrmophylax; species Myrmophylax atrothorax. The sequence goes on from JAOXXN010000001.1 coordinate 78,737,968, forward strand.
TACTGAGAGTGAAAAAGCCCTGTTCTATTGCTTTCTAGCCATCTTCTGGAAAGGTGATGACAACTAGAAGTAAGAAATCTAGACCTTAAAGACTGGCACTTCTTAAAACACATCCCATTAGTGACCACTGCTATGAGTAACTTCAGTGGCTGAAATTAAAAGAAGATATGAGAGATGGGGCTGTTATGCAGCCTCACACTCTGGAAGCAATGAGCTGACATGAAGGAGGATGGCCCCTGAGGTGGTCAGGTTTCCAAGGATGCTTCTAATCTGTGAAGAACAAGTGCATCTTCAGAGGAGAATGCAGCATAAGAACTCACAGTGTATGAGCTCATTTTCTCAAATGTGACCCACTCTGTGTTGGTCTTTACACTCTTCCACATCTAGTTCCTTATTCACACATTTCATTTTCAAATGATTGAATATATAAAAATTAAAGGTATTTAAAAATGTCTATGTAAAACTTCATATAGGAATTTCTAGCCATAGTCAAGCCTGCACATTTTTAGTATGGTAATAATATTAAGTATAATTTATGTAAACCCATTTTTGTCGATGAAAGACAGTCTATCAGTTTAAGAACTCATATGACTGATATTTGATTATTTTTTGCATGGAGTTCAGGCTTTTTCCCCTTCAGTTCTAACAATTATATAGCTGTCTGGGGACAATTTACTGATGAGTATTGGTCTCTGAAAGCTGAAATGAAGAAACAGAGTGAGAAAGACAATTTGCATGATCAAATCTATTTGCACTGAGCATAACTTTCTTTCCACTGCAGTGTTTGGCGACTGGATTTTAGTGATATTCTACAAATTTTCTGGTAAAGTATGTTCAAGCAACTCTACATAGTTTTCTCTTGGCACTAAAACATGTGAGGTATTCTATCACCATTGTAGGTCTTGTTTCTGAAAGGTAGTTTATTGTAAATAACAAAAAGCAAGTCTGATTCTTCACCAAACATGTATTTTTCTGTTTGGCAACACAGCATGCTCTGTGACAGAAGACTTGCTGTGAAGTTGCTAAATGCACCAAACAGCATGTCCTCCAATGGAGGGCAGTAGCAATATCTGACAGAAATTTGACTGATATAAGGTGTAAAAGGAAGAAACTGTTAATTTTCAAATATAAAACAAATGCATTTGTAAAAATAAAAAACTCATTTTAAAGACATTCAGATATTACTGAACAATCTTCATTATTTTCAAAGGTTTGGTTATTCTTCAAAGGTTTTTTCACTTTGCATTTTGTCACTTTGATTTCTATTGATAACAATTAGCACTTGCTGAAGATTGCCTTTCTCAAGTCTTCAAAAGAGAGTGTTTACAGAGCAATAATGTGTGTTTTCTAAGATCTCTTTATATATTTTAGTCTTCAAGTTCCTATACCCTTGAAACTGAATAGCAGAACAGTCTCCTTCAAACCATAGTCAGGCCATTAAGGCATTTCTGGTGTTTTTATTTCTCATGTTTCCTGATTCGTACTTCTGAATGGCCTATGCTTGTGATACAGCTGCACTTTGGTGGTAATAAACACTCTATAGCTCTGTTTTTACTGCCAAAAATATAATTTCTATGATATAGAGTAGCAGTTACCTATAGTATCTTTCATTTAGATTGCAGTATTGGGTAGAAAGAAGCACATTATACAATGCAAACAGACAATAAGTATCAGGGAACACATGAGAAGTAATTTCTATTTTCTCTTTAGGTCACTTGGGAGCCATCCAAAACATCAGGGTTACAACTAGAGTCATGAAAAAGGAAGATTCGGGAATCACTTAATCAAAATAAGTATCAAACATACTGCTTAATACACTGTGAATGTAATATATACAGCTTTAAAGGTTTTGGGGTTGTTTTGTGATGGTCATATTACATAACTGAAAAAAATCTACTAGATTTCAAGCTGACAAACTAGTTTGTGATTTAAATCAGTTTTTTGTCCTGTGCTGAAAAAAACAAAGACATCAAAGATACCTAGGAAGAGAGCGCCTTTTACATCTGTCACAAAGACTAGTCTCAGTGGACTCCCAAAGGACTTCTGTACAAATACAAACATGATTTGATGCTCCAGCTATAGCTAAACATTAAGAAGGTTGGGGCTTTTTTTTCGTAACACTCATGGAAGGTCTCAGAAAGAGCAGAAGCAAACAGACATTCTAGTAATGCAGAAGGGCACTAAACCAACAAGAGAACTAAACAAAAGGAGATTTAATCAAGCTGGTTAACAGTACTGTGTACTCCAAGAGAGAAGGCACTCTGACAGAAACGCATCTCCTGAGAACAAAACTGCTGATGCTGTGAGCTGAAAAATATTCTGCCATTTTAAACTTGTGGCAATAGCAGATGATAGAAGAGGTAAAAAATTTCCAGAGAATGGACAGCTCTGAGGGGTTAGGATACAGACAAGTTACCACTAAGAAAATGAATCAGTTCCTGACCCTGAAATAGAATGTGGTAGGTCTGGAGGAGTCTCTTTTACATCTGTTCTTAGGGACAGCATCAATATCTGCATATTAGCAGAATCAGCAAGGACTTCCTGACTAAATATGCAGAAAGAGGAGACTTGAAAAAAGATAATTTAAATAATGTTTATATTTACACTTAGCAATGTGGAAGGCATATTTGAAGCTTATAATTAAGAGAGGAAAAAAAACCCAACAAACCAAAACATTAAAATCCCCACAAGGTTCTACTAGTGATTTATTGCGGAGTTTCTACAACTAATCACAGTAGATTTTTCTTTTCCAGGACAAACATGAGGGGTCATCAAAGCCACCCTCTACATCTCTGCTCTTTACCTTCTGTGAAAGTTAGATAAAAATAGGATGTATTACTTTCCAGACATCTTTGCCCTAACATAGGTAGTTATCTGAACAGCTGAGTATCTGTATTCCTCTACCTGTCCATAAAAGGAAGCTGGAACTAATGAGAGCCACTAGATTCCTCAGTTTTGAGATATACAAAAGCTGAAATCCAGTCTAGTTTATGGAAACATTGGATCCGAAACAGAAAGTTACAACATTTTCTTTATGTGTCTAAGGGAATGGAAAGCCCAAGTTGACTTCAGCAAAACTCTAAAACCTCAAGAACTTGTGCATACACTTATATGAGTGCTTTCAGTTCTGTCAGAGACTTCATCATTTTCTTCCAAAATTTTCTTCCTAGACAACTCCTTTCCAAATTTGCTACATATTTATTCTTCAGTGAATCAGAGTGAAATGTATAAAGAACAATGAGACAATTATCTGAAAAGTATCAGATAATTCTATTCTGCCTTTAGACAGGATTCAATTTTTAAAATGTATGTGCACTTGTATCAAATTATTTTAGGACAGCATTTTATTAGAAGAACAACAAAAATGGGAAACTTTCTGAATAGAGACAAAAGACCAAGTTTAAGGGATGAACAACAGAGAAGAAGAGAGAAAAATACCTTTCTCAGAAGTTCACCTGGAGATGTGCCCAATCTTTTCTCTGCTTTCCTTCCCCCTCCCTCAAACCATCAATGAACAGTATCAGGAAAGTGCAATATAGTCTTAATTTAAATGTTACTTCAAAACGAATATAAAATGTATCAGATATATCAGAGCCAACACATCTATTTTGTTTTCTAAGCAAACCAAGAAAGAGCTTTTTTGCCTTTGGCTTTTAAAAATATCTTCATAATTTAACTCCATAATTCCAGTTAAAATTTAGACACTTTCAATTCTTATGTTAAGACTTTATCATTCATCAGTAAAGGTGCTTCCTGCTTGGTTCGGGATTTCCTCCTTCTTTTGTGATTTTGTCTAATTGCATACCAATGCTATGGCAGCATCCCAACATGATACATCATGAACCAGTGAAATCAAACTTGAGTATCCTGCACTAAGAACAAGACTCCAGGTGTCTGTCGCATCACAGACCAAAAGCATTATTATATCCCTCTGTTATTAATTTAATAACTGGGTGAAAACCTCTTTTGTTTGTCTAAGGAATTGTTTGCCTATCTGGGGCCTTTATGTGAATGTTCTTATTGGAATTTAGTACCATTTCATACATAATTTTTTCAGTAATTTCTAGATAGCAACTGTGATACTAGTCTAACCAAATTTGTAACTCCACATGAAGTTTATGAAGGTCCTATTATATACTACCAATACAAAGGAATATAATTACAAGTAAAATATCATTAAAGCAGAGTGAAACATTTATCCTGATTTTTATCTTCAAGTAACACATTAACTTTCAGTTAGAGATGTAATTTTTATAATTTCATTTTATTAAATTACAGAGGCATTTGAATAACACTTCCAATAGAATAATAAAAAACACTGATCAAAGAAAAAATGCTGACTTTGAATTTATACTCAACATTTTTGTGCAGAAAAGATTTCAGCACATTACAATCTAGAGAAACAACCCAAATTAGCAGTTTGCAGAATAATGCCATGTTAACTTTTACAATATCTCAAAAAGATACAATGAAGTTCTATTCAAGTAGAATTATTTTAATATATTTTAAAAAAAACAAACAGGAATTAATAAACCATTGCTTTAAAAATATAAGAGCAATGCATATAAAATTTTCTATTAACAAGTAAGAAATTCGATTTTTAACTTCACGAGTTAATGCAGCTTCAGATTACTGATTTTTTAAAAATAAAGCAGCACCACACTGAATCCACTGGTCTTGATTTCCTCCACAAGGTACATCAATATTTGTCACCACACGATCTCTCTCCACACTAGTGTAGACTGGTAAAGATATGCATTCCTCTGGAGAATATGGACCATATGCATCCTGTCAACAAGCAAACACACAGTTATTCCTTAAACAGCCAACAAAACACGAGAAAGAAATAATCTCCAATGGTTTGGCATCTAAACGTAACACACAGTTTAGACACTGCAGCTGTGGACAGGAAAGCCTTGGTCCAGGTTACAAAGGAAAAGGATTACCAAGGCTTATCAATAAAGCAGAGACTTCAGAAAAATTGCTAGCTCCATAACTAGAACACCAGAAAGTATCTAACAGTGGTGATCCTGTGAACCAAATATCAAAATCATCATTCAGCTGAAAATCCCCCCAAAATTAATTTCAAAAGCATCTGCAAATGAGGGCAAGGGAAGTGCTGAACAGTTTCCTGCAGGGAGAAAGCCCCTCAGAAGCACCCATGATGTACTAGAAGAAGCTGCTATCCTGGCAGGCTAGAGTCCTGGAGTGGGTGGTGCTGGTGTCCTGGGCAAGTCCTGCTGCCTCCTCCATCCCTGCAGCACAACCCTGCTGCTCTTCCTGGGACACAGCTTGTGTTGTGACCCGCATCTGAGATACCTGCAAGCAGGACACTTCAGGAACTACAATCAAAATAAATATTATCTCACATTTCCTAGCTACTTTATGGATTAAAACAATGATTCCTAACATCACGGAATCCAGTTATAGAAAATGTTCTCTGATTCAGTGAGAACTACTATACCTTACATTAGAGTCTCACAGGATCTCCACTTAATGTAGTATACTAAGAGGAATCCAAAAGTATTAACCGCAGTTTAGTCAGAACAGGACTTAAAACAAACAAACAAAAAGCCTAAATTCCCTAGTCCTCTCCAAATATTTCTAGCACTTCTAGACATGCAGGAACATGTAAATAGTTACATTAGTAAAAAAAAAGACCAAATCCCAAAAAGCAACCAAGTTTGCTGACTTTTTGATTTTTTTTTAATGCGTTTCATACTAGTACTGATCACAGTTGCACTTCGGATTCTTAGCCACTTATAGAAAATATGTCATTTGCATCCAGTGCCTAAATAGGAAATTATCAAGCCAAATTTAAGCATTCAGATTTTAACTTCCATCTGAATTAATTTATCATTTTTATTCTCCTATACATGTACTTCGCACAGCATTAGGAGCACTGCTATCGAAATGTTTACAATTATATTGTGAACACTACTTAGCGAAGGACCTTGGTTGGAGTCATGGCTTTACCCCTCAGTCTATATCCTGATGAGCAAGAAATGCTCTACTCTGAGAACAGGAACAGTTCCTCTTCACTGTCTGTACTACAGACTGTGTTTGCCCTGGGTGCAGTTTCCTGCTAGGGCACACACATGGGGCATTGCCCATCTGTGTGACCATAGAATTATGCTCTAAGACTCACTCTAATCTTCTACAGCACGTAAATTAGATTTCAAACGATGTATTTATTTAGAGCAAATAATTCAGGGTTTGATTCACCTGATATATACTAACCATGTTTTCCATCATACTCAAAATATCCCTTCCTGTCAACAGGGAAATGTCAGAAGATTTTCAAGAACCAAATAACAAAGCAATACACATGTTAGAAAGGAATTTAAGATAAAAATGGGTGTCATTTTAATACAAATCACATCAAATCTGAGCTAGTGATGCTGCAATATTAGAAAATAACTAAAAACAGGAAAAAGGAAACATGCAAACAATAACTGTTTCAAGCACATGCCTCGCCATTACTGAAGAATTTTGTTGTCCCTTTTGAAAATCAACTTCCTTTGACTTTTGGACACCAGTATTTAAATCTTTACAGAAAGCCTATGTGCAGTAGTATTTGTACAGAGTAACCTAATAATCAGAAGTTTGTAAAGAGAATGCAGCTGTTCTCAGAAGGATTATACTTACCCCATTTATCCCTTGGTTAACACTGAACTAAGAGAAGAAGAAATACTTGCCAGTGTGAGATTAAAATGTTAATCAGAGATTTAAGTTTTGCCAAAGCTGGGAGCCAAAAGTCAGCCAGTTTGGCTTCAAAGACCTTTTTTTTACACCTTCTAGGGTCAAAATATCTGGTTTTGTGCCTTTTTCAATCCCACTGATGTTTTAAGGAATTGCATTATTTGAAGGGCAAGGCCATTCTGTGGAAGTCTTTTTGAAGCACAAATCCTTATGTCCTTAGCTGAAGCACAGCCCAAAAATTCTCTCTGTCAGACTGCATCATACACAGTTCCATCCCCTTTAGTGACACCCTTCACAGCTGGGGATCTATCAGTGAATTAAAACTGGAAAGGACCTTCACAGTTTAATGACAATAACCATCATTTAGTAGAACAAATCATTCCATTTTGAGCACTGCAGCATTCTGAGGGGATTCTCTCAGAGAAATCATGTAGGCTACTTTTTCCTTTTTTCTTTTTTTTTCCAGAGAGTTCATGTTTATTTTAGTTTAGTTGAAAATTACCTCAAAGCATTGCATTATAAATACATAGATTTTTGCTCAGTAGATTTTAAAAGAGGTATTTATGGGGAAAAGAAAACAAATTCAAAACATATGAATCCCAAGATAATACATTAAAATTTATGCACTCTTCTCCTAAGGAGAGGTAATGAAATAAGGGGAAATGCATAATGTCCAATTCTGCCTTGGTTTATGAGCACAGTGTTTGATTATGGTCAATTTTTACAGTGAAGTTCATAGCAAAACAACTCAAGAGTAGAACAATTCAGAAAAGCTCTCCCTAGAGACACTTTATATTTAAAATCTGGGAAGTTGGTAAGTTCTGGCCTGTGTTTTATATGAATTGTATTTTTTTCCAACATAAAGGTTTCAGTTGCTATTCATTTCAAATGTGAAGTATATTGGAAGAAGTTGGATTCATTGATTATTGAACTTTTATATTTTGTAGATAAAGCTCTCTGTGGGTGTCACATATAACTTCTGGATCTTATCTTTGAAGTTTATTAAATCTAGAATTATTCAGAAAAATATTTAGTAATTGTTTTATTTCTAACACGAGATGAATGTTTTTCAGAACAATGGGAGGGCTACTTACAATCAATACTAATTTCCAGTGTTTTTCCATTTGGTGCTACCATGGAAAACCACACACATTACCATTCTCCTCCATCCACCTCTGATCCAATATATTTAGATGTCTGGTAAGTCCATATTTATCCCACACACCACCTCTCAAGTAAATTACAAATCTGTTTATTTATTTTGTGGGACACCTCACAGCTACTTTAATGCTAATTTCAATGGGATATATCTCTACTCTAAAGATACCTTATTTACTCACTGTGTTTTGCTACTTTAATATTAATAACAATAACTTGCCTTACACCTTGTAACTTAATAGGTATATATCTTACCTTATATTAGATGTTGTGTTCCTTTAGGTGTGTAGGTTTTTTTTAACATGTGTGTTAATGGGAAACAGCTCTATTCTTTCCTTTTTCTTTGTGTTACAGAGAAGGTGGTGTGCAGGTAATTTTGTTGCTCTGTGTTACTGCGGGGGGGTTCTAGATTTTTGGTTTAGGTTGT
>JAOXXN010000001.1:78746354-78761585 GCA_026770055.1 Myrmophylax atrothorax
GCTAATTTCACTGAGATATATCTTTACTCTAAAGGCACCTTATTTACTAACTGTGTTTTGCTACTTTAATACTAATAATTATAACTTGCCTTATCTTACTTTATATTGGTTGGTGAGTTCCTTTAAGGTGTGTAGTTCCCTTTTTCAACATGTGTGTTAATGAGAAAGAGCTATTTAATTTCCTTTTGTTTTGTGTTATAGAGAAGGTGGTGCACAGGTATTTTGTTGCTTTGTCTTACTGAGGGGGGGTTCTAGATTTGTGTTTTAGGTTGTTGTGTTTCTGGCCAGTCATTTTCTGGTTTTAGTTAAGTCTGTCGTGGCAGGTTACACTGCTGTATTGAAACTTAAGTTTGGTGTGCTTGTGTCCGTAGAATGTGTTTTGTGCTGGTTTCTTTTGGGGTATTTGGTCATAAATTAAATACAATCATGCAGCTAAATGTTATCAACGGCAATGCAAAACCCACAATAACTGTCACATACTTGTATTAATAAAAGTTATTTCGGGAGCTGCTGTGGAGAAAGTCCTTTTCTTGCTATTAAGTGTGGTCCTGACAGCAGAGTGTCCAAGACCCTTCTAACCTGTGTGCTGTCCATTGTTTGACATGCAGTGTTACGTTCCTAAGACTTCAATTTTCTGGAGACACTTATAGCTAATAAGTTCCCCTGGCTAAAGTGTGGTCCTCACAAGAGTGTTGATGACTCGTCCAATCTGTGTTCTGCCCAGTGTTAGGCAGGCAGTATTGGGTTTATATGACTTCAATATTCTGAGGGCACTTATAGCTAACAACTTTGTATTAATACGAGAAAGCTTTGCATTTCTGCCCCTCCTTTTCACGTGACAATGTAAACACAGCAAACCTTGTAAACTACTGAAGAAGTGAAAAATCTTTCACTGGTAAACTTTGTAACAGGTTTTGTGGTGTTTTTATTTTTTGTCTTTTTTTTTTTTTATTTTCAGTATTTTCTTTCCCATCCAAGGTGGGTGCAGTGGTGCAGATGGTGGCTAGAATTTATTTTCTGCCATGTTCAAGCTCTAAATCTTAGTACAGTACTGTTGTACTATAATATAATGTTATACTTCCACTGCTGGAAATAACAAGGAGAGAAAAGTTGGGATACAGTAGTGTCTTTGAAATGGAACTCTTTGCACAATATCTATCACAGTGTAAGACAAATCTAATCATTGTCACAATTTATGATAATTAATAAACTTAATTCTAACTGACATTTCAACTTCTTTGGCCTGGTGAACATTTTTTTAACAGGCTTCTAACCAAACAGCTTTCTCAAAGGATAACTGCTGAATTATGTGGATTGCCAATAATAAAGTCCTACAGTTAATAAATTCATTTGCTTTATGAGTTATTGTCTACAGGACAGGATAAAAGTTGATATTTTTCCTTTATTTAATATACTGCTAATTTTATTTATTTTGATACAGATGTGGGGACAAAAACTGCATCCACTTCTATTTCTCACTTTCTATATTTTCACTTGATTTTTAGTGCGAAAGCCTTAATGTATTTTCTTTTAGAAGTGTACGTGGGATTCTCCTCACCTGCCTGTCCCAGAGTTAGGGGTCTAGGCTGTCTCTAGAGTCACACCCAGATAGAGATTTATCCCACTTATGATGGGATGGACTTCCTGAGATGCCTAGCTTTTACTGAGAGCAAAGAAGGAGCTAAGGTAGCTAAATCATACCAGGCAATTATCTTTTACACAGTTAAATTTAGGTGAGATGAGTTCTACAATAAGCTCTTTTTTAGTCAAAAGACGCATCATTGAATATGTTCTATGTAACTTTTTGTGTTATTTATCAGAAATTGCTGTTATAATTGGAGGGCAGAAGCAGTACAGTTTTTAGTGTTCGAATTACTTCACTTTCATCTTAAAATCTGCAAGCATTGGCATATTTTTAAATTAGTGTAAGTAACGGAAAGGCTTTCTTTGCTTACAGCTCACATCATATTCTCTATCCTTTTATTGCTGCTGCATTTTAATTTAATGTTTAAAATGCAAGGAATATATATATATATACTTGAGGAATGAACTTCCAAACACATGTACACATTTACTAAATAAGACATGGAAAAAAAGGTATGACTATAATAAAGCCTTGCTTTCATCTAAGCAATAGAAACTAAATAATATTGACAAAATTATAGTAAGTTCCTTCTTAAAATAAAGTAAGTAACTGTTTTTCCTAGTAAAGACTGGGATTTTTATTTTGAAATGCAGGGGAAAACAGGTCAGCAACATCATACTGAAAAGCTACTACAGAGAAAAAATCAAATTATGGGTCTTGAAAGTTTAGGGCTTTTAATAATTTAGTACCTGTGGAATCCAGGCCATGTAACAAGGGAGAACAGATGACACACTGGGAGAATCATGCAGATTTTCTGAAAGTCGATTTCCATCAAAACGGCAACCTTCCAGTTGTAAGCCACTGATCTGCCATGGAAATATAAAATATTCAAACACATGTAACAGATTTGAAATGTCAATAATGATTACACTGTGCTTTAATAAATGATGAACCATTTTACTGTGACCAAATTCTTAAATAACAGGAAAATAATTATTAGAATGTTCTGTGTGAGAATAGGAAACATGATTTAAAAGCAAGATCTGGACCAGAATTCGGTGTGAAGTTCCTCAGATTTGGATTCACATTCTTTGAGATGTTAGAGAAAAACACCTGTAAATGCCATCAATTATGAAACTGCAGTCGCCTGCCTTTAGATTAATGGAATTATGATAGCAATAGCCAAGTACACAGCCATTACAATGTCTAGAAGAAAAGAACAATGACTTCTTGCTTTCAAAAAATGGAATGTGCAGTTACACAGCTTATGCAGAGATGAACAAAATACATTGAAATAACACAAGAGAAAATTTAATTTAACAAAACTGAAAACTTCTTAGGTAAACTGTTCTTTGGCAAAAAAATTAAATAAGAACCACAGATGCTTCTATAAGTAACTATGCATATCTAAGATGTTTCAAGTGCTTTCTTTTGATTAGTAAGTAATTTCAGCCTCTGAACTAAATATTCCTTTTTTAAATCACTGAAGTCTTCCATAAATTAGTGACAGTGATATCTATTCTGGATTTCCTCTAACTAAAAGTTCCAATATTTGTTGCACATTTTATTTTCCCAGTACAAACAATAGTACTTTTAGAGCATAAATAAATAAACACTACTACTAATAAGGGAAGACTGGTCTGACGACAAGGTTTTAAAATTTATTGCGAGGGTGTTCAAAGGTCAGGCCATCCTGACCATCTCTAAACAAAATTTTAAAGAAGTGGGTCACGTACTGAAAAATGTCTTTCTACTCCACATGTTTCTTGTTTTGATGTTAGCAGTTCCTTTGACATTGTAACTATGAAAAATAATATCATTTGATCTCCTGGAAAAATTCAATCAATGATAGAAACTCCTTTGAAAGCTAAGACCAAAATTTTTACTTTGATGCAATATTGAAAGACATTAAGAAAAAAACCCCAACATCACCAGAACAATGTACTTTCAGATCCCAATGGCCTGAATAGTCCATAGCCATGACCTCATTTCTATGATAAACAGTATAGAGAAATTACAACTACTATGAAGGACATGGATTTCTCAGCATCCATAATATAAACAGAGTACCTTTGCAACACAGCTGAGGGTAATGGCTAGAGTCGACCAGAATTTTTAAAATTTTAATTCTTACAAAGAATTTGGCATTTCACAGCTATTGATACTAGTTTAAGTTCACAAAAGTTATTTTTTACACATTACAGTCTATGTTTCTTTAAAATACATTTTAGAAAGTGCTAATATCTTGGCCCAAAGTGTGTCTGTTTCCAAAATTTCAAATTTTGTGCAATCAATTTTCTCTTACTAATTAAAGCCATAATTTCCCATGAAATGATGCAAACCAGAGCAGACTTCTGGAAGTCATACTTTCACTTCATTATCTCCATCATTAATTTATTAATATTTCAGTATGGGGCATACTGCAAAAAAAAGACCTCTTAGAATGCCTTATTTATCTGTCAATTGCTAAGAATATAGTTTTGCTATTAATACTGATATCACGTATTTGAGACTTGCCATATATTTTTATTTTTCACTATTTATATTAAGTTCCACCCAAGCTCACAGCACTTACTACCCAATAAGTCTCCTTCCATATTTCTTCCTTTCTTTCACTCTTTTCTACAATAACAGAAAATGGGATGCCAAAAGGAATGACTACCTGCTTTTGTATAACAGCACAATCAAGTCCACAAAGCAAACAGAAGAGATGTATTTGCATATCAATAGGTGATTATGGTGCTATAGCCATGCATTTTCAGGTCCTTTTTTTAAAGTAATCTGAAGTGATATTAAAGAAGGTGTAATTTTACACAGATTGATTCTAAATCAAATATTCATCACATCCTACTAGAAGTTATATACTCCATATCCTACATCTAAACTATCACCTGAATTAACAATGATACTTTACCACCTGATTTGATAATTCACACATACTAAGGTGTGTTCTTGGTCTGATTGAGTCTTCCTCTGCCTGCTTTGTGGTTTGTATACTGACAGTTCTACCACTGCATGCTTTGACTTACAGATGATCCCAGGGTATATTATTTGAATAGTTTGACATAGAAGGATCAAACATCTACAACTACTGAAGCATGATGAATTTTTTAAATTATACAAAGAATAAGAAGGCATTTTCATCATACAGATCATAAAGAATTTTCCTTTCTTTTCCTTATCACAACAAATTCTAAGGCATGAAAAACTTTTATAATTAAAGGCAAGAAAAAAAATATCAAGTCACAGAATCAACTAGGTCGTAAGAAAAGACCTGTGAGATCATCGAGTCCAACCTTCTCAAGAATATGTCTTCAAAACAGTCCCTAACTGACAGTGCAAATAGGAAAGTTACACAAAGTATGTATGAATATCCAGTTTAAATTCGTCTGCATTCCTACTTGTTCCAGTTCTTCTGCAAAGACATTCTATTAGACTAATTAAATATTTGCTGATTCAGGGACTTGAGCATGACTCTTCCATATCCTGAAACAGAGTTCCCCAAATATGTGAGTACAGAATCAAGTCTCTTGCTGGAATTTGTTACATGAAGTGAAATAGCACCATTAGCATAAATTGAGACTGATAAACTTCAGAATAGCCTATACTACGGTTTGGTGCCTGTGGGGTAGTCTGGCAAACTCCAAGTTCTGATTTTGGTGGGTTAAAACAAGGTCCCAGCTATCTCACCACAGCATGTGTTTAAAGACTTACCTATTCTGCTGATTGAATTTTTTTGAGTCCCCCCTCAGAATATCTCCCCTATTTGACATTCGCTTGAGTTTTTGAAACTGTAGATACAACATTTACTTTGCCAGTCTTAAAATTCATACTGCTCAGGTGAACCAAGCTTAATGTGCAATCCAGAGGATCCTTATCAAACAAGACACATTTTAGAGAATGATTTTTCTGAATCAATGACATTTTTATGCCCGAGTTACAGTCCATGTGCTATTTAGCTTTGCTAATGTGAAAGTTTCTCCCCAGTTTTCCATGAATATGAGGAGGGACTCAGGTAATGAATCTAAATATTCAGCATTTCAAAGGTTTCCAAAGCCTTCCTGCTCATCAAAAACTCTAAAGAGAAGTGAGAATAGTAGTAAATACTTACTAATAGAGATTCAATAAATATTGCTCTTACAGAGGAAAAGATAATATTCAAATCAAGTGAAGAAACTTGACAGGATTCTTATGTTTGTTAAAAATAACCACTCACCTAACTGCTTGTACTATTCCTGTGGCAGAGGATTTGCTCTTAAACAAAATTATCATTTTATTTTTGATTCCACTTGGAACATAAGACTCATTCTTGTAAAGCAATAGAGAATATACATTAACCTTTTTGCCTATATATGATGTAGACTGATAACAGCATACTTTAACTAGTATAAGCAAAAATTTATAATATAAATTTTCACATAGTAGAAAATTATAAACTTCAATTAGAAGTTTAATAACAATTGGAGTGCTGTTATAAAACCCATTTTTTTTTATTTTCCAAGTAGCATGGTGTTGAGGTATTTCACATTGACTTCTGACATTTTTCAAAGATTTTAGGATGGTTTTTAAGAAGTTCAGGCTCCTCGAAACTGCAGGCGATAGTTGGCCTATTAGAATGAGTGATCTGAAATGTGAAACTCAGTTTTGGCTTATTGTTATGGACTTAAAAGTCTTGGCTGAATCTGTAACCTCAGAATATGTGATTTGCAGGTTCCAACACTTGTCATATACCAGGTTTATTCCAAGGAACTGAACTGCCCTAGATATCCCCTGGTTTATTTATCTCCAAGTTCTAGGCTCGTATCTGCTTCTCATTAAATGAAGCAGGCAACCACTATTCTTATTTAGATACTGAGACTGAATAATTCTCAAAATAATATTCTCTAGTTCCATTGGAATTAATTAAAAAAAGTTCTAAAGACTGTATTGCATAAAGGTCAGATTGGATGATTAGTTACCTTTACTGGCCTTATAATCTATTAAGATTTCAGGAATATGAATTCTTACACATTCTGTATTAATAATTTTGGCAATGTCAGCAGCCAGCCCAGATCCCTAAGATCTCCCACAGCCTTGTTTCTGCCTGCATCATCAGACTAGAGAAAGTGCCCTGCCCCTTGATTCTCTCTCCTAGTCTAGCAATCTCTCTGCTTTAGCTGCACACGAGCACGCAGTCACAAGGTGAGTGCCCTGCGTTAGTCACGTGTTTCTGTGAGAATGCAGTTTTAAGTGCCTTGCTCTATGCTAAACACAGAACTTGGAGGTCTGCAGGATTATCATGGGACCAACACACTGTTGGAACACATACTGTAGTAAATTTTCTTTGCAATTCTCTAGAAGATTAAGTAAAATAAAGGTTCACAGAAATCTGGATTCAGCCAAAGAGCCAGTTTAACCTGAAACATCAGGAAGCTAAACTAAACCATTTGAGGAGTCATCTCTGCTTTGCTGTCAAAGCAATCAGTAGTGACTTCATGGCTGCTGCCTGTAAGCCTAAGATTAAAATGTTAATTAATTAAAAATTTATTTGGTCTTTACTGTATCAAAAAGTAACCATATCATACTTTACTTTGGTTTACTTCCTTAGAAGTCTCTTTTCAGTGATTCAACAAATGCTAACGTATGGCCTTTGACAGATTTACATGTGTATGTCCCTTTGCTACATGCCACAAGTCCTTCTGGAAAAGAGCTAGATTTAAACTAATGGAATTGCAGCCTCAATTTTTCTGGAAGAGGTGGCTGAAGAGAATGGAGCAAGAATAAGCTTGATTTTTCAAGGAGCACTATGACTAGGGAGGAGAAAAAAAGGTAACTGTCATCCTCATATAATTTTTGTGGCTCGTCTACCATTTTTGTACCTGTATACCATTAACCAGCCTTTGTATCTCAAGTGTACCAATGTATTTATAGCTCAGTTTTCCAGAAAGTTTATGGGCAGATGACTTGGACTATGCTAATAAAATATCCTCATAAAATTCTAGTAAAACAACCCAGTAAAATACCTTAACTTGGAGTTTGCCTTCCTGTATTCTCCCTTTCCAAGAAGCTGTAAATTTAAGGCTGTCCACTGAACAGCTCATTACTCTGCAAAGGAAACACATACACAGTAAATCTTACAGATGTGTAACAGGAAATCAAACAAAAAACCAAACCCAATATATTTTCAGTGTGTACCACATTATACTAACTCTTACTTTAAAGAAAAACACATCTTTAGCTTAGTCTATGAAAATAACAATCAGCATTTAAACAAGTAACTCACAGCTATTTTACTTAAAGGCAAGAAATAAAAATGAAATGACTAATGACAGCAATTGACATAACTTGTTGGATTTGTGTCCTGAAAATTACATAACCATCTTCACACATAGGAAACATAGCACATTAGCACAAAAAGGCAGATTATTTTTCCCTCACCTTGCAGTCTCCTGGCGTAAGGCATTGAGAAATGTGTCTGGATGAAACAGCTCTGAAAGGTCAAGGGTATCTGACAATAGTTTCTGCTTCTCTGCTTTTTCTACCCAATTCTAAAACAGAAAATAATAAAAAAATTAAAAAATTTAAAAAGGGAGAACAAGGAATCCTGAAGTTATTGTGGGTTTTTTCACCATTTTGAGTCAATGTGGGTTTATCAATAATTATGATTAATGAAAAATGTTTGTGCAAACATACTGTAACTTCAAAGATTAATATTAATTTCAATTCTTTAGAATTGGTAAAAAGGAAATGAACACCATTTAAAAGAATAAAGAATACCAGAAGTTTATGTGTTAACATGACTCATCCACTCTAAATAAACTTCTGTTTCATTGTTTATACAGTGCAGCTTACTTTGTACAGTGAAAATTTATCAAGCTTCTATCACTGATGAAACCCTATTTCACCTTTACTTACAGGGGAGTTTATGCTTTCCATCAAAATGGCTGCCATTAATGTCTCTGCTCTAATAAGTTCAGGCAAATAACTGCATTCCACTCAAGTATGCTTTAAGATCATTCTTTTGTATAACTGTATTATTATATTCAAGAAACAGTTGATTTGCAATCTGCAGTAAGAGTTTCTATAAGCACTTAGCTTTTTTCTTAAAAAGATATCTCCTGCTATTAGGTTGACGATGCCATTTTTAGTGTATTAGTTTGATATATGAATTCATAGAATCTATTATAAGATAAAAACTGGCTCTGTTATATTTGGTAATAAATGAAACTAATAAAGTCAGGGAGAATAACTGTTCTCAATCATCCTTATAGAACACATGTATCAACCTTCTTCTATCCTTTCTTACATGTAACTATGAAGCCCGTCACTGGAGCAGCAAGCTTGGAATTTCCCATCAACGCACCACATTATGTGCCAACATGAGAAAAGATACTCACATTGTACCTTGAAATCTTGATAAACCATGTGGGCTAACTAATGCAATCTGAGTTTCATCCTCAAAATACTAATAATAGCACACTAAAGAATTTGTTATCTTCAGACAAGTTATTTAGGTACCTGAGGGGTTATGCAACAGTCCATGCTCAAAATTCTCCTTTGAAACTTTTATAATGTAGTTCTTTGGTACAATTTCTTTACAGGATATAGTTGCAGTCCTGACTATGGTACTGTAGTATAAACCTGAAGTCACTGTATGACCTACTGTATAAGCACTTGCCAGCCATATGCTTCTACACAGAAAGATTGTGTTCAAGGCCAGGATGGACAGGGCTTTGAGCAATCTGGTCTAGGAGGTGTCCCCGTCCATGGCAGGGGGATTGGAACTAGACCATCTTTAAGATCCCTTCCAACCCCAACCATTCTGTGGTTCAACAAATACTTAGCCAGAAACTAATCAGAGACCAAGATTCCACATGCTATCACTAAACAGAGAGAGGCAAGTACCACCCTTTTTTAAATACCAACTACTAGAAGATTATAAAATTGCTCTAGTCACTGAATAAAAAAATCTTGAATGTTACACTCTCATTACACAATGCATCTGCTAAGCATCCATATCTCATTTTAAAAGTACTTTATTGTATTTAAACTGCTGACTGATGAATAACGCCGTAGAAGCATTTTGGAACTGACAAAATCAGTTAAAATGCAAGTAAATATCACTCAGTGAATTTTATTTTATTATATCAGTGTGTAACACACATCTCCGTGTTTCCACCATGTTCAAACCTTTAATTAGTGATCTTTTTATCTGCCACATCACTGATTATGAGCCCTTAACCTTAATGATTATGAATCAGGTAGGAGATGTTTTCATTCCATTTTCATTAGATAAATGTACACAGTTAATGACTCTTGTCTGCATAATTCTTTTAATGACTTTATGTAAACCATTTCTTTCATCATATAGCAGTAACTCTGCATTCTGGTTATGGGGGATTTTGTAAGTTGTTTTGTGCCATAAAAGTAGACATATTCATTTCAACTTATATTTAGTATAATCATTTTATTGCTGTCATCAAATAAACTTTTAATGTAACTGCTAAACACTGTTGGGAACACAGATGTTTGTATTCCACCCAATTAAAAGACCAGTATGGGTGATATTAATTCTGAACTCATATAACTAATTAGCACTAGGATATACACAATAACAAAATCTTCCACTAGATCACAAAAGCAAAGTTCATAATGGCTTGTACTGCTCTACATAAAGGTGAAGACGTAGCTCATTCATAGCCAATTGATAAATAGTTTAAGATTTAGATGCAGCAAAATGATAGTAAAATCTATTTTACAACACAACTGTAAAAAATGTTAATGTTCTATATGACCACATGTCAGCATGTTAGTGAAGTGCTACAGTCTCAAAAGACAACACCAGTCTATGAGATGGATCATTTGTCACTAGTACAACCACTGCTGCTGCTGTAAGGCTTGGAACAGATCAGGTGTCGAAGGGAAGGAAGTTTAAGCTAAGCTGTACAAAGACTGTAGGGACTTTTCTTGGAGAAGAGAAATCCTGTTACAGATAATTCTCCCCTCATCTCAACTCCTATAAAAATGTATAATTGACTATGTATGTCAAAGTGATGCAAAGTTGTTTGACTTCTTACTCATCCTGGATGGCCATGTAACATTTCAGCCTGAAGGGTTTTTTTCCATCACCAACTCAGAAGAAAACTTTGCCTTTCTTGCCACATAGGCTACAATAATGCATGAATTTGTCACTTCTCAACTGCATTACAGTAAGAAGACTACCATTAGCTCCAAGAATGTGTAAAATTTAGCTACCTGTCTCTTTGTGGCTCAGGCCAGTACCTATGCTTTTTCAGCTGCTACCTCACTCCTAGCTCTCATAACATGGTCTTTAAGAGATTTGCTGTAGCTCAGATTTTCTTCTTCAAAACAGCTAATAATCAAGATCTAAATTCACTTAAGGCCACTTTCAGTGTATTAATTAATACATTTTTATTTAGATATGGTGCTATAAAAGGCATATCAGAGCTTAAATAGTGTATAACTTATTTTTTGAAATAATATTATATCTAGAAATTCTATTATACTTAAAATGTGCTCTACAAGGTCAAATAGTCGAATCCTGAAAATCTTTTTATTATGAAATGAAATCAAAAATCTGAGATACTCTTTTTTGTAACTGTTTGTTTCAAAAATTCATTATTTCAGTATTTCCAGAATCTTTCTTATTACAATTAAACTAGAAATTTAAGTTTGAACTATGATGGATTAATTTAGCAAATTATGATTATAAATATAACGGCAAAATTTATCAGCGATATCCAAAATGCCTGAAAAAGTTCTGTTTGCTATAATGAAAGGATTCTATTTTCTTTCTTTCTTTTTTTTCTTACAAAACCATATCTCTAAGTGTGGTCTCAGGTGTTTCAAATATTTTTTCATATATCTTAATATCCAAGAAACAACTATTCTATTTTTGGAGAGAAGCCTTCCTTATCATCTCTAATCCCAAAGCAAACTGAGCATCTCATTGAACAGTGGACAGAAAAAGGCTGGCAGATTTTCACATTATCATTTATATAAACTCAGGATCACAGGACTTGCCTAAAATGAAGCAAGTGCTTTTCCTTCAGTTTTAATTCATTCCAAATGTAATTTCTTCTACTGTGTTTTTCTGTTGCTGTGGTCCCAAAAGAGAATTTATATTGGAAAAAAACCCATATAAATCACTACAGAAGTGATTTTATTTCTGTGTCTAGATGGAAAATTGTATTCAGTGTTATATGAATATGAATAGCTAGAAACCATGCATTACAATTCTGATTTTCCACTATTTTTAGAGGGATTCAACCTTACGAGGGGAAAAAAGTGCAAGACTTTGGATAATTCTGAGAGCAAATGATGGTGAGCACCCCTGACAGGGAAGTAAGTATTCAGCTAGCCAGAGTTTAGATTGAGCAGAGATCAAACAAGCAGTTCTGTTTTCCTCACAATGCAGCAGCTGGTCCACAGGTGCACTCCTAAGTGTTGGCATTCAGTGGTAAACACCACTAGCAGTGATCGTATTACAGGTCAAGGAAATGAAATAGAGGCATTTTTTTCAGGCATTGAGTCCAGAGGCAGTAATGTGCAGGTTCTAAGGAACAACTGGTATATAACAATTTGCACTTTTCTGGTAATTTTTTTTGTATGTGAAATCCTTGAGCCACTATTCTTGACGTACTTATCCTTTATTAAATGAACATATGTACTTCAGGTATATGATAAGGTGTCTGGCACAAAGTTTTTTCAAATGGTAAAAAACACAGTAATTTAATTTGTTTGGTTTAAAGTTCATAATTGATGTATGCCAAAATTATCTACTTTCAGATATTTTCTGTATAATCACCAAACATAGAATCCACTTAGAATCCAATACTTTATGCTTCATGCCTTCTAGCCTTTTCTTTCTCCACAACTACATCAATTATCAAGCACAACATTGCATTTGCAGTTACCTTACTTGGTAAGGAACTATAAGAGCTGGAACTATTCCTTGGTGGAACCAACTTCGCACCTCCACTGAGAAGTTGCAGGGGAGGGAAAACAGTGACAAACAATATTCTTTTGCAGAAAGCTGATTAGATTGCCTACCATAAAACTGGGACAAAGTCAGGACTACATCAGACATAAATCCTTTGCAGAGCTCAGGAGCAGGGATGCTGAAATCTATATTGTGATGGTGCTGGTGTGACTAAACAGGGGTACAGAATACTCAATTTATTAGCCAGTAGTAATAATGGGATGCACTGCAGTAATTTGTTTTACAGTACCAGCTTGAAGGCTATGTTACAATAAAGAGAACCAACAGAGAAATGCTGACTTTGCTATGGCTCATTTTCTCTGGTAACATCCCATGAGATATAGATTTTCCATTAAGCACCTCCCTCACAGTCCTTGTTCCTCTTCTGAAACAATGACCCCTTGAACAGCAGTCACCAGTCTCTCTGTTTTATTTGTTTTTATTGTTTACTAGTAATTTATTTTTGTTAACACCCTCTCTTAAGGCTGTCAAAACAGAAAGAAAAATCACTCAGCCATACCTGCATCAGAGACCTCTATTCTGTTAGTAACTATTAAGACTTAGCCTAATTCTCAGATACATATGCAATTTTTATCAAACATACTAAAGCAATCTAATCAGAAATTGTTTAACTCTGTGGGGTACACATCCCCAAATACCCCAAAGATATGACAATTAAAAGGCAAAGAAAGAAATCTATTTTTTCTACAAGAAAAAGGAGATCACAGAATGGAAACAGTGGCTGATGCAACCCCACCTAAACAAAGGAACTGAATGATGGCATGGCCATGTCATCCTGGCACACCATGCTGGCTCACGCTAAAGCTACTTATGCTCCATTAAACACAACACTGCAACACGGGATTACTGCTCAGACTATCAAACGGTTTGTTCAACAAAGCACAATTTTGTGTAGACACAATATAATTAAGGGGTTTTTTAATTGATGCAGTAAGCTGATATGGATTCTTGTTTGGTCCTACACAGTAAAGCCAAGGCAGTTATTGTGAAGTACCTCGAGTGCTGCATATCAGCTATGTGAAGGTCATAAAACCTTTCTTTAAACCAGAAAGGATGTCCTGTTGCACTTGAGGGCTAAGAGAATGCCAAAGAGTATTAGCATGGCATGAAGCCTCATTCAAACCTGTTCTCAGGAAGTAAGGCAGAGAAATGTACATTAGGGAGCAATTTAAGGAAAAAATATTGAACATTTTGTTATACAGCACACTTTCTGATATTTTAATTTATTTTTAAATAGAATTTTTTATCCATTATAGAAATCATTTATTCATAAAGTTAAACATTTTGGCATCCAATCCAATCACAACTCAGAATAGGGACAAATTCAACATCAGTTTAGGTTTCTCAGGGCATTGTCTACTCTAGTTCTGTGTATCTCCAAAGTTGAGGGTCCACAAACCTCTGTGAGAAACCTGGGCAATGCCTTTTTTAACTCAAGAACTAAAACTTGGACAAGTGTTTCAGACGTGGCCTCAAAAATGCAGCAGGAAGAAATAACAACTCCCCTTTACCTTTATTAAGGTCATAATGAATTTTTCATTCCTATTGTATCCTGATATCTGGCTACACATGTTTGCAGCTAATAAGCAATGCAGTTTTATTATTCTAGTAATTTCTTACTGTACCTTTTATTTGATGGATTCTTCTGTGGATATCCTCAAATCATCACTTTTTATTTTCTCAGCATGATAATAAAATACATGAATACACATAATGGCATAAATCTTTTTCCTAGCTTCATAATCTACATATCTGAATAATGAACAATATTTGGTTTAGTTCTCCATTATTTACTGCATTTTGCCTGCTATATGGGTAATTTCAGTTGATTAATATATTTTATGGGATCATGAAATAAATATTAGAAATAACATTGAAAAGGGTAATTATAGAAAACTTATAAGAAAATACATTGCATGTATAAGGAAAAGCATATACAACACTGTTCAACAGTACAAACCTGATGGGCATTTTCAAACTCAAGCTCTGATATAGAGGACACTGCATCATAAGTCTCTTAGTTCAGGATGACTATGTGAATTTCACAATATAAAAACATCACTACCTGCAATGCGCTTTCACACATTCTCCTCCACGTAAGGGCACACATTCTAATTAAGTCGCTATTTATAGCACTCAGCTGAATACACTGGGAAATACATTATAGAGCAGGAGGGTATTTACCCTTTCTGCCTTTAAGCATCACTTACATGCCTAAAATAGGGATCTAAGATTTCTATCACTCTTAACAACTCTTCTACTTTTTGACTTAAGGGTTGGTTTCTTTTTTCTGCAATTATATCCCTTGCTGAACATTTAGACACCAAAAAGAACTCTACTAAGAAAAAAATCAAACAACAGAACAAACAAAACCCCAAATCTGAATGCCTGTTTACTCCAGTTTTAAAATACAGTCATGTCTGTTTACAGAGCTGTTGAGTGCACTTGTATTCCGTACTGATTACTTTATTTGACTGTGAATTCCCAAGAGTAAAATGATGCACACACAACAGATAAAAAAGGATTTAGTCACAAATTACTCTTACGAAGTTTTTCCTTCACATACTAAATTTGAGATGACAGCTCTGAGACTTTACAGGCTCTGAAATTTTAAATAATTTTTATATTTGCATAGGAATACAAT
>JAOXXN010000001.1:78768668-78788265 GCA_026770055.1 Myrmophylax atrothorax
ACATTCCAACTGCATATGTACTGAAAAGATTTTCCAAATCTGATTACAGAATTTTAAAAGAAAAAGTATCTTTCAAAGTAAATACTCCATGTTTACCTTTGTTAGATAAAAAACAGAACATAACTAGGTCTGGGGATGCTAATTAAGAATGAATTGAACAAACTAGAACACATACAAGACCACTAATAAAGCACAGTTAACTTTAAATTTTTTTTGTAATTATGATTTTTTGAAACATTTTTTTAAAATTAGAAACTATTAACCTTGCATTTTTGCAGACTCTTTCGACAGATATACATTTACAGGCAGCTCACCAATCTATCATTTAGAAGGCATTCACCTAATGGTGCTAATATATCACTGTAATTTACTCTGAGAATAAAGAAATAGCCAATTGTTATTAGGTAAGCATATTTCAGATGTATACTGTGCTCATTTTGGCTGAGGCAGAGTTAATTTTCTTCATGGTGGCTTGTATGGGACTAATATACCAATTTTACACAAATAAAGCACATTGCTGAAAGCTTTAAGTCATACCTTTCTTGAATTTCACATTTTTATTCATAATTTAACAGTTTCTTCAGGTGTTATAATCTTAAAAGAATTACAATCTTGGCGCTTTTAAAATAGAAGTTTTTAAAAATATACTCTTATTACATAATGCATGATAATACTAAACTAACCAAGAAGTGTATAGAAGATACATGAAACAAATCGTTTTAGGATGATAAATACAGTGAGGTTTAGCTGCCTTGAGGCTCAGCTGCTATACCACAATGTGGCATTGGCCTCTCTGGAAAGCTGCAGAAAAGACTGCTATATGGTCACAATCCAATGAAGTGATCTGTGTCCAGGTAAGAGGGTAAGCAAGCAGATGAAATGACAGAAACATTTCAGTGACTAGATCAAGAAGCACTGAACTGATATTTGTGAGAGGTAAAAACGCATTGAATTTTTAAGTACACTTTCGTGACAGTGATCGGCTTCATAGCTCCTGCTGCTTCCAATTTGAGAGTGCAGCTTAAGCACACAAGCAAGCCATGCTCTCTTGCTCAGTAACAACAAATATAACTGCAGGTACTAAAGAATAACCATTATATGTATCATTTGCATTCACTATGACTTGTACGCGGTACCGATTTCTACCACACAGTCAAAACATGTTTAAATAGGAAATGAGATCACTAACATGAAAATGTTAGTTTTGTCTAACTGTACTGCAATTTTTGAACCTAAAAAGACAATAAATTGAATTATTGCTTTAGTTAGAAATTTCATAGATCCATAAATGCATAACAACCTTTTTAACAGGTGTTAAACACTTTAAACAGTTGTTAAACAGTTTATCTTCGTGTGAAGAACAGTTGTTTGTTCTTCACAAGAAGATAAACAAGATCCTAATTGGAATTATCATTCACTGCAGAACCAATCTCCATATCTATTCATTAGCATCAGCAGAATTTATCAATTATTGCAGGTGAAACAAAACCAGAGTTTCACATCACATCAATGTTTGACTATCTTTGCAGCCCAATTATCTAGCTATTAATGATAGAGCATGTAAATTTGCAGTCACTAATTGTACCAGTTTATAAATATGCCCAGGTTGGTGACAAAACCATGGAGAAAGTATATGTATAAATTCTGATTGCTTTTCTCATATATCAAGAATACAGGGTGAAATGATAGGTTGGTATGATAGGCACAGCTTGTCTGGTGTGATATGGCAATACTCCACACTGAACAAACACAGGGAGCAAACTGTGATTACAACTGAAATTTTAAGAAAATGTAAAAACTCACTGAAGGGACCGATTTACATGTTCTACCAGCTAATATGTTCCACTTATCCAATATGACTGGGTATTTGAAATCAAAATAGTATTCCACAACTTCTAACCTTATTGGAATTGTCTTTAAGAGAAAACTTGATAAAAATGAAAATATACTCAGAAGCTTCTGCAAGTAATTGAAGCAACACTTTTCTGAAAAATTTTCCAGAAAAATCCCGATGCAGTTTAAGAGTTACTATCAATAAAAGAATTCCATTTTAGAGTCTTTATCAATAAAAGAACTTAGAACAAATGATGACATGAAAATGTGTATCAGAATTTTTTCGGTTTCCTTGTTTTTTTTCACTGCATATTATAATGTATATTCATACAACATTACTTACCTTCTGGTTTAACAGAGCACTTGCTAGTCTTTGTACTTCAGAACTCAGTAATGAGGCACCTCTGATGACTTTACTTAAAGAAGCAAGTGACTGATGGACACTTTGCACAAGGCGAATGGCATTGAATTGTTCCAGAGTAATGAACGATAAGATTGGAGATCCTTGTTGTTCTGCAGGAGGGGACACCTTCTGATGGATCAGGTTAGAATTCTAAAAAGGAACATGTGATATCCAGTTAATAAACTCAGGGACACTATGGTGCTATACAACATATGATTTTTTTAACTCGTATTACTTCATGTGACCTTGTTAGCTTTGAAGTAATACTGGTATCATCCCTTTTCTGACACTGGATTAAGACTAGTGATACTTTCAGCAGTGCCTGTGAAATGTTCAAAGGCACCACTCTTCTGAGAGAACTATGTTTACCCAGTTACTTGAAAAGTACGTGAATTTCTGAAAAATCTTCACTTAGCTTTTAGTATTTGTGTTAATATGTCAATATGAAAAGCAGTGGTGTGTTCAGCATAACCAGATTGTACTGGGTACTATACATTATGCTGCCAGGTATAGTTCTTGCTTTGGTAAGACTAGTTCAACGTGGAAGCAAATTAAATGGAATAATAAAATAAGTATAATATTATGTGTAAATGTTGAGTAACAGACTGAGAGGTTCTGCTGCTTTCACACTGCCATTTTGACTACTTACTTCCCTTCCGTTAGAGCCACGGAAAACCCAAATTTATTCAATAACATAAAGAGATGGTATCATTTTGCATATCCTAATTCATATGCAGCTTATTACATAAATATATTTTAGCATGTGCTCAGAAGCTGCCAACCTAACATGTGACAAGAAACTGCAATGCGTTCCAGTTATAGAATAAAAAACTTTATTGGAAAATTCCACATGGCACAAATGCAAGAAGTCCTAGCCTTTAAGGAACAAAATTTTTGCTATTTTAATTTGTACTAATTTATTAAAGGTAAAATCAGAGTTAACTTTCTCTGAAATATCTCTTCTTAAAATAACAAGTAGTTTTGACTATTTTTCAGATTAAATAAACTTTAAATTGTCATATGGCATCCTGCTTTCCAGAACATACAAGGTATCTACTTCTATTATCTTTCCCAAGCACTGTATATTTGTCAGAACTTTCATATTTTCATTTCAAGCTCCTACTACACTAAACTCACAAGCTAAAATATGAGAAAAGCTAAGTGAAACTGCAATACTTTCATTTATGACTGACAGAGAAATGTTTAATTGTTAATAAGGTATACAGCAAAGTTACTTCCTGTTCAAACTATAAGAAGCATGCAGAATTTACAATTATGATTTGCAATTTTCTTTGCATGCATAATATCACAGTACCAGTTTCACTGCACTTTTTCTGAGACCATAGTTTGCTGAGTAAATGTAAATTGTAAGGTAAAAGTAGCATGAAGTAATTGAAAATTTCTTATCGAGGTATTTATTTGCACAAAATAAGGAAAAAGAAAAAGACATTGCAACTTGCATGCTTTGATCAATCTTTCACATAAAAATTACTGAAAGAGAAGGCCTCTAAATTCCTCAATATTGTCCTTTTATAACAGTCTGCTATGAATTGCATATTCATTTCATCACTCCTTCTAATGCTTTCCCCCGAGAATTTGATAAAACAACCCATCTGTCAATTTTATAGGAAAATGAAACATGAATACCAATAGCAGCTTATACATTTAATGTCCTATTACATTCCCTTAAAATCCATTATGTACATAACTCACATCAGCCTTTAAAATATCCTCATGACCTGCTTGGGAATTAAGATGAGGAACTGCTGAAGTACTGAGTGCTTTTCCTATTCATAAGAAACTGAAGATAGATTCTAATCTTTAATATTAAATACTATATTATGCAACTAACCTTAAATCAGTTGTATTTTGAGACTTTGATCATTTTCCCTCTTTCAGTTCTGTATGTGTGGCTTTCTTAGTACAATATGACTCCACATATCAACTAAGCTGTTCCAGAGCCCTACTTCGTTACCTTCTTGAAGTCAAGCTTTTTCAGACTTCAGTATTTTCTGACAATTTCCCCCTCAGAAATGTAACAAATATAATGAAAATAAACTCATATACCTCCACTAGTTCTGCATTTGATTCAAAACTCAATTTTGGTGGTGGTGGTGGTGGGTTTTAGAAAACTCCACCAGTCTTTTGATGTACGTATTCTGCCTCCTCCTTCAAGTTTCTCAGCCTATTCTTTTAGATTTTGGCCTCTCAATGTTTTTTACACAAACTTTGAATTGTTGAAAATACAGAAAACAATGACCCTATATTTCTGTTTCACTGATTTTCCTTTGTGCAAAAAAAATTGTTCTTCTGTTAAAGCTCAGGTACCTAACATGGTACCATGATGTGATTCTTGGAGCTGTCCTGTTCAGGGCCAGGAGTTGGACTTTGATGATCTGAGTGGGTCATTCCAATTCAGGATATTTTCTATGCTTCCATTATGGTTTACTTAAAAGAGCAAAAACTCATTAATTTTCAAACCTACTGCTGCAATTTTCCTGCAGCATTATGCAACTTTATGAAAATAATTAGGTACAATTTACAAACACAACAAAAGACACAGAACACGTGACAGTTTATGATCATACATTCGGCAAAAAATTTTGAAGCAGTTGCTGCCAAATTTTTATCATGTGTGGGCCTTCCCTCATGAAGCTTCTGTTTCTCTGAAACAAGGCAAAAATGAAACCACCTTACAACAAAAATACGGCACTGATTTCTCTCTCTCTCTCTACTCGTGACAGAGAGCCATTTGGACATGATGTTACACACAATCCCACTGAGTCCCGATACATTTGTACTTCTCTGACAACTATTATATGATGGGCAATGCCTGAGTTCCACTGGACAGTGATTTCCAGCTGATCCCATTATGTGACAATGAGTGTTTATGTAAGTGCTTACTTACATAGATCCTCATCTACATTCCGTCATGGCAGAAGACTATGTGGGAAAAGAATGGACTCCAGGACAGAGACTGGCTGAATTAACTCTGATGGCCCAGCTGTTGACAACAGCCTGTAAGTGGGCCACCCTTCCACAATAGGAAGGGTTTTTAAAATGTGTATAACATTTGACAACTTATTCAGTAAAGACTTCATTTTATAGAGTAACAAGTCTTGCAAAGTCTTGCAAACTTACACTGAGCATCCAAATCTGTCAGGTTTTTTTAACTTAATGGCAGGTTCATGAGAGTTTAATTAATTTGATTAGTCTTAAGGTATTATTAAATCATGCTGAAAAAGACTGTAGAAGCAGATTTCAGATGGTATTCATTACAAGGGTGTTTTCAAATGGCAAGAATTAAAATGTATGTTTTCCATTGAAGCTAATATAGATTGAAAATGTCAAGACATTCTGTATTAGTTCAGAAGAGCTAAATAAAAAGTGAACTTTGCTTGTGGAATTTCAACATAGGATCACACTGATTTGAAGTAGATTTTAAGTATCTATTTAATTTCCAAGGTATAACTGCTATTTTTGCTATTTGGTGACAAAGACTGTGATAGCTCTGAAAAGGACTCCTATCCACAGAACCACACAAAAAACGAGGTTGGTGGGAACGCCTGGATACCGCTCAGTGTTCAAAGCTACAGCAGGTTGCCCAGACCTGTACCCAGTTAGGTTTTTGTTCAGTCTAGAGGAGACTGAGGGGAGACCTCATTGTGGTCTTCATCTTCCTCATGAGGGAAAGTGAAGGGGCAGGCACCGATCTCTTCTCTCTCTTGACCAGTGACTGTACTCAAGGAAATGGCATGAAGCTGAGTCAGGAGAGGTTTAGGTTAGATATCAGGAAACAGTTTTTCACCCAGAGGGTGGTTTAGCACCAGAAGAGGCTCCCCAGGGAAGTGGTCACAGCACCAAGACTGACAGAGTTCAGGAAGCGTTTGGACAATGCTCTCAGGCACATAGTGTGATTCTTGGCATGTCCTGTGCAGGGCAAAGAGTTGAATTCAATGATTCTGGTGGGTCCCTTTCAACTCTGCATATTCTGTGATTCTATAATTTATAATCAGCAAGAATGGAGATTTCACAGCCTCTGGGGGCAACCTATTTCAGTGTTTGACTATCCTTACAGTAAAAAAAAAATGGCATTTCCTGTATTTCAATTTGTGTCCATGGCATCTTGTCCTGTCATGGGGCAAAACTTTACTCCTCATCAGTCAATACACACTAAACACTAAGATTCCCCCTGAGGCTTCTCTCCCCTAGACTGAATAGTTTACATGGACACAATTTAGATTGCCCCCCTTCAGCTCTGTTTTGCTGATTATGATGTCTACAGATCTAACTTTGCCAGCCAACTTGGTCAGCTACTTCCTCATATAATTTTTGGTCATACTTTCCCTACCTTGCTACTTCTATTTCAAAAATCTCCTCACTAATAAGGCCAGTCTTTTGGCCCCCCTTAGTCAGGTGAAACCTTTCTCTTTCTGGCAGGTTATCATCAATCCTTAAAGTGTCCTAAAGTGTCGTAACACCAAACCCCTGTTGCTGACACTACCTTTGCAACCACTTTTAGGATTTGCCCACTCTTCCTTACATTTTCCACCTTCACTGTAGAGATCAAAAAGAAACATTTAGGGCCCCCTGTCCTTAACTACCCTCTCCAGACCCATGTAGCCGTCCTTCATTTGCTCCCCACTACCTCTGACAGTGTGACTAGGGCCTATGTAGAAAAGCATCAAGGAGGCATAGTCTGAGGGCCAGACAAGCCTCAGCAGTCCTTCCACAATGTCCTAGATCTGAGTCCCTGAAAAGCAGCAAAACTTCCTAGACAATAGATGCGGTTAGAAAGTGGCAGCAATCCTTCTCCTGACTGCAGGGAGTTGCTCACTACTGTTCCTTACCACTTCCTCCTTGTGCTTCTGTGATCAGTTTTATTTGGCCTGGGAGTTTCATTGAGAGTGTACAGAAAAAAATATGTCTGCAGTGAAAGATTATGATCAACCATTCCAGTGTACATTCTACAGGACATGCCTAAGTCAAGTGGTAAATTTTATTGTTTCAGAATTATCAGCATAGAGATGTACAAAAATTTTCAAGGTATTTGTAAGATAATCCTTCTTGAATTAAGCCTTGATTTACATACTCAGTATGAGAATAAAAATGTTTAAAAACATACTTAATCTTTGTCTATATATTAACAAGCTTCTGAGCAGTTTTTTGCCTCTGGAATAAAAAGTAGCTGATTTTAAAAAGAGCTTTGAACCTATAAATAGATTAGCTAAATTCAATTAAGACCCATACTGGATACCTCCTGAGTTTCAATAGCCTGGAACAGTTTTTTGACCATTATTTCCAACTACTCTTGGGAATAAGTACATTTGACAGGTAGAAACTAATATTTGCTTCTTGTAAATAAAATTGAAAGTATTGTTAACACCTATCCCATCTGCTTGTCCTATATTACTATCTGTATCCAATAGATAAAAATTATTATTATGATATTATTATCATCAACATCATTAGTATCATTATTAGTAATACTATTACTATACCTCATGAAGCCAAAAGGTATTGCACCTGAGTCAGGGCAATCCCCAGTTACAATACAGGCTTGGGGGATGAAAGAATTAGGAGCCACTCTACTCCACTCTCATGAGACCTTGCCTGCAATGTGACATCCATCTCTTGAGTCTTCAGCAGAAGAAAGACATGGACCTGTTAGAGCTAAATGCAAATGCTTCCAAAATTGAAGGGAAACATTTTTTTCTACAGACTTCTGGTATAGTTTTTGTGATTCTATTTCTTCATACCTGGGAAATAAGTTTAGTTCATGCCCTGTGCCCATTCATGCCTAAATAAAATAATTTATGGTTGGTAACTTAAGCAGCAATTCAACTATTTTCTTCATTACAGTTTCCAGATCTTTAAAACTTATGAAAACAAACACAATCCCTTCATTGAGCAATCAATGTAGAATGAGAATGTAGAAACGTAAGCAGTGTCTGTGGAATTATTAAAGTTGTCTAGACCTTTTCAAAGCTTAAAGCAATTACTAGCTGAACAGATTGTGAAAACTAATTTTGATAAAGGACATTATTATTTAAATGTTTTTTAAACACTCAAGCAAATGTTCCCTCTAAAAAAAACCTACACAGCCATCCTATTCTAAAAGAGATCTTCAAAAGATTAATTTATCTGCTAATAGCATAAAATTTTTTGAAAATCAATTAAACTTCAAGATAATACAGAATCATGGAATGTTTGGATTGGAAGGGACCTTAAAGATCATCAAGTTCCAAGCACCCTGCCATAGGCAGGGACATCTTCCACTAGACCAGGTTGCTCAAAGCCCCATTCAACAAGACCTTGAACACTTCCAGGGATGGAGCATCCACAACTGCTCTGGGCAACCTGTGTCAGAATCTCACCACCCTCCCAGGAAAGAATTTCTTCTTAGCATCCAATCTAAACCTGCTCTTTTTCAGTTTCAAGCCATTCCCCCTTGTCCTGTTCACTATATGTCCTTGTAAAACACCCCTCTCCAGCTCTCTAACTGGAAGGTACTATAAGGTCTCCCCAAAGCCTTCTCTTCTCCAAGGTAACAAACCCAACTCTCTCAGCCTGTCTTCACAGGAAAAGAGCTTAGGAAACAATCTATGTAATTTTTGTACCCAATGATTCTGTGTAAAAACTAAACTGCTCTTGCTAGGCATAGGTCATGCTAACTAAGTCTTACTGTGCAAGGCTCTAGTACTGGCCCTCTGGACATGTTATCACTTTGTTAGGGGAGTTTGTTGTTTGAAGTGGCATTCAGCACCAGATAACTCATGTTACAATGTGAAGCTGCAGCACTGGATAACAGAATAGGTCTTGAAAGTATGGGCACAGGTTGAAAAGAGGCCCAAGAACTATGAACAACAAACCGATAGTCACATACTTGTCATTGCAAAATTAAGGAAAGACTACTATGGCTTTTAGACATGAAGCAATTATGCAACAAATAAAACCAGCCAACTGACATGATAAAGTTACCTGCTATTGCCTGAAAAATAACCCCATGCAAGTATTACCCAGCCTGTTGGTCAGGAACTGAGGTAAAGGGCTAAAAAAATCACATGAAAAGAGATCTCAGATTTCAGGGCAATGGTAAGGGTGAAAGAAGAGGCCTGCATCAAGTCCAGTTTCCCTTGTCAAAGAGCTATCAGGCAATCTTATGTGCACATGAGTGACTAAGACTATCAAGGACCAGACACCAGCACCAACTAGGTGGTTTTAGCTTCATGGTACCACATACTCACAGCTAATTTATGGCCCAAGTTTTGAAGAACAAGTACTTTGAATTTGAAGTGCTAATGATTCACAATTATAAAGAATTAGCCATTAGCAATGTGTGCTGTTAATGAGTATTAATGTAGTGCAGATTTGTTTTGCCGTTTAAAACTGGCCTCATTTATCAGTTTCCCAAACACTACAATCAAAATCTCTAGTTTTCTCATTGTGTATATATAAGTACATGCAACAGTTTCATCTGAGCTCTGGCAAGGACGATTTGCAGGCCTAAAGGTGTTTAACTCTGGTCACTAAAAAAGTGTCACATTGAAATATACTGCCTTTCCTTAACAGGATCAAACATCTAGTTAACAGTAGCCCAGGCTCAGAGGCAACAGATTTCAACATGAAGATATTTAGGAGCAAAAGACTATTTTAACAAAAGCATGATGCACCATACATTTTACTGAGATATTTCACAATGTAATGGTAAATTCTAATGTGCACATCATGCCACTTCCTTTTATGTGGTTATTTGAGTAAGGGAAAGGTTTTTCTTTCTACAGTGGTGTTGCGTACAAGACACAGTTTTAGGCCATGATGTCTGCAATCTCTGTGGAAGGGATTTTAATGAACTTCAGTTTAAAGCTAACAGCATATTTCATGTCTATAGAAGAAAAATTTAATTTATACTTAAAATCATTAAATGTTGCCTTGTGAATATTAGAGAAATGAAGAAAATAAAATAAAATCTAAAATACATTAGTACTTTTCTTGGAAACACATACAAGATGTTAGTCTCATGTCTTAAGGGTGGTCTCACCTCCATATGGAAGAAAACGTGATAGCCTGTTACACCATGTACAGACCTCACAGCTAATTACATATACCTAACATTGTACTTTCCAGCACAAACGCATTTAATTTACTTTCATACATCTTGTGTTTCAATACTTAAGACAATTCCTTAGACTTTACTTTTTATGTAGCTACCATGAGAAAAAAAAAAGTTGTTGTTTCAAATCAGGTACATTCCTACCTGATTAAGTTTCTTCCATAGGTTGAGAACAGGAGAAAGTTCTGTAGACCATATTTCTCTATCAAATTTGCAGCCAGCAGTGACTGACCTGCTCAGGATCCGAAGCTGTGAAATGACCTGAGTGATGAAAATACAAATACAGTCTTGAAGAAGGATAAACAAACTTCTTTTAGTAGAAAAATGTGGTACAATAGCAATCACTGTCCAATTTATCTTCGAATTATACTTTCCTGCACACTTAATTACTGATCATGATCTGATCAAAACATGAACAATACCCTTATTCATGTACAGAACATACTTGAGCTTCATTCATATTAAGCCACAAACAAAAAAAATCCATATTTTTCTTATCACAGTAATTGTCTTTGTTCAAATATAATTCAAAAACTAATGAGGCATTTAATTAATTAATTAGTCTCTTTTCCATAAAATTTAGAGAAAAAAACTCAAGCTCTGTCTTCAACCAGGCTCCATTTCCAATTAAAAATTTAAGGGAAACAAAAAACTAGAATATGTTACTAAACACATACAGTAACTGTCAGGCATCAAAAACTCAAGACAATTATAGTCAATTCATTTTGATCCGACTTGGATCTCATTTAGATATTCATGCTACCTCCAACTATTTAAATACATACGTATTAGAGAAAGAAAGCAATTAAAAGAATAACTGCAAAACTTCCAGAAAGAAGGGAAGCTTCCAGTTCATTAAGTCCAACTGCATTTTACTGTCAGCAACCCTGGTAAGTCCACACATAAACTGATAAAATGTATGTATATATTTTTAAAGAAAGAACACAGAAACTGAAATACTTCAGTGATATTGAAGTCTGTCTCTTAAACTCTTAATCCCCCTACTATTTTTAGGCATATTAGCTAAATTTTAGTTATTTTTCACAGTGTATTTTTTGCAAGACATGTTAGAAAACAACTTATTAATTTTCTTCTCTTTCACTTGACAATAAAAAATTAATTGATAGTAAAAAATGTATTAATCATTCAGAAGGACTGGACAGAATGAGGGAGAAAGTCAAGTAGTTTCTGCTAGGTTTTGACTTATTTTCTATTCTTTAAGGATGTGCAATGATGAAGTCTTTTCTTTTGTTTTTCACTTTTTTATTTATCAGTTTTGATAGGGACTATGAAGCACTACAAGATGATAGTGCACCATCCACTGTTTTAACTTCTATAATAAGCACTGGCCATGAGACTGTGGACTTTAAAATCCTGAGAGAAGACAGTAAGGCCTGGAGTAGAATCACAACCCAACCTCCGAAAAGAAGTTTTTAGCTTAGTCAGAGATCTTTTTAAGAGGACCCAGCTGGCAACTGTTCTGGAGGGCAGCGGGCTGGGAGACCTGGCTAATCTTCAAGAAAAATTTCCTCAAAGCACAAGTACAGTCCTTTCTGATGCACAGGGAACGAACATGAGAAGCAAGTCAAAGAACAATCATGGTATAAGATCAACATGAATGTAAAGGAAGTTACTGATCTCAAATCATAGAATACCCTGAATTGGAAGGAATCTACAGGTATCATTGAAGTCCAGCTACTTACCCTGCATAGGACAGTCCCATAATCACACAGTGTGCTTGAGAACTCTGTCCAAACATTTCTTGAACTCAGTCAGGCTTGTGCTGTGACCGCTCCCCTGGGGAGCCTGTTCCCACACTCAATCACACTTTGCATGAAGAACCCTTTCCTAATATCCCGCCTGAACCTCCCCTGACTCAGTTTCAGGCCATTCCCTTGGATTCTGTCACTGGTCACCAGACAGGAGATATCAGAGCCTGCCCCTCCATTTCCCCTAGTGAGAAATCTATAGACAGCTATGAGGTCTCCCACAGAAGATGGGAGCAGAGTTGGACTACCCAGCAGGGATATAAAGACATTGCTCAGTTGTGTTAGGGTCGAGTGAGGAAAGCCAAATCTCACTTGGGTTTGAAAACAGCAGTGGATGCAAAGGATTAAAAAGGCTTCTGGCAAGCATCCCGGTAACTAAAAGAAAATGTGAGCTACTGCTCTTTATAGCTTCTGTTATGTAAAATAACATTTCATCCTCTCATTCTTATAACTTAATATTAAATTTTAATAATCCTTCATATGCTCCAGCTATTGTGTATACCAGAAAAGACTCTTGTTTAATTTAGAAAAAAATTATGTTCTCTGATGAATGTTTTGATCATAGTATCTTTATCACTCCTGTTATTCTTCCTTATTTTCACTCTGCACATATGCAAATGTTCTGACAAGCAATACAGATAATAAACACACATTTGTGCCTTCCAGATATAATTCTTTTAGCTATAGTTTTGACTCTTTTAATTTGTTTTTGGATAGTTGCCTGCCATCATTTGCTAAGCAATAAAATATTTGTATCAAATATACTCTAACTGGTAATTCAGTATGCAGTACTTCATATAAACTTGTATATAATGCATACTATAAAATTGAAAAAAGTTTATATGATTGCTTTTTGAATATGGGGGATTGAAAATATGAATTCTCATATTCATTTTTTTAAGTGCCTTTAGAGGTATAAACATGTATTTCCAGAAAGCTGAAATGAATTTGTCCAGATAGCTGAAATGAATTACAAAATAGTGACTGCAAGATCAAGTAATTAAAATAGTTTTCTAACTCTACTGAATGAGGTTAGCTGTCTGTTTCTAATTATCTAATTATAGAATTTGTCAGTATGAATGAAATATGAAATACACTGTCTAACCTTTATTTCAATCTTTTTTTTTCTTCAGTGTGCCTGTATCTGTTTCTGCTGTTTATATTTTATATTTTATCAAAGTAGTTAAAAAATATTGGGATATCATTTTTAAAAGTTAAACACTTAAATTAAAAGTACTAAATCAAAAGAAATTAAGTTTTAACTCTCAGTGTTCCAGAGTACTCTAACATAGTATGATCTTCATCAAATATTTATGGCAACCCTTTAACTCTTTCCAGCTCATTCCATTTCTTCTCTCAGGTATAACAGGTATCATGGAAGCATAATTTACTTCTGAAGTTGCCATGACAGCACACTATTTCCAATTCACTGTAATTATTTTTTAATTAATGGGCTGGGCTCTTTTAGCCTGAATAGTTTTTGAAAATTTTAGCCTAGAATAGTCATTCACCTTCAAGAAAAAGATGAAAATACATTTGATTAATTTCACAATACTCAGGTTAACCTCACCTTTAAACTGCTTCAGCACACCGAATTTTTGCTAAGGGACTGCAAATTTGATGGACAGCTTTTTTGTGTACCATTTTTTACACCCATGAAATTTGTCCAAATTTAGGAAGGAATCAGAGATTGTAAAATACTAATTCATATTACTGCTTATCTATGGTTACAAGTTTGATTTTAGAACTTGAGTGGCATAAGTATTTCATTCTCACAAATCCCAGAGAAGTTTCTTACAGTATTGACCACTCTTTGTTACTTCGAATCAGCTGAAGTCTGAGACAAAGTTTACTCAGTACTCTCAAATCAGTCTCTTTTCAAATGTTACGCAAATGAAAAGGGAATTTTTTCCTATTTTATAGGATCATAGAACAATGGAAAGGGTTCCAGAAAGGTGTCTAACCTCCTGCTTGAAGCATGAGGTCAGATCAGGCTATTCAGGGCTTTATTAGTCCTGGTCTTGAAATATCTGAAGTTCAGAGAACAGAACAACCTCTCTGGATGACCCATTCCATTGTTTTACTGCCCTAAAGATGAAAAGGTTTCCCTTAATACCCAATCTAGACCCTTCTTGTTTCAGTTTATGTCCTATAAAACCAAGAGAGTCAAAAGCATGGGATGGGACAAAGAATGTGTTAAGATTGGGAAGGACCTAAATAAAATCAGAAGTGGGATATATATTCCCTATTAGAATTACCAGGTATACCACAGAAGTGTCCCAGGTATTGCGGTATGTTTGCAGTTGCTCCAAGTAACTGTTTTCACCTCTAGGCAAGAGAAGCAAGTTTGGAGCTGGAAGGAAAATTGGATTTAAAAGAAAGAGGAGGATCAGGAACATGTTCCTGAACACCACATGAAAAACAAAAATGGCTCTGTAAGGCAATAGGACAGGAATGAACACATCAGCTGGATGAGTACCTAGATGGAGACCTTTATCCAGAAGACAAAGGGAATATGATTAGGAATCTGTATTTAAGAAGACAAAATAATTCTTGGGTTGAGAGAGGGCACTATGCACAGTCACATCAGACAGGCACAAAGTCACCCCATGTACCCTTAGGCACTTACTTAAAGTTTACTTAAAACTTACATACATTACAAATATTACCACCTTAGCTACCCTATGTAACCAATAGACAGATCTTAAGTGAGCTAACTTGATATTTGGAAGGCCCTCCTACTGAGTACATAAGAAAACAAAGTTCCTTACACAGGTACTTCAGACAGACGGGTCTACGTTGAGGAAATTAGAATGAGAATTTTAATTTAATTTCCTGGAAATCTAACTACAAAGCTTAAGAAGAATTCAGCTTCTCTTACTGTACCTTATATCCATTACCATTAGGTCAACCTATAATCAACTTCAAATACTTATTCAACATTGTTTGCCTTAAATACAATGCTTCCATGACCACAAAGAGAGACTAGAAGTGGCTAGCACAGATGCAACCATCTAGGTCTGTTGAATCATCTCCTTTGCACTCTAACCCAGGTATGTACTTATAGTGCCAGGTAAAATGAAAATTTAATCATAGATGTATAATACAGGATACTCAAGAGTACTTTTACATACCTAACCTTTGAATGGTCTTCTTTGTTATTGCAACATATTCTTTAAAAGCACATACATGTTGTGCTAGTCCAGACCAAATACACATATAAATATTCTAAATAATGATAAGAAAGAAAAAATCTACCATAATTCAGGAAAACAGTATTATCATTAAAAATATGAGAGGGATAGAAAGGCAATCAAAATATAAAAGCAATCATCAATAATCTCCATTTAAAGAGGGGTGAGAAGATTATTCAGAACCACAACTCTTTGTAGAAGCTGTCTATTTTAAGTAAGGTTAAATAATTGTAACAATATTTATATAAAAAATCAATAGAGCATTTTATTGTGAACACTGCATCTAATACCTATGAACAGTATACAGGAACTGAGTATTTTCTCTATTCTTAGTGGAAAATTGATGCACTGCACAGTTTTTCCAATCTGTCAGCACAGAAAAAATATAAATGGCACATATGAATAAAGGTGGGGCGGTCCAAATTAAAATGTCAATATTTATTTACCTAGTTATTAAATTAGTTGTGCATCTCAGCTTTTTAATCTATTGCATACTTTTGGGTTTTCTGTAGACATATGCTGCTATGATATTTACCAACACATTACAGTAATATGCACTTAGAGAAATTATGAAAGACAATGAACATAATTGAAAACTATAAGGACATGTAGCTTCATATGGAACTACTACAAAGTCATGTTTGACCTGGAAATTAAAATAAAAAAAATGGGAAAAACAAAAATGACGAAATGTCAAGATTTTAACTTTTCCTTCTCTGGAACTTAGATAATACAGATTTCTAGGAACATAAAATCTATTTCTGTTCTTTACTCATATACAAGATGAGGAAAAAGTCTTGCCTCCAGTCATTCATAGCTACTGCAAAAACTGCTAATTCACAAACACAATATATAATAAACATAGGCTTAGATATGTCTTGTATTCATTTCAGAAGCAATATGCCTTACAGATCATGTAACAAAATCTAATTTTGCACACAGTATTGCAATTTCAAAAAGAGAAAAGTAATACAGTCAAAAAATGTATTGTGAAATTCTATGTCAGTGAATTAAAAAAAAAATCTCAGATCAATAATTTCTGAACTCAATATGATTACTGTTCTAAGAATACAAAGCTGAAAAGATTTGCCAGTCAGATAACTGGTATTTTTTGAAGACTATGGAACAGATAAAATAGATTTTTATTTTTGTATAAAAATCTAGCAAACTCCTCTATGTAAATCTAAAGATGTCAAAGCAGATACTCTACTGCCATCTACCAGTTTGAAAAGGATCTAGTCTTGGCACTGAAACCACTTTTATGGTTTATTTCTCTGAATAACACAATATATCCCTTTACACAGCTGTTCAAGGAGATATTCCTGGTTTTATAAAATGTTACAGCTCAAACTAAAATATGAATCTATAACTCAATTATTTTGGTAAATAGAGTGAAAGTACTAACCCAGTGCAATACAACTGTGTCTTCATTGTGTCATGGATGGAACAGATTCCTGTTTGACATGTCTCCTGACAGAACTACATGCTTTCATATTGTTTCTCAGTTTGGCTGCAGTTCCCACATAGTTATGAAAGTAGCCTAAGACTGAGCAGTCAATGAAACCTCCCTGACTTGGAGTTTCCCTGTATCCCTTACCCTCTCTGCAAGAACAGGATTCATGGATGCTGTTGGGAAAAAGGTACTTTAATGGCACTCATAAGCAAATCATTCCTACTGTGTGTGGACGAGTAAGAGACAGTGTAGATAGGTCCATACTTGCTCTTTTGTTGTTCCTTCAAGGCCACCTCAAAGCTGCACTTTCACTCAGTAAGGATCTGAAGTAGGATTGGACTCTATACAGATACATGCCTTCTAACCAAAATACAAAGCAAACAAGGGAAAGACATTGGCACCACCTGTACTTTCCTTTATACAGAAGAGGATCATATACATTTGACAACAGGAAGATCTTCTCTAGAGCAGGGGTTCAGAGGAAGAAGGAAGAAAATCAGCAGCATGCTGCAGATGGACAGCACAAGCCCAGTACTGTCATAGCCAGCATTCCAGTTGAACCAGTTATTCTAAAAGAATAACTACAAGTTGTACTTCATACAGGTCCATGATGCTAAGAGGAAGGCCAGAAGAGGTATTTGACCTTAAACAATTACACATCCTGATAAAATTTAAGAAGACTAGAAGATTATATCCTGTTCTTAGATGAGAACAAACTTCTCATATGCAGAGCACTAATGTAATCTCATACACGTAGTACCAATCCTATGGGAAATAATAAGGCTACTTGAATCACTCCATTGATTCACTACATTGGTAAAGAGATGTGTTTTTTGCTAGAGCACAGTACTGTGGCTTCCACTACATTAGTGCACA
This sequence comes from Myrmophylax atrothorax, assembly GCA_026770055.1. Classification (NCBI taxonomy): domain Eukaryota; kingdom Metazoa; phylum Chordata; class Aves; order Passeriformes; family Thamnophilidae; genus Myrmophylax; species Myrmophylax atrothorax. The sequence continues at coordinate 78,786,310 of JAOXXN010000001.1, forward strand.
GCACATTTCTTTCGTGCATCACCACAGGTGTATACATGATACTCCCCATATTTTAAAAATTACTGTTATATACTCAGATCTCTCAGTTGCAGGACAATAAATACAGGTTGGAATTACGCATCAACCTCTAGAGACAGTTAGTCAGGTATTTGTGATATGGGATGTATTTAATAAATGTCAGCAATTTTATGTTCAGGTTATATAAATACTAAATTGTTTTAAGAAAATAGATCTATGTTCATCTGGTATCTATAGAAATAGCGTAAGAAGTTCAAGAATAATATAAATTGCATGCTTTTCAATAATTATATCCATATTACTCTACATGGCTTGATCAGAATTATGGAGGAGCAGTAAATATGAAATTGGTGTTCCAAGTTCTGTTGAGCTAGATTTTGAAAGAGAAAATTTAGTCTGTTGACGAACACACAAGAAACAACAGCTATTGTTATATTACAGTTGCAGCAATGGCGTATCACAGCCCTCCTATTCTACACACAGTAGAAGTACTGCCGTAAGATGTATGATTCTAATACTGGGTGGATGTACTCACCCTAACTTTTCTTTATCTGACTTGGGTAATAACAGCAGTTGAGACTTGGTGTACAATGTCAAACATGATCTAGCAATTTAAGAGTTGCAGGTGTCCTTGTGCACCCTCCCCTCCACTTTCTGTTATCTATTCCAGTCAGTAACAAGCTAAAAACCAGCACTGGAACTGTACTAGAACCATACATCTGACCATAGTTTTAGAAAAAGAGCAGTTTTAATTGGACAACATGCTTTTTGCCTGATTTTGTAAACTTGACATTGTTCAGACACCATAATTTTCCTAACTCATCCTGATATAATGTGTGAATATTATTTCTCTACGTTGAGCTTCTGCTAGAACAAACTCTTAAGTTTTTGAATGATTCAGCTGCCATTCATGACAAGTATGAAATGTCATGGTATGAACACATGAATCATAGAATCACAGAATGGTTGGGATTGGTAGGAACTATCTAGTCCAATCCACCTGCCATAGCAGATTCACCTGGAGCAGCCCCTTTAGACAGCCTGTTCAGTGTTCTGTCACCCTCACAGTTAAGAAGTTTTCCATCATATTCAGATGGAATTTTGGGGATTCAGTTTGTGCCTGTTGCCCCTTGTCCTGTCAGTGGGCACCTCATTGTTCAGAAAGACCAGGATTTTTAGCAGAATGACTGCTAGGGTTAGCATGGAGTATATGATTTGGAGTATGTCAACGGATTGAAAGACAAAAAAACTCAACAAACAAAAAACCCCCAAAACTACACAAGAAGCAAATCAAGAACAGAGAAGAAACTTCTCGGGCAATTCAGGGTGAGATTAATGAGATTAGAAAAGCCAAAGCCCAGTTGCAGATAAGACCAGCAGGGAACATTAAGGGTGAGATGGGTTTCAACATAATTCAAGGAAAATATGGTGTATTTCTGAATGTAAGAGAACGTAAGTAAGGCATGGTACATAAAACCTGACATATTCAATAGTTGCTGTGCATGGTTTAGGAGGCAGAGGAGCACATAATAATGGGAGAGAAACAGTCCACCTGGAAAACATGAACATATTCATAACATTAACATGGAGTTCAATCCAGCTGGTGGCTGGTCACCAGTGATGTTCCCAAGACTCAGTATGGGAGCCAATTTAATTTAATATCTTTATCAATGATCTGGATGAGGGGATCCCATGCACTCTCAGCACGTTGGCAGACATTGGGCAAGTACCAGGTCAGTCTCACAAGCATACGCTTTTCCATTAATGTGAGTCATAGCCTTGCCTAAGGATGCACAATTACTTGCGGGAACCATTGACTTGCTTTAGCAGTTAAACAAAATAAAACTGCTAACAAATAAATGAAATTTGAAATATGCTGGTCTTTAGCTGCCCTGGAAAACAAAATAAGCAAAAAATATGTCTCCTAGTTAATCAACT